>JADNRZ010000022.1:600000-938547 GCA_015501605.1 Panaeolus papilionaceus | reverse complement strand
TGTTGCCACACCTTATTTCGTCTAGAGAATTCAAGTGTAGATATATTAAGAAAGTGAGGAATGCCCAAGGTGTGCTCTTACATACCAGTACTGCCATGACTGAGTCTTTAGCTGCAAGCGGTTTCGTTCGCGATAGCGGGCTTGGGCTTCTGAATGGCGCTTTCGTCTTAAATCAGCCTGTTGGGAGTCTCCGCTGCTCTTCGTCTACTGGAATTTAAGCATACTACTCTTCAGTATTGAAAATTTGACCCTTACCTCTGGGCACGATTTCTAGCTTTTTCACGCTCGGCGTCACAGTTTCTAATTTGTAATTCAAGCCTAATTAGTGGCAGCAAAATGATAGGTGCATTGCACCAAAAGAGCCATGCAGCATGGTTCACACCTTGCATAGCTTTCACGCTTAATTTGCTGTGTGGTTTTAGCTTTGTCTTAGGCATTAGTGGATAGCGACTGCTGGGCAAGAAGCCACCTATATAAGCAGTGTCCGAGTCTGAAGTGAGAATTGCGCTAATCTAAATATAGAACAGGTAACTTAATTGGGCATTGATCTCGAATTAAGATACCAGAGGAGGCCGCCCTTCATGGGTTTGTTGATAGATTGTACCCCATGCTCTTACAGGAGTGCTTCAGTAGCATGATATATGTATACTCAAAATAATTTAGGTATATTATATGATGAGATTTGTGAGATTTGGCCGTTGTCACCATCTTGTTGGATGTGGTGGTAGCAACTGAATGGGAAGTCTTGTGTGTTTCAATACTGATGTGCACGTAGAACGTCGCATGCTTTTTGGGCACATTATTGGTGCACACACCTCCAAAATTTTGTATAAAATACATTCCTTTCTGTCACATAAGTACACTGTTTCAATTTTATACGGAGAAAATAAAGGATACTCATAGAAATAGCAAAACGAACATATCCATTTTTGGTATCATCCCGAAATCACCACGCAGTGTCAACGGTCTACCTCCAACCTTTGGCCAGGTCAGACAGGACCCAATTGATCGTTATAGCCATCATAGCACAGAAATCGGAGTTGGGATATGTAGATGAATGTGTATATATATATATATATTTCAGAAATTCATACAGGAGCTGGGTTTAGACTACATTTTTAAAACTTGGTAAGGTTCGAAAGAGGGATAGGCCCCAGGACCAGCGGTTGTTCATCGGCTCCAAGATCCCGGGCCTGTCGGCTTTGGCGAATGACGCTATGTATGAGGCCTTGGTTTTTAAAACCAAATTCAAACCCATCTAAAATCCCCCCAGCCGTATATTGCGTCACTGAGTACCGGGTTTCATGCCCATCAATAGGGGTGTTGGAGTGGGCGATGAGGGCAGAGGAAAGAGGATGGTGGAGCCAGGGGGAAATTGAATGACAATACCGCAATCCCAAAGCACAAGATGACCTCCCTTGGTATGGTCAAAAGAGCCCAGGGCTGTAACAGAGCACCAGCCGAAGGGGAGGTTGGCGAAGTCTGCGTGGGGTAAGCAGATGGTAGAGGGCCCAAGGTTGTAGGTGATGGCGCTGAAGACACTCCCAGGGAAAGGCCAAGAGAGGCCGGGGTACTTCTGCTTAAGCTTCTCCTTGGTGGTGCGATAATATTCATAAAGTTTTGGAGCCCAGGTAGCGAAGACGGCTATAAAAATGAGTACTGGGTGGGGGGTGGTTTGTAGACGACTCACAGGATCCAAACCCTGCTATTCGCCTAAAAGGTTCCTCAGAATTCAAGCCTTGAAACAAAGCGTCCTTCACAGGTGGCATACGGAGATTTCCAGGCTGGGTCTGACCACCCCCATGCGAAACCCCCCCTGTAATGGTGGGGAATGCGCCTTGTCGGTGATGAGTGGCCCTCCCCAAAACCGTACCCGCCTCCTGCAGGGCCTGTGCTGCCCTTTCCATGAGCTGGTCCCATCGATCATCCTCCGGTCTCCCTGCCAGCACCCCAATAACGCGGCCTTCTTTGTCCGAAATGGGCGTGGATGTCCTAGAAGTGAAGTATTTTTATTGAAATTGTGGCATTTAGGGATGTAGCATCACGTACCGTCCATCCCACTCTATTAGCCGGAATTTAAAGGTAGAGCCTGGTCCAACGAGCTCATTCAGCCCGTGTAGCCTTCCGCTTTCATAAGGGGACCGTCCAGCAATGAAGCTGCCCTTGGTTGTTGAGAGGGACGCCGTGTTAGTTGCCGACACGGTTGGGGGGTGAACAAACAGGTACCTCTGTTCGGCCTTTTGACGCGACGGGGTGTAGGAATCCGCCTCTCTCTGCATTGCGCGTTGCTTGCACCTGTGGGCTCTCCCCTTTTCTTTCTTGGCTGCTTTTCTCTTCTCCCTGGCATTGGCAGGCTCTGGTCTTGGGCTCGTCATCGCAGGTGTCTGAGCCCCAAAGGCTGGGTTGAGGGGTAGGGGCGTGGGTGGGGGTGGGGTGAGTGCTAACGTGGGGGTCCTGGGGCTACCATTAGGGGATGAATCTGGGGAAGTCAGTGGTGATAAATCAGCAAGATCATCGGAATATTCATATGCGAATTGGTTGGCCGCCTCAGCCAGTGCTGAAATGCAAAAATCGGGATGATCAGCAAGTATATATTCCTGTGGGTGTCAATCAGCATCGGTATAAATTGTAGTATTTACTACGTCGTTATAGGATTAATCCTACCTCAGGCATTTTCTCCGGGGTTGCAACGATCTATAGCAGCCTTTCATCGATGTTAACGGGAGGGCGGGGGGTGGAGGGTTAAATGGTATTGTGATAAAAAAAAACCGGCAGCGTGGGGATAGCGTATGCCCGTGCCCGAGTATTTCTATGCAGCACTGCCAGGTTCTGAGCATTGATTTGCAATTTGAGCGTATTCCCGTGCCCGGGTATTTCTCAGCATTGCGAAATCGTGAAGAAGCGGTGGGATAGGATTAAGGGCAAAGAGGCTCACATTTTGAAGAGTAATGTCCCTTAGCGTGACTGTATGGGGGACCCTACGTGCCCGTTGAGGGAGGAGGTGGGGGGAGTTGTTGAATGGTGGGTCTGTTGAATGTAGTTGCCCTTGATCATGATGCTTGTTGATAGCGGGCATTCTTTGTTGATTCGTTCCGGCGGTCCACTTGTCCCGTAACATCACGCCTTTGAATATTTGCCTTTTTGGGTTGGATGAATCGTTCATCACCATCGCTGAAACACCCATCGCTCAACATCAGCTCTCCACCGTCTCTATGTCAAGCTCGTCTCACAGAAACTCCTACACCCGCTCAGCCAATGAAGGCGGCTCTCGCCGTATTCATATTCCTTTCGGAGACGATGCCCTCCTTACCGCAACCTCACACGAGGCCCATACCTTCAAACAGGGAGCAGGAGGGTCGTACCAGGCACCTAACAAGAATTTCACCTTTACAATACCATCTTACACAGCATGGAAGGGAGCAACCGACTGGGAGCCCCCTGAGGATGACAACTTTGCGTTGGATCCCAACGGGTCTCTCTTTGAAGCGGCACTCAAGCGTTGTGCTTGTAGGGATAGGGTGTTACTACCAGCTAAGCCGTTAAAAAGGAAGACCAAGAAAAGGTCCCAGGTTTCGGTACGTTTTTCTCATAATCTTATGTTCTGTGTGTCATAGAGTGCTCATCTCCGCCTCAGAAACGCCCTAACGTGGTATGGAGGGATCTACGACGAAGCACGTATCTGGATGAAATCCTGCGGTTTGCAGGACAGGGCGACTTCATCAAGACCAACTCATGCCCTGACTGTGTTGCCATGAAGAAGGCCGAACCAGGACCTGCGGAATATAGGTGCCAATCCGAATGCTTTCTGCCTGATCTGACATGCAAGCAGTGCTGTGTGCGGCAACACAAGCGTCTACCATTCCACCGAATCCAGGTATTTTCTCCTACACTTACAAATTTCTTGGGTTAAAACTAACCCGCTTGCTTAGCATTGGAATGGATGGCATTTTGAACCGTGACATTGGCCTCTTTGGGGCTGAAGATCACGTGAATCACGCCAGCATGTACTGCACCTCCCCCTCCCCCTGTCACCAATCACTACTCGTCCTTCACACCAATGGAATACATGAGGTCAACCTACAGTACTGCAGCTGTGGTTGGGGTGAACCGCGCCATATCCAACTCCTCCGTCGTCGTCTCTACCCTGCATCCCAACTGGTCATCAAAACCTGCGCTACCTTCGAGCTTCTCAACCACCTCCACAAGCTATCACTCACCACCAAATCCGCCCTGTACGACTTCTACAATGGGCTCGTCAAGCTCACGGACAACACTAGCCTAAAGCCCTTTCGATCTCGCTACAGAGAGCTTTCAGAATGTCGCTACAATGGCGGCATCTCATGCTGCTGAAATGGGCAGGACACGCCCATGACCCCGGGGGTCCCGACCAGACCAAGCCGGGGGAGTTGGGACTGAAGTGCCCATCGTGTCCACATCCAGGCATAAATCTACCAGAGGGTTGGAGGCATGTGCATCAGGATTCCAGGTAGGTCCTTGCCCTCTCCCCGTTGCCTCCACTCACGCCGCCGCCAAGGTACCTCTACACACCATTCATTGCAATGGACGCTAATTTTCGCCTGAAGAATCAACTTGTATCAAACTATGACCAAGACCCGGGGCTAGGTGTTGGCTGGGCCTACATGATTGGTCGCGAGGATTATGAGAAGTTCGTCGCAGCTCACACGAATGATGCAGACGTGCGTATACAAATTCTCTTTTCAGTCCCTCCTATAGCTCATCTATATATCGGAACAGGTTAGCTCCTGCGTTGGGTTCCAGGCCATTGTTCAGGCCAATACACGGTTTTCCAAGGGTTTGCGCTATACGGGTGTGGGAGGGGCGATTTGTGGGAGGTCTGAGATGGTTCTACTGCAGGCCATAGGGAATCTTCAAAAGGGTGAACGGTGTGTAGCAATAATACCTAGCTTGCATAACCACGTCTAATCCCCATTCAGGTATTCCAATATGGATTTTATCTTTGGATCGGCGCTCCAGGACTTCAAGGAGCACCCCGTTGTACTCATCAGCTACGACATAGCCTGCCAATGGTTTAAAAACCTAGACAAGCGAATGTCCGCTGATGACTGGCCCCCAGCTTTCGCCATTTCCCCCAACACCACTCTCATCCCCGCCGTTCCCAAGCTGCATGAGCCCATGCACATGACAGAAAATCACCAGGTGTATTCCCTCAACTACATCGTCGGTGCTGGTCTCTCCGACATGGAAACCCCTGAGCGCGTCTGGGGTTTCCATAACCCCATCGGTACCTCCACACAGTCGCAGGGGTGGGGACACGCCACGTCGTGCTGGATAGCCACTTCAGCCATTGGAACTGGATGAAGTACACCTCTATGGGCCCCACCCTTCTTCGTAAATACAGGGCTGCTCTCGCGAACCGCAACATCCAGGTAGAGGCGCATCGGGGTCTCTCTGAAGCAATTGGAAAGGGCCTGGTGGATAAGTGGGAAGCGCTATGCGTGGAGTACGACAACGACCCGTCCATTCCAAAGGTGAAGGCCTGTCCGTATGAAGCGGACGATAGCGGTTTGTCCCTTTCTATATATATTTTTTACGAGCAGCACTAATTCATGTTAATCAGGATTGACGGAGGCAGAGGCTAGGAGGGAGTTGGCAATGGATGAGCAGGAGCGTCTCAAGGGGGGCAGCGCACCATACAAGGCCATAAGCCCTGATGTATTTGTTAAAACCGCATTAGAGGTCGAGGAATCTCAGTAAGTCCCTTCACCGGCTTATCTATTTTACCTGCTTAACCCTCATTGCTTTTAGACGACGTCTACAACGTTTTGCAAAGAATGACGTGGCAAAGGCTACGGCTTCGCAGGCGGGGGTCTAATTGAACAGAGAAATCAACTTGCCTCAAGAATTCGGCACTGGGAGCAGCATCTTCCCATTTATCTACCAGGGCTCCCTCTATACCAGAGAGAGGTCGGGAAACCAGAGGAGCACAAAATCTGGCTACCGTCACGCATTCCCCTTCCCCATCGCCAAACCGTCTGCGTCTCAGAGCTCCCCGGTATTGAGGAAAAGCTTCGCACTGCCCAGTGCCGCAGTGTTACGTCGACTCTTTTCTTCTTCATCTTCTCTTTATCTTATCTGGACTACTATCTCTCTTCATCTTATCTTCGTGTACTATCATCTCTCTTTGTACTTATATTTCGTCTATTTCCTATCTCCGGAGCCCCACCTTTCCCTCCTATCTCTGACTCCCACTCCACCTTCATTCCCGCTGTCGCTCCACTTCATTTTCCTATCTATGACTCACCTTCTTACTCATCTCTCTCACATTTATGACTCATTCCTACTGCGGACCATACTTGTGACTCATATATCTCTCACCTTATCTACTCGACATTTACACGCACAGCCTCGCTAGATATCTATATAAACACCGTAGTTTATACCCTTGTTCTTTAGCTAGTTCTTTAACTTCGAATAGAACAACAACTTCTACGACGATCTTACTCTTCTCGCTCTCTTCTAAGACAATACCAGCGTAGCGTGCGTACGCAGTGGCATTCTTAGAACGATACTCGAATCCTATCGCACGACCGAACCGACTCCGACTAGTCCAAAGGCCTTAACCGCAAGCGCCCGTCGGGCTACCGTAACAAAAGAACTAGCTACCCCAACGCACACCGTCCGTAATTTACGAGACGGCACCTCTCATACAAAACGGCAACCCGGAAGAAGAACACCAGCACCAGACCTCGATCAGGAACCTCCAGCCAAGCTACCTCTCCTGTATCAACTAGCAGCAGAGGATTACGATTCCCGCTCAGAAAGAAGAAACCCTGGGGAAAATTAGAAACATCCAAAAAAAACAACAGAAGACCAACGACCCTCTCTCCGAACCAGACCCAGAAACTGAACTAGAATCCCAGACCAACGAACAAGAAGAACTCGACACTCCTGTATCACACAGCGAACAAAGAGAATTCCCAGAAACCGAACAAGAATCCCAGACCAACGAACAAGAAGAACTTGACACCTCAGTATCAGCCAGCGAACCAAGAGAATCCCCAGAGACCCCAGAACCTACTGAACCCACGAACGAACCAGAAGAAATCCCAGGCACACCAGAAGAACCCTTGAAAGAACCCGAACAACCCCTCGACGTCTCTCTTGCCCTCAGTCAACCAATTGAACCATACGACCCCAGAGAACTGGACTACACTATCACCAGAACTCCAGTCTTTAGCACCGAAATCCCTTCGTTCTCTACCAGCATGGCGACTGCAACTCTCACTCACCCCCAGGAGGCCGCTCTGCCTCTTCTTCGAGACCTGGAGGGACTGTCCAAGATCGCTCCCAGAGAGGACTCTCCGGACCACCTGAAGGAGACCCCAACCCCGGAACCGATGACGAAGGACAAGGTGACCCCGACCCTCCTGGCAACCCTGGTCCCGGCAATGGCCCACAAGATGACCCTGCTGCAGAGCATTCAAAAACGCCATGAAGAAAGAAGTCAACCTTGGCGCACCTGAGAAGTTTGCAGGAGATCGCACAAAGACCAAACATTTCATCACCGAATGCCGATCCTATCTCCACATCAACCGACACATCTACAACAATGATGATCTAAAGATTGCCTTCATCCTGTCTTACTTCACTGAAGGACCAAAGGGAGAAAGAGAGGCGATGGACTGGAAACGCTGCTTCCTCGCTGGAAAGTTTGATGATGCCCAAAGGAACAGGACCGCGGTTTCCTATGGAAGGTTCAACGACTTCCTTAAAAAATTCAATGAAGACTTCGCCCCACGACTTGGACAAGACCACGCCAGAAAGGACCTCAAAAACATCCAACAAGAAGGGAATGTCGAGTCACACAACACCGCTTTCAAGAACCTCATGATCACCGCAGGCTATGCCTTCCCTCATACCGACCCTGACGATGACATTGAACCAATGGAAGACCTGCTGATCGGAATCTACCAAGACTCCTCAAGAAACCATCTTGGACAGAATTCGCAACAGGATACAACCCCTACACCCTGAAGGAGTGGATGGACGAGCAGCAGAAGTGGACGCCCGTTGGAGGGAATCTTCCTTTCCCATTCGACAAGAAACCAGCCAAACGCTTCACCTCTAACCAGATGGGGTTCAGATTTGCAAATTCCAAGCAAATCAATCTCACTGAAGTTGAACGCGCGACCACATGAAGAATGGCACCTGCTTCCGCTGCCACCAACCAGGTCATATCTCCAAATTCTGCCCTAACCGCGATCTCAAGAAAACGAACCAGAACCAGAACACCAGCAACCGCGACGCCGCCCCGACTAGAAACCCAAGGATTTCGCCAAATACATCGCACTTTCTATCAAGACTTGAACGAAGAACAGCGCGCCGAATTTGCCTCCGAATGCAAGAACAGGATTTTTCCTAAAAGGTTTCGCCTCGACGTCTAAACCTTATGTATCAGTTTGTTCCGCTTTGATAGCTCACAATGAATCTTTTTCTGTCCCCTGTGACTATCAAGTGTGAACAACTGAGAACCGCCGAACCCCTGCATACTCAAGCCCTCCTTGACTCTGGAGCGGCTGGCATATTCATCGACCAATCATTTGCGAAACTCCACGACCTTCCCCTGACTCCACTCAGAACCCGATCCTAGTCCGAAACGTTGACGGCACCGCGAACAAGAAGGGTACAATTACCCACCGAACGACTCTGAACCTGAAGATCTACGACAAAATCAAGAAACCGATTTCCTAGTAACTGGGTTAGGAAATCAGAAGATTATCTTGGGACTGCCCTGGTTGCAGGATACGAACCCCGAGATCGACTGGAAGAATGCTTCCTTAAACTGGCGCACCCTACTGTTAAGGACGAACCCGACAGAGAGGAACACTTGAACAGCACGAAGAACCCGATTCCCGACTGGTACCCAACCGACTTGATTATCATCGAAGAACGAACCATCTCTCAACTGGAACTCCACGTTAAGAAGATGCTTGGAAAGAACACGACCCTGACCAGACCTGACCAACTTACAACCGACGACCTGATCATCTCCTTTATGGAAGGGGAACCGACAGAAGAAACCAAAGAAATCTGGATCGACACAACTCTGACACATTCCCAAGCCTTTGCTCAGAAATTTGACAAGAAAACCGACAAAACCGACCCGACCAAGATCGTTCCACCAGAATACCACCCTTGGATTTCCGTTTTCAGTGAAGAAGCCTCTTCAACCTTACCAGCGCACAAACCCTGGGATCATGAGATCAAGCTCAAACCTGATTTTGTCCACAAATCCGCCAAAGTTTACTCCCTCAACCGAGAACAAGACGATGTCACCAAACAGTTCCTCGATGAACACCTTGCCAAGGGAACCATCCGACATAGCGAATCCCCTGAAGCCGCAGGATTTTTCTATGTTGCAAAGAAGGATGGCAAACTACACCCATGCCAAGATTACCGACATTTGAACGAAGGAACCATTAAAAACGCCTACCCTCTCCCCCTTGTCACTGACCTTATGGATAAACTCCGAGACGCCAAATATTTCACTAAACTTGACGTTCGATGGGGCTACAACAATATCCGAATCAAGGAAGGAGATGAATGGAAGGCGGCCTTCAAGACCAAGTACGGACTCTTTGAACCCCTTGTTATGTTCTTTGGCCTCTGCAACTCCCCAGCGACCTTCCAATCAATGATGGACAACATCTTCATCCAACAAGTCGAAAACGGTTATATCATCATCTACATGGACGACATCTTGATCTATGCCACAAACGAACAGGACCTCGAAAAATACACCAAAGAAGTACTCCAAATCATGAAAGAAAACGACCTCTACTTGAAACCCGAAAAATGCGAATTCAATAAAACCAAGGTCGCCTACCTAGGATTTATCATCGAACACAACAAGATCTCCATGGACCCCGCCAAGATCTCCGGTATTAAAGACTGGCCGACCCCAAAGACCCTCAAACAAGTCCGGTCGTTCCTAGGCTTTGGCAACTTCTACCGAAAATTCATCCGACACTACTCTGATCTCGCTAGACCCCTGAACGACTTACTCCGAAAAGACCGACCCTTCATTTGGACAGAAACTCATCAGACCGCATTCGACAACCTCAAAGACCGATTCAGTAAGGAACCAGTTCTTGCGATGCCCGATCAGAACCGACCATTTCAAATCGAGGCTGACGCATCTCAATACGCTTATGGAGCTGTTCTCACCCAAACCGACAGCAACGGAAAACGACACCCTGTATGTTTCCTCTCTCGTTCTTTCTCTCCAGCCGAACAGAACTACCAAGTCTTCGACCGAGAACTCCTTGGAGTTATTCGAGCGCTCGAAGAATGGAAACATTACATCCTGGGATCCCCCCACATGACTGTCGTACACTCTGACCACAAGAACCTCATGTACTGGCGCTCCCCCCAGAACCTTAACCGACGACAAGCAAGATGGTTCCTTATCCTCTCTGAATACGACATCAAACTCGAACACATGCCTGGCCATAAAATGATCCAATCCGACGCGCTCTCACGAAGACCTGACCTTATTCCAGAAGGAGAAAACGAAGAAAACACAGACATCACTATGCTCCCAGAAACCCTGTTTATCAACCTTATCGACACTGAACTCCAGAAGCAAATCACCGAAGCACGACCCCTCGACAAGAACGCCATGGAAGCTCTAGAAACACTGTTGAAGAATACCAATGTCACCTCCGGCACCTCGATCAACGATTGGTCCTTCGAAGAAGGAGACCACGGGAAACTCCTCTTCTACAAAGACAAGGTCTACGTCCCGAACGACCAAGAACTTAGAAAATCCATCGTCATGCACTTCCACGATCCCGTCACTGCTGGACATCCTGGCCAAATCAAAACTTACAACGCCGTCGCCACATCATATTGGTGGCCTGGTATGCGTCGATTTATCTCTGCCTATGTCAAAGGATGCTCCACCTGCCAACAGTTCAAGATCAATCGGAACCCCACACGACCCACCTTGATGCCGATTCCCACTCCAAAATCATTAAAACCTTTCGCCCAGACGTCAATGGACCTAATCACCGACCTACCACCATCCCTCAGATACGACTCTATTCTATCCGTGGTGGACCACGGCCTTACGAAGGGGGTAATTCTTATTCCTTGTTCCAAAACAATCACCGCCGAAGGCACAGCCAAACTTTTACTCGATAACCTTTACAAAAGATTTGGACTCCCAGACTCCATCACTTCAGATCGCGACCCCAGATTCGCAGCCCACGCCTTCAAAGAACTTCTCAGACTCCTCAACGTCGAATCCAAACTTTCCACAGCCTATCACCCCCAGACAGACGGCACCACAGAACGTTTTAACCAAGAAATCGAAGTATACCTCTCCATCTATTGTATCACGAACCCCGAATCTTGGCCCGATGCACTCCCCACTCTTGAATTCACTCACAACAACCGACGACACTCCGACCGTGCTCACTCCCCTTTCGAACTTATGCTAGGAACGAGTCCCACACAATCCCTTTGGCCTTCGAACACACGGTCTACCCTTCTGTGGACAAGAAGCTCGCTTCCCTCCTCAAAATCCGACAGGAAGCTATTGCCGCTCACACGTTTGCCAGAAATAGAATGATCAACTTCAGCAAGAACCCGTTCACGCCATTCAAGAAAGGAGACCTAGTCTGGCTAGACTCCCGAAACCTGAAACTCGGGCACAATAAGAAGATCTCAACCAAGAGAGAAGGACCCTTTCCAATTACCGAAGTTCTGGGACCTGTCACGTACCGCCTCAAGCTCCCAAACTATTGGAAGATCCACGACGTATTCCACGCCACTCTTCTCTCCGAATATTCTGAAACACCCGAACACGGACCAAACTTCCCCCAACCGCCACCAGACATCATCGGCGGAGAAGAAGAATACGAACTTGACCGAATTCACAAACACCGTGGAAAGCAGAACAACAGAGAATACTTCGTTTCATGGAAAGGTTTCACACCGTTCCACAATTCATGGGAACCAGAATCTCACCTTGCGAATGCCCCTGACATTCTCCTACCTTATAAGAAGCGTCACAAACTTACCTAGATTCCCCAGTTCAACTGACAACTACTCTCTACAAACAACATGACTACCACCTCCGCTCTCAAATCCTCATCCTCTTCCTCTTCTCGTCTGCCCCCAAATCCGTTCGAATCCACTCTCCAGCTCAAGGTTCCTTCTCGGACCCTCCCACTGTCGCTTCTCCAGTTTTTCCCCAATCAATGTCCAATGAGGAATTTATCGCTCGCACCAAAACCCTCATCGCCGAAGCCAAACAACGAGGACGCCTTCTAGAAGAAGAAGCTAACCGACAAGGAGCCTCTTCATCCAAGACTCCCGAGATCCGAAGCCTCGATGACGTCCTCAATACCCTCGTCCACGTCCACGAAAACACCATCGTCAATGGCGACGACCCCGAGCTCACCAACATCCTTTACCAAGCAAAGGGATGGAATTCTTCCTCCACCACTCCTGGCTCCGCGCACGACCGCACCACCATCAGCTTCGAAGAATTCGTAGACATCTTCTGTACCCAAGAAGACTACGATCTCCTCGCCTGGAAACTTCCTTTCTCCGACCATCACCTGCCTCACTTTCGTTTCATGGACAACAACGTCAACGAAACCAAGAAGCAAATCCTCAAGTTAATGGCAATCTGTGATAACCTCCACAGAAAAGCCATCGACAATTGGGACGTTGGATGCAGCCAGTTCGAGGCTTTCTGCCAAGAACATTTCAACAACCCTGACTGCAGGAATCGCCTCATGGAGCTCATCGTCGAGCAAAGGAAGAAATACGCTGGTCACGAACCTAACGACAACTACACCTTCAAACATAACAAAAACCCCTCCTATGACTACTCCTATCCCATTCCCCAACTACCGACTCTACCAGAACTCGCGTCCCGCGACCCTAAAAATCTGTTCAAGAACCTCGATCCTGTCACCACCAGTAACCTCGTCACCCTCCTCAAACAAGGCACCCAACTATGCCTAAACTGCACCGTTCCTGACCACTTCATAACAGATTGCCCCAACTTCATCTGTTGGAACTGCAAGAAGGAAGCACCTGGCCATCGTCTCAACTCCTGTCCTGGTCCTATCGTCAAGAACAAGAAAGGCAAAAGGAAAGCCTCCTCTGGTCGACGCTCCTCTTCAAACCCATGGACCAAGCTCAGCCCTGGGATCGAATCGACCGAGAATCAAGAGAGTGAGGAGAATGGCAACCCAGATCATCCACCAACAACGATGGTTCTTGGCGCGACGACTTCTATGACTACGACAACGACATGTGCGACGAGGCATCCACAACATCAACACCTGATTGAGGTCAATCAGTCTTAGTACGGGGGTAATGTTACGTCGACTCTTTTCTTCTACGTCTTTTCTTTATCTTATCAAGACTGTTATCTCTCTTCATCTTATCTTCGTGTACTATCATCTCTCTTTGTACTTATATCTCGTCTACTTCCTATCTCCGGAGCTCCACACATTCCTCCTAGCTCCGACTCCCACTCCACCTTCATTCCCGCTGTCGCTCCACTTCATTCTCCTATCTATGACTCGTCTTCTTACTCATCCTTCTCACATTTATGACTCGTTCTTACTGCGGACTACACTTCTGACTCACTTTATCTACTTGGCGTTTACACGCACAGCCTCGTTAGATATCTATATAAACACTGTAGTTTATACCATTGTTCTTTAGCTAGTTCTTTAACTTCGAATAGAACAACAACTTCTACGACGATCTTACTCTTCTCGCTCTCTTCTAAGACAATACCAGCGTAGCGTGCGTACACAGTGGCATTCTTAGAACGATACTCGAACTCTGTCGCACGACCGAACCGACTCCGACTAGCTCAAAGGCCTTAACCGTAAGCGCCCGTCGGGCTACTGTAACACTTCTCCTAAGTCTCTTTTGGCCTCTGATAGTCCCAACTTGTGAGGTCTAGACTTCCTTCAGACTCAAGGCACCTCTATCAGTCATGATGAAGCTTCAGCTAAGGCTAGTTAGCACAAGAGGTTGAAGCTTCCACAGTGCTAGTGAGCTATGGGTGCTAGTAAGCACAATAGACCTGCTGTTGTTGTGATAGGGTTTGGGATGGGGTGGAAGGGGGGGGGGGACTATTATAGGGGGTCTAGGGATAGATATAGGTGAATTTCCAGGGGTAGGAGGATGGGTAGGGGTGTTGGGGATAGGGGGAGGGGATGGGGGAATGCTGGATAGGGGCTTGGGGCTTATCTGGCTGGGTGGGGGTTGGGCAAATGTTGTTGGATAGATATGATATGGGTATGGGGGTGTAGAGAAAAAAATCAGGATCCCGGAATGGGTATTTTCGGGGTGGGGGGATGAGTGGTTGGCAAGCAATTAAGGAAATACACTCTCAGAGCCAGACACAAATCAAAATAAATTGAAAAAATAATATAAATGGTGAATAGCGCACTCATTTTTGCTCCGATTGGGCTGAAATTTTGAATGCAGCCTTCCGCATATGATCCCCTTCGATCCTTAAAAAAATGTTTTCTTACATGGGTCACTTGAAAAGCCCCTATCTTTGGCCCAAACAGTATCCTGCTCAATATTGCACCGCTCTGGGCACTATTTTGGGCAATCTATATATTGTTAGAAAGCTATTAACAGCCTCTATAACACCCCACCATCCGATCTGCCAAATTATACCAGCAACCCAGCAGATCAGGTTCGCTTTTTTAGCCCCTATTCTCCCTACTGGAACTATTTCCCCAATATTGCTTCGCTTTGTGCACCAATTGGGGGGGATATATATACCATTAAAAAGGTATACACTATATGTATCTATTCATGTGGTCTGATCTGCCAAATGTGGCCACAGAAGCAGCAGATCTGCTCTGGTTATTGTGCATTGATTAAATGAGCCTCTATTTACAAATCAAATCTTCGTCCTGATCAGGAATATTAGTGTGATGTCATTGATCCCAATTAATCTCATCAATCCTCATTAGTTAGCTTCGCTTTTTTGGGAAATTGGTATCACTGATCTGCTCTCAGGCACAAATGACATCACACTAATTAATGTTCCTCCTCCACCATTATTGCAGCATTTATTCCACCGCTTTTTTGGCACTTTTATGGACATACCTATATCAATGGAAAGCTATAGCTGCCTAGTATTTGAATATGAATTTTATTTATTTATTTTCTTGCAGGAGATTACCCAAAACAGCTCCGCTTTTTTGATAATCAATTGCCCCTATTTATTAATAGCATTATTACTGCTGCATTTTCCACTGCTTTTTTAGCACCTTTTCTACACACCATATATACCATTAGAAAGATATAAGTGTCTAGTTTAAGAACCAGCCCTTATATCATCACTATCCTCACTGGGGATTGCACCATTCAATTTCGCTTTTTTGGGAATTAAATGAGCCCCTATCTTTAATTACATTTCTTTGTGCACCATTTGTATTTATTCCCTTTATTATTTTAATTGACATGTATATATCACCAGAAAGCTACAATCGTCTACTTTCAGAATCTGAAAACAGAATAGAAATGTTGTGCTTGTGGAGGGAGTAATTGCATTTCGCATTTTGGGTACTACAGTGTGGGAACACCCCTTGATCTTCCTTCTCCTCCTCCCCCCTCCACATTTTTGGCTTCATTCCTCCACTCCCTCTGCAGCTATCAACATGAAACTTTGTAAACCCCTTCAACAACATTATTCAATGGCTCTCACCAACCCAATAGTGAAAATACACCCTATCTTGCATTCCATCAGCATATTCATATATATTCACTTAAATTGCTAAAAAAGCGTACCAAAATGTAATGCTTCTGTATGATGTAGGCCAGTAAATGATATTGGTATATCAATATTGCATACTGGGGATCTGAAATCCAATGAAGGTGTGTTATATATATCTATATTTGCAAGTAGAATCAGCAAAATGCATATTCCTGTTAGTCTGGGCTCCTATGGCTTTATCCATTAGGATTTCACTCCATATATACATCTCTAGCATTGTCCAAGCGTTCATATACACCATATTTAACATTCTACACAACCCACCACCTGATATATTGAGCCACATTTGTAATATTAGCCATATATATATGCAGGGCTTAAAATACACTATTTTGCAATTTACCATACCATAGCAACATTATTTATACTTCATAAATGGTAGGAAATCAACATATTAACACTGGTTACACGATGCAAAAAACCCTAAGTGATTTGGACAAGTGTAGCCATCTGTAGGTTCAAAATGGTGTGCAACCACCATAGTTGATGCTTGGTGTTTTAAGAATACACGAGATCACCACTACATCAAACTCCTTCTGACCGCTTTTCTGAGGCTCTACCCTTCCACAATCATCCAAATCACTTCAAACCTTTTGTGAACGTTACATATCATGTCTCACCATCCATTTGTATGCTCTGATTAAATTATTTTGTTTCTGATCCTCTGTCATAAGCTTATCAGTGGAAATTTGAACAATTTTGAGACCTGCTCAGAATGCTTTGGGGGTGCACTAGTTGTGAAGGCATCATTGAAGCATCCTCAGAACAGTTTGGAGCATGTTGAAGCGGTCAGTATTCATGAAGATTTTCGCAAATTACTATTCAGCATACCCTAGGGTAGTATTTGGTGTTTTCTATTCTGTTGCTTGAACTTTTGAAGTGGTTGAGTGTCAAATTCAATGCTTTTATATATTATGAGTAATATTCAAAAGTTTTTTCAGCAGTAGAAGAGCCAAGACAATGTATTATTAGGGATATAGGCTGCAAATATGGGATTTTGATATGTAATTGTTGAATAGAAGGAGTGAAACAGAGTGGAGGGATGAAGCCAAAAATGTGGAGGGGGGAGGAGGAGAAGGAAGATCAAGGGGTGTTCCCACACTGTAGTACCCAAAATGCGAAATGCAATTACTCCCTCCACAAGCACAACATTTCTATTCTGTTTTCAGATTCTGAAAGTAGGCGATTGTAGCTTTCTGGTGATATATACAGTCATTGATCAGTCACTGTGACACCATGGGTCAACATGACACCATTTTAATCAAGTCAACCTTGCACACCAAGTAAATAGATTCCATTCATAAAATTTATGTGGAATGGTGGCCACACATCTTAAGAATATATATATATATTCATTTCACTGAATTACTATTCATTCAATGTACAAAATGTGTTACAATTTGGTGATACAGTGTAAATTTGTGTCATTTTTGATGGTTTCAAAAATGTTTTGGCTTATATCTTTCTCAAATACCTACCTCTGTTGGGTTTAACTATCTGGGAACGTTTACCTATGTATAAAATATAATATCCATAAAAAGAATCATCCAAATCGGTCCAGTACATCTTTAAATAGATGTTATAATTATAGCACATATGATGACAAACACACCAAAAACGGCTTTGTCAATGTCCTTGCTGTGCAGCTGCACATTCACTTTTGCAACTTCTCATCAATACCACTCCACTCTCCTTCATCTTCCCCCCCTCTATAATGCCTAATAAAGCAAAGAGTCATGACCAGAAACAACGAGAAGAGAGGAAGGAATGGGAGGAGTTGATGGATCAGGTGGTAGAACACTATCTGTTGGAATTGGAAAAGCCAGAGGCTGAGAGAAAGGGGACAAGGGTAGTAGCAGCTGAGGTGTCTGAGGAGCATTTCCAGAAAACAAGGAGACAGGTCAAAATCTCTCATCAGACAGTCAATGAGAGAGCAAAGGGTCATCAGAGCAAGAAGGAGGTGGCCGCTAAACATTGCTGGATGACAGATGCAGAGGTGGATATGGCTGTCAACTATTGTCTTCAGTGTGCCAAGCAAGGCTTTCCTCTCAGCTATCTGCGGTTGAAGCAGTTCATTGATCATCTGTTACAGAAACGGCTAGGGGATGAATTTCCAGCAAGTGGTGTAGGAAAGTGATTTACAGAGAGACTGGTAAAGGATAATGCTGATCATTTGCGCATGGCTTGGGCATCACCACTTGAGTCTAAGCAGGCTCAAGCTGCCAATGAGCATACAAACACAGCTTGGTGGAAGATCTTGAAGGAGACATTGGAGGAGAACAAGATAGCAACAGAACTGATTTATGGGGTTGACAAGGTTGGATGTCAGCCATATGGAGCTGAGCAGGATCGAGTAATTGGTCCTAATCAGAAGGGCATGGTGTATCAGACTCGTACTGGGAACAAGGAAAACATCACAGTATTGGTTTCTATATGTGCCGATGATACTAGTGTTCCTCCAGCAATAATATTCAAGGGAAAGGGGTATCAGGTAAAATGGGCAGAAAATAATCCTTCAAAAGCATCATGCGTTATACAGCTTTTCTTTAATTGTTAAATTAACCAATATTTTTTTAGGATTGACTACTCAAAGAAGGGCTGGACTGATAAACAAATTGGGGTGGATTGGCTCAAGCTTTTCAACGAGCAAACCAAGGAGAAGGCTGGCGACAGAGCTCGGTTACTTTTGGTTGATGGCCACACATCTCACTACAGCTTCGAATTCCTGGAGTATGCTTGGGAAAACAACATCCTTGTCCTCTGCTATCCTGCACATACCACACATCTCTACCAAGGTCTGAACATTGTCATTTTTTCAGTACTCAAAATTCGCCTTAGTCAGGAGTGGGATGATTTTGTACGAAATAACATGGTGGAAATCACAAAGGAAGAATTCCTAAATATTTACAGCAGAGCACACAAGACAGCACTAACAACAGAGAACATAAAATCTGCATTTAGAAAAACTGGTGTTGTTCCCTACAATCCCAATGTCATTACCCCAGATCAACTTGCTCCAAGTTGCCCTACCTCTATTGAGTCTCATCTTCCTGTTCCTCCTCCAACCCCTATGCGGATGCTTTCCAAGATGCTACGTGACTTATCTACTAAGGACAACATACCCTTATCAGCCATTGATGAGGGCAGTGACAAGGATGACAACCCCCTTCACCCTCTGATGCACAAACATCACGCTGCATTGACATTGTCAAGGAGACAGCCAGAGCACTTGTGCGCACACACTTTGCCCCACTTCTCATCGGTGGCAGTGCATCTGGGAGTAACACACCTAACAATCTTCAATCTGCAGTCACCTCATCCTCCTCCTCTACCCAAATCCCTCGCAAACCCACAGAACAGATGACCACCCTCCTCAACCTAAAGCCAAATACAGCTAATGAGGCCCTTCTCCTCTCTGCACTCCGTGTCTCTCAGGAGGAGCTAAACCACTATAAAGACCAGGTGATTGAGCTTCAAGCTGCCAGCATCATAAACGAAACCTACTGTGCACAACTTCAGGAGAGACTCAATGCAAGGGATAAGGAGAAGGGAAAGGGAAAGGGAAAGGGAAAGGGAAAGGGAAAGGGAAAGGGGAGGTTATTGGGTGATGGGTTGCTGAGGCTGTTGAGTGGGGATCAGTTCTTCGACAAGGTGGTGGAACACACACAGAGAGTGGCATGTGAAGAGGCTGAAAAAGATGCAAAAGCGGAGGGTGTGGCCAGCTACCAGGCAGCTTTGAAGGATTGGATGGATGAGGAGGCATACAGAAAGGAGGGAAATGCTCAACACACTGAGAAAAACAGAGCAGCTGAAGCTCAATGGGCCAAAGCGAAGGAAGCAGCCAAAAAGGCTAAAAAACCATTCTCCACCCCAAAACCAACCAAGTTGACGCTTATCAAAGCAGTGGATCGCCCCAAGCAAAAGGACTTTATTGCCAAAGCTCTTCGTTGTTTAGATGAGGCTGAATTTGAGGAGGAGGATGAAGATGAGGAGGAAGAGGAGGCTGAATCTGATGAGGACTCTGGTGAGAGTGATGAGTCTGATGTGCTCTGATCCGGACATCCCTGATTCCCAGTGCTGTCACATTGTGGGATCCGGGCCATATTTTTACCCATGCCATTGTTTCTTCATTTCTCATTGAGATTTGATTGTATGCACTTTATTTTTTTTGTAAAAAGATCAACATTTATTCCAGGAATACGTAGATATAATTTTTACAGTGCAAACCAGTGTATGTAGAGTGTAATTTAAGTTGACATTTTTTGGTGTCACGTTGACTGATCAATGACTGTACATGTCAATTAAAATAATAAAGGGAATAAATACAAATGGTGCACAAAGAAATGTAATTAAAGATAGGGGCTCATTTAATTCCCAAAAAAGCGAAATTGAATGGTGCAATCCCCAGTGAGGATAGTGATGATATAAGGGCTGGTTCTTAAACTAGACACTTATATCTTTCTAATGGTATATATGGTGTGTAGAAAAGGTGCTAAAAAAGCAGTGGAAAATGCAGCAGTAATAATGCTATTAATAAATAGGGGCAATTGATTATCAAAAAAGCGGAGCTGTTTTGGGTAATCTCCTGCAAGAAAATAAATAAATAAAATTCATATTCAAATACTAGGCAGCTATAGCTTTCCATTGATATAGGTATGTCCATAAAAGTGCCAAAAAAGCGGTGGAATAAATGCTGCAATAATGGTGGAGGAGGAACATTAATTAGTGTGATGTCATTTGTGCCTGAGAGCAGATCAGTGATGCCAATTTCCCAAAAAAGCGAAGCTAATTAATGAGGATTGATGAGATTAATTGGGATCAATGACATCACACCAATATTCCTGATCAGGACGAAGATTTGATTTGTAAATAGGGGCTCATTTAATTAATGCACAATAACCAGAGCAGATCTGCTGCTTCTGTGGCCACATTTGGCAGATCGGACCACATGAATAGATAGATATAGTGTATACCTTTCTAATGGTATATATATCCCCCCCAATTGGTGCACAAAGCGAAGCAATATTGAGGAAATAATTGTAGTAGGGGAATAGGGGCTGAAAAAGCGGAAAAAGCGAACCTGATCTGCTGGGTTGCTGGTATAATTTGGCAGATCGGATGGTGGGATCTTATAAAGGCTTTAAATAGCTTTCTAACGATATATAGATCACCCTAAATGGTGCCCAGAGCGGTGCAATATTGAGCAGGATACTGTTTGGGCCAAAGATAGGGGCTTTTCAAGTGACCCATGTAAGAAAACATTTTTATATGGATCGAAGGGGATCATATGCGGAAGGCTGCATTCAAAATTTCAGCCCAATCGGAGCAAAAATGAGTGCGCTATTCACCATTTATATTATTTTTTCAATTTATTTTGATTTGTGTCTGGCTCTAAGAGTGTATTTCCTTAATTGCTTGCCAACCACTCATCCCCCCACCCTGAAAATACCCATTCTGGGATCCTGATTTTTTTTCTCTACACCCCCATACCCATATCATATCTATCCAACAACATTTGCCCAACCCCCACCCAGCCAGATAAGCCCCAAGCCCCTATCCAGCATTCCCCCATCCCCTCCCCCTATCCCCAACACCCCTACCCATCCTCCTACCCCTGGAAATTCACCTATATCTATCCCTAGACCCCCTATAATAGTCCCCCCCCCCTTCCACCCCATCCCAAACCCTATCACAACAACAGCAGGTCTATTGTGCTTACTAGCACCCATAGCTCACTAGCACTGTGGAAGCTTCAACCTCTTGTGCTAACTAGCCTTAGCTGAAGCTTCATCCTAGCTGACATGGCTGCTCAAGGATAGGGTTGGAGCTCTTCAGTGCTTAAGGTTGTAGCTTCTTAGAGGTCTTGTTCCACAGTGATCCCTGTTGATGGCATCACATGCCTTCGTAGGCTTTATCCATGGTGATGTATAGGTCAAGTGTCAACATAGGAGTTCATAGATAGGCTTTCTTAGGATCTCAGGGTAGTAGCATGCCTTGTAGACTCATTAATATAAGAGGAGTTTATTGACGAAGGTCCGACTTAAGTGCTAGTCATGACCTGATAAGTTCTACAGTCCTGACACATGACTCTGAGACATTCAACTACTGTCTGTGGTCCTTGTAGCTGTTCCAAGATCCCTTGAATGAAGGTTTTACGTTGTTTTCAAGGGCTGAACATGTTTTCGGTGTATCACTGTTGTCTGGTTTGTTTCCTATTGTATTTCGTTGTCTCTTTGTCTCTCAGCATCACCAGCTGTGTCTGATTCAAGTTTCTTGCTCTTTCTTCATCTCCTTGTTGGCTTTTGTTCCTAGTCACCGCTGTCATTGGTTTCTGTCTTTATATCACTTTGTTTTGTCTCTCAGTGTTGCTGTCATCAACCTGAACCTCTCTCCATTGCCCTCAGCCTTTCTCTTCAAACCTCAGCTCTCCGGACCCCACAAATTCATACACAAGCACTCTTTCTCATCACTCACCTCACTCACCAACACCCTCATCCTCACACTTCACTCACCATCCCATTTCTCATTTAGTTTTCATTCCCCATTCATCCTCCTACCACTGTGCTCATCATCAGCACCAGACCCTTCTCCTTGAAAATTCCAAGCTGAAGATCAACAGCCTTTTTCTGGGCTGACTTCATGACAGATATCTGTGCAGGTGAGCAGTTGAATTTTTTCTTGTACTTCCTAGCCATTGATCATCAAGTCTGTCGCCAGGCTGATATTCTAATTTCTCAAGTCTTTGTTGATTCCAATCACTAATAGAGTATCACTCACAGAAAGCACCAAGAGTAATGTCTGGCAGGAGAGTTTTAGAAGGTGATGGAGGAGCTGAGTGAGCCAAGACATTAGAAGAAGCCAGTGAATGAGAAGCTGGCACATGTGGTTGCAGAGCAATTATATACAAAATCAACATTACTTTGAAGTAAGAACCACTAGCAGTGGCTTGGAGGAACCAGGGAAACCTGAGGTGATTCTAAACTGGGGTGGTCAGAGTAAACATGGGTGAATTGTGCAATTCTGTGTCCAGAATCTCTATCCCTCTTTTTCAGAATCAGGCATCAGAATCTGCACAGAATTAATCACTCTGACCCCCACTAATGAGTAAAAGATGTGTTGGGCACTGTAAAGAAGCATAAGTTAATATGATTAACATGATCCCTAAGAGCACAGTGAGTCTATATAAATCAGTGGAGCTAAATCACAATGATGTTAAGATACACAGGTTATTCGCAGAGCTGAATCTTGCAAGTGAAAGAGATTTGTAGGGTGAGTCTTACGAATATGAAACAGGTGTTTGCAGAGCTGAATCTTGCAAACAGTTCAAACAGGTCACACAAAAGTAATTCAGTAGTAAAAAGATGATTTATTACCTCTTAGAATACTGTGCTTAAATAGATATTCTAAGGTTTGAGGCAGTGAACATGATATACCATAGCTGTGCTATGCTATGTTCTAATGCTATGCTAAAGGTGTACTGAGTCTGTGTCCATAGCTGTGTTAAGTCTGTGCATATAGCTATGCTGAGTTTATATATGGCTATGTCAAGTCTGTGTATAGCTGTGCATGGCTATACACAGGGCAGTGTTCTTATCTACTGAAACCAAGCTAACAACAAAGGTTGAAGTGACAATCTTATTTGATGATCATCAGATTATGATTGTCACTTGTCCAAGATAACATTGTTTATATCAGGACTTTATAATAATGATGTCACCACTTATGCCTATATACCTAACAGGCACAACCCTGTGCCTATGGATAATAACACATCACCACAATTCATGAGGATGTGACATGTGAACAAGAAACACACCATGTTTGCTGCCCAGACATTGAGTTTCATGTCAGTCAATTCAAAATGCATATTCATAATGGGGTCTGTAAAGATGTGCTTGTTCAGAAATCCAGGGTGGTTGTTTTCTTGATATCTTTCAAGCAGAAGAGCCTTATGTGGCTGAACAGTCTTATCAAATGATGCCTATGCATGTCACATCCAAAATAGCATGGTTAGTTGAATGTAAAAGAAGAGTACATAAAAAAACATACACATTGTTCCACAACATGACCTTGTATGGTTGGTGCCTCCAACTGGGAAAAGTCAAAGGTACTACCTGCATTTCCATCAATGTCTTCCTCCCAAAACTGACAAGTTTCAATAAATAGAAAATGGACATACTGGTTTAGCAGGTGACTTGGATGGAGGTGGAAGTGCAACTGTTATGTCGTCTTTTCCCTTCCTCCTCTTCTCTCTATCTTATCTTGTACCATCAATCCTTCTCATCTTATCATCATGTACTATCATCTCTCTTTGTACTTGTAGTTCACCTTATCTCTCTTATCTTTTCCTTCTCACTCCACTTCTATTCCTGCTGTCGCTCCACTTGTATCTCCTATCTCTGACTCATCTCCTTACTCATCCCTCTCACACTTATGACTCACTCCTTATTGTATTCTCATGCTCACTCTATTATAACCCCTATTCCAACTCATGGACTTCACACCTTATCTACTTGGCATTTACACACACAGCCTCTTAGATAGCTATATAAACCCCATAGTTTATACCCTTGTTCTTTAGCTAGTTCTTTAACTTCGAATAGAACAACAACTTCTATGACAATCTTACTCTTCTCGCTCTCTTCTAAGACAATACCAGCATAGCATGTGTATGCAGTGGCATTCTTAGAACGATACTCGAACCCTATCGCACGACCAAACCGACTCCAGCTAGCTCAAAGGCCTTAACTGCAAGCGCCCGTCAGGCTACCATAACAGTGACCATGATGATGTGAGTGTCCTCCTTGTGTTGTTTTAGTTGCTTTATCATACTTAGGTAACCAACATCTCCTCCCAATGCAAGGTACTGATTGTTTTTTGATGTCTGCATCTTTCACATTATCTTGTCCTCAATAAGGTTATTGATGTCACATGGAAGGGTGTTGGCAAGCTTGACAAGAAACTAAGTATAGCTGGTGTTGTTGTCAAATGTAATGAGGCCACACACAAGATACTTTTCTTCATCTGTTGGTATATGAGGACGCAAACCTGAAGGTTTGGGAAGTGGCCATTCAATGAAGATATATGCAGTGATGTCAATCTTCATTTCATCATGGTTTTTGGTGTCAAGATCCTGATAAATGCATTGGCTTGGAGAATTCACCAAGAAATGAATAAGAAAAGCCACCATAACATACCTTTTTTTCCTTGGATTTTTTCTTTGCAGGTTTTGGAGAGGGTGTGACAAAGATTTCTGATTCAGACAACCATGACACATCCAAGATGTCCACAGCTGTCTTTGCTCCTTTCTCTGGGATGGTATTGTCATTGGAGGTCTGTATCCATCGAATATTGAGCACAGATTGACATGGTTGAAAAAATAACTGACCTTTGGTCTCTTCTCAGGCGGAGCAGGAGTTTTCTCCTCGTCTGGGCTAGCCCCAGCATAACCCTCTGGATCAAGCTTGTCTGACTGACGCTTTTTAGAGCATGTGGTGTGTAATGTGTTCTTAGGAGCTTGTTCTTCCAATCCAGCATCCTGTGGTGCTGTTTGAGCCTTGAGTGCTGCTGCTTTTTCCGCCCTTTTCTCCACAGCAGCAGCCTTTCTCTTTGCAGCATTTGCAGCTTTCTTAGCTTTCTTTTGCTGTAGAGCCACAAATCCAGGTGTCATCACCTGGAATTTATCAAATGATAGATCATAGTCAGGGATAAGAATGAAAGAGTGAAGAATCATGTGCCAGGACCACATTCAGCTACAGCAGTGTCTGGAATCCCATCCTCGATGTTAGAACCATTGGCAGACTCTGCTGTGTGCACAGATTTAGGAGCCATGAGCAAGTGGCAGCAGCAGAGACCAGAGACTAGGTGGTGGGGAGAGTCAAAGGGAATGTGATGGCATTGATGTTTGTGAGGGAGAAGCAGCAAAGAAAGGGGGGGGGATTGCAAAATTTCCATAGTAGGTAAAAAATCGACACAAAAAGATTGCGCATGTGAGTGAGTGTTTGCATTTGGGATTCTCAATGTTTTCTGGAATGACTGTAAAGCACCTTGACACACTACCACATTTAGAATGTACAAGCAAATTTACAATGTTCTGATGTGGTTGGGGGTATGATATATGATACTGTTATTTTTGTTATATTTTTTCTTTTGTTTATTTTATGCATGCGCACATTGTGATCCTCTTTTGTTGATCTTTAACATAAATCTATATTTAATTTTATTGAATTGAAGTTGAAGCAAAGCGATTAGATATTCAATAGACTCACTTATATGCGTGTATGAATGTATGTATATGGGAGCTGAAATAATATATCTTTGTTCGCTATTGAAAGTCACTGAAAGATTTCGGTAAAGGGTAGTGGGCAACATGAGGTCTTGATGTTCGTGACCAGGGTTGCATGTCCTGACTTACAAGCGAAGCCGAATCGATCCCGGACGTGTAGATAGCTAGATATTAAGCAGATGTTGACATGAGTGTTTCGTGAAGCTTATCTTTGCCTATCATCAGGAGAAGTCACTTCGAGAAAAATGTAAATCGATAGCCTACAGCACCTAGACTCTAGACTCTGCCAGTGAGTTTCTCATAATATCCTCTATCCCCACTCCACCAGACCCACTCAGGTCCCACTTAATATGCACACGACACGAGTTATAGGTATCGATGGGATTCGAGGGTGCGTAACGTCATTGGTGGCACCCAAATTTCGTCCATCCATTCGAAATCGAAGTGTTGAATCGCTTTACAACAACACATCGAACGTCGAACACCGAGCAACCTGCTCAATCAACCCCTATCTCCCTTCGTACCTGGAATGGAATGGAATTGATAATGAAATTCCAATGATTCCCCGCAGCGGCAGAGTGCGGCACCCTTACAACACCCCACAGGCCACACCTCTCCCATCATGAAGCGACAACCAAAAGGGGCTGATTACCATATCGGTAAATTGGAAGTGGTACGACTTGAGGGGTTGATGACCTCACCACACCTGTGCAACTTGTGGGTCTGCGTTGCGCTGTGCCTTGTTTCTTCTTTACTTTGCTTCTTATCCTTTCTCTGAGCTTGAGGCTATTGGATAATTGGGATTTATTAGATAAAATAATAAATTCAACAACCTTCAACCTCGGGCCATTTCGACTATTTCTATTTTCGACTCTTGCTATCGATCGAGACGGCGAGACAAGGGTTGACTTACGACGACGACCACAACAACGACAACAACTGGGACAATTTTTTCTTCCTTCTCCTCTTGCTTTCCTCGTCATCACCTGGCTATAAAGACCTTGGTGCTTAAAATCGAACTCTAGGTTCTGAATCAACGACCACCACACAACTGCAACCAGTTAATTGCAAAGCGTTCGTTGCAAAATACGACACCGACACCGTCTCACGCAACTCTTCATAACTGCATCACGACAACGACATCACATACTTCAAATTCATCTCATAACTAGGCCTAGAAAACCACCCAACCCCAAATCCTTCACAACACCAACAATGCCTACCATCCCCCCACAACAACCTACCACCTCCTCTTCCCAACCCTCCTCTTCCTCTTCCGCCCCACCCACACCTTCACCCGCACCTCCCATCCTCACCACCTCCGGCACCTTCACCTGCTCCACCACACACCGCACGCTCCTCCTGCGCGGCGTCAACCTCTCCGGCTCCTCCAAAGCGCCCCTCTCCTACCCCTCGCACATCCTTGACGACTTCTGGGAATCTGCTGAGCGGGGCGGCGAATCGTTCATTGGCCAACCGTTAGACGTGGACGATGGGTCTGCGGATGTGCATTTGAAGAGGCTGAAGGGCTGGGGGTTTAATTTGTTGAGGTTCCCTGTGAGTTGGGAGAGTTTGGAGAGGATGGGGCCGTGAGTTGTTTTTTTCTTGTTCATTTTTTTTTAAAAAAAATTTGTTGACGACGAGATGCAAAATTATAGGAAAAAATACGATTATGAATACATGGACTACATCATTCGCGTACTCTGCAAATGCAGAGAATACGGGTTCAAAGTATACATGGACCCGCACCAAGACACCGTAAGCCTCTCCTCCCCTCTCCTCCCTCCTCTTTCCCCAGTCACTAACCACCCTCCTCTTCGTGTAGTGGTCCCGCTACTCAGGCGGGTCCGGAGCCCCCTACTGGACGCTCCCCGCCTGCGGCATCAACCCCTCCAACATCACCGCCACCCAATCCAGCATCATCCACTCCGAATACCCGCTCGCCTCCACCCCGGACCCCTCCTCCCTCCCCGCCATGATCTGGAGCACCAACTACGGCCGCCTCCTCTGCCAAACCGTCTTCACGCTCTTCTTCGCCGGCCGCGATTTCGCACCGAAATGTGTGATTGATGGTGTCAATATCCAGGATTATCTACAGGGCCATTTTATTGAGGCCTTTGGGGCGCTTGCGGATAGGATAAGAGAGTTTGAGGGTGGGAGACTGTTGGATGAGACGGTGATTGGGTGGGATAGTTTGAATGAGCCGTATGAGGGCCTGTGTGGGTGGTTTGATTTGAACAGGAACCCGACAAAGCAGGGGTCGACGTTGAAGAAGGGGACGTACCCCACACCAGCGCAGAGTTTCAGAATGGGCATGGGGCAGGCACAGACGGTCGAGCATTGGAGTTTTGGCGCGATGGGTCCAAAGCGGGACGGGAGCGTCACCATCGACCCGAAAGGCCGCAAGTTATGGGCTGAAGCAGACGACTCACCTGAGAGCATCAAGAGCGGCGAGGGCGAGGGGAGTGACGGTGTGCACCGCAAATGGGGCTGGAAGCGGGACGTGGCCAAGTGGAAATTGGGGACGTGTCCGTGGGCGATGCACGGTGTGTGGGACGTCGACACGGGGTTCGTGCTTGAGCCTATGTATTTCGTGACAAGGCCTGGGACGACGCAGGAGGTGGAGTTTATAGCTGATTATTGGAAGCCGCATTTCATGGCTTATACCACCCGCATACGGGCGTCGCACCAAAATGCCATCCTCTTCGTGCAACCACCGGTCTTTGCGCGTCCGCCTGATATCGAGGAAAGCCACCTGAAGGGAAGGGCGGTGTATGCCCCGCATTATTATGACGGGTTCACGTTGATAACGAAGCATTGGAATTGGTTCAATGCGGATGCGTTGGGGATGTTGAGGGGGAAGTATAAGAATGTCCTTGCGAGTGTGAAATTGGGAGAAGGGGCGATTAGGAAGAGTTTCAGAGAGCAGTTGGGGTATTTGAAGGAGGATGCGTTGATTTTGAGTCCGGATGATGAGGACGATGAGGGTGGGCAGGGAGAAGGCGAAGATGGGGGTGGAGGTGTGCCGATGCCGCGGTACCCTACGGTGATTGGAGAGATTGGAACGCCTTTTGATATGGATAATAAAAAGGCATATGGGTATGGAAATCCAAAAGCAAAAGGTTTGTCTCCCCTTTCTCATCCCTCAAAAATTAAATCTAACGCTCACCTCCCTTTACAGGCGACTACACCCCGCAAGAAAAAGCCCTCGACGCCTCTCTCAACGCCGCCGACGGCGTCAACGGGCTCAGCTGGACAGTGTGGACGTATGTAGGCGTGGTGGGCGATGCGGATGATGGTGCGCACTCTCACGAGTGGGGCGATGGCTGGAATGGGGAGGATCTGAGTCTGTGGAGTGTGGATGATATGGTGGATGAGTGGGGGGAGTGGGATCTGGATGGGGATGTCGATGAGGGTGATGCTGATGTGGATGCGGGAAGGGCCAAACTTGTGGGGGCGTATGATATTGATAGTTCCGACGATGTGGACGATGTGGACACCGATACTGATAACGCAGCGAGAGGAGGAAAGGCGGTAGGAGGAGGAAGAAGGTACGGTCCCCGAGAAACCATCGAAGCTGGGGATAGTCGTGATGACCTTTTGCTTTCGTCGTCATCTAGAAGTCGTGCGGTGAGCAGACAGCCGTCTGCGAAGAGTTTGATGAAGGTGAAGCCCTGGGGTACTGCGACGGCGGGTGTAGGCGTCAACACTGGTGCGGGTGCGGGTGTTAGTCTTAATATCACCAACCCCGGCGGGAGGAAGTCGAGGAGTGCAGCTGCCAGTGAAATTAGTCTGCCCACTCTCGGTGCTGGGACGAGTTCATCCATTACAGCGGGGAGTATAAGAACCAAGGCCTCTGCTGGGTCTTTGCGGCCTATCCTCGCGTCCAGTACTGGCCCTGGCCCTGGCCACTCTAAAACCCAACCCTCCACTGAACCCCCCTCTTCGCTCGCACCCTACAAACCCACCACGCCCGAGCGTCTCGCGGGCTACTCCTCCAATCCCCTTTTATTCCTCACGAATGGCGCACGGGCGTATCGGGCGTTTATAAGGCCGTACCCGATGAAGACGGTGGGGAGGGTGATTAGTGTTGATTTTGATATTGGCAAGGGGAGTGTGAGGGTTGTTGTTGGTGTTGGTGAGGGGGAGATTGAGAGGAGAAGACGAGAGGGAAGAAACGGTGATGCAGAGGACGATGCTACGGAGATTTTTGTGCCGCTTGTGCATTATGCGCATCCGAGGTTGTTGGAGGGATTATTTGATCCGTCTTCCTCATGGACCTCGTCTTCGTCCTCGACTGCGAAATCGAGTAATGAAGGCCACGAGCGTATCACCTCAACATCGACATCGACATCAACCTCCACAGCTGCTTCTTCCACAACATTGAGGAATCGCAAACGCGCAGGAGCACCTGATCCGATTGAGAGTTATGGAGGGGAGAGTGGGGAGGAGCCGGTGGTGGATTTGGATGTGTGGGTGTCGGAGGGCAGGTGGGATGTGAAGGGGCAGGTGTTGAGGTGGTGGTATGTGGGTGATTCAACAACCTCAACCTCAACTGCGAGGACGAGTGCAAGTGGAGGAGCCAGGGCAAGAGGTGCCGCAGCGGGTGGATATGGCAAGGGAGGAGAGGTAGGGGAGAGGCAGTATACCATTGAGATCAAGAGGAAAGGGGGAGCGCTGAAGGGGCTGCCTGAGAAGTTGAGGAAGAGGAGGAGGGAGAGGGAGAGGGCTGCGATGATGGCGGAGGGGGGTAAGGGTAAGGGAGCTGGTGTGAGGGAAGAAGAGGGAGGGAGGAGTGTTTGTGAGCGGTTGTGTCCTGTTGAGGGGTGTGTTGTTATGTAGAGGCTGCTTGGAATGGCGTTTCGGACCTTGCAGGTCCCTTGGTCCTTTGGTTAAATTTATGGATTGTGCAGTCGAGTTAGTCTTTTGGATTACTCCTTGCATTGTCTTTCTGTGTTTTATTTTTTTAGTTTTACAAAAATTATGATACGATATGATATCGGTAGTGTACTTACGCCTCATAATCCTCTTTCTTTTTTCTTTTCATCTCGTCATTTGTAGGATAGGTCCAGTTAGGTTATACCAATGATTATCGTCTTTATTTGCTTTGATTCTCTTGGTTTGACTGCCATGAATAAAAGTGTGAATAAGTGAGGCTATGAGGAGGAGATTGTGATCAGTTGGTTTGGGGCGACCCTGCTGGAACCAGGATGAGCTCAGACCTGACGATTCCAAAAATAGAAATTACTTCCAATTTGAATTCAATTTTTTCATCGCATCACTCACCACCACCAAAGCTTTCCGTGGACAGAGACAGCGTGGACCACACAGATTTAATCTGGGTTTTGCATAGGCCTATACGTATAACCTCAAAACTCTTTGCTTTGCACTGGGAGTTTTAATTACTGTCATCTTACGATTTACATCGACTCGGCAGACACCTGAAGAGACTTGAAGAAAGCTGACAATGTCCACAACCAAAAAATCCAAATCTTCCAAGTCCAAACACCCCAAAGTCACCCCCTCCTCACCCTCAAAATCAAAATCAAAATCCAACACCAACACCAACACCAAAACCGACACTGAAGCACGCTTCGAAGGCACCGATCCCAACTGGGACTACACCCCGCCCCCCAGTGCCGTGCTCATCAAAGAGGATGCGGACACGTTGGATAAGATGGATGCGGGCGAGTTTGATTGGGATAGGATTAATGAGGATGAGGAGTTGGAGTTGTGGGTTGTTAGGGTGCCTGAGGCGGTATGTGTATTGGTTCTTTTTGAGTGGAATGAGAGAGGAAGAGTGCTGATTCATTTGTTTTTTGGTTTTCTTTTTTTCTTCTTGGATGATTTTTGGTATTGGACTGGTTGGCTTGGCTTGCTCTCAATTGGATTGGATACGTCGACTGGACTGGTGTTCCGTTCTCGTACTTGTGGTTCCTGCTGCTCTACCTCTGCTTGCTCTTTGGTCTCGGATGGATCTGACTCGCCTTACTCTCTGCCATCGACTCTGCTACTCTGCTACACATTCGTACTACCATCGTGCTCTCTCCCTGTATTTTCTTCTCTCCTCTCTCCGCTTCTTCTCACCTGCCTTCCTTCCCCACTCTCCTCCCCAAACAACCACCCCACAGATCAAACCAAAACACCTCGAAAACCTCTCCCTCTCCCTCCCCTCCTCATCCCAAAAATCAACCCGCATCGGGACTGTGAAGCGCAAAACGACGACGTTTGATGTGTGGTCTATCGCCGATGCTGGGGTTGAGGGTGACGAGCCATTAATTAACAAGAGGAACAACGAGAAAAGTAAAAACGGTGCAGCGGACAATGCACAGGCCCCCGTTGGGGGCGAAGAATTGAAGGGTATGGCGTGTCTGTTGCCCAGGAAGAGTAAGAAGGGGAAGTTGTATCCTGGTGGGTTTTTTGGCATTTTTTCTTTCTCGCCTTTTGAAATTTACTTTTGGTTCACCTCAATCCTACCCCATCTAATTCTATTTAATTCTATTCAACCCCCCATTTTTACCAATGGCTACTTTAACTAACCCGCACATGTCTCCTTACAAACAGCACCTAAACCATTCACCCGCCACATCGTCATCGCAGCCCAACCCATCCAGCCCTCACCCTCACTAGCCACCTCCTCCATAACCTCTGATTCACCCTCAGAATCAGAATCAGCACAATACAAAAACCCTCCACGTTACTCATACCCAAAAGAAGTATTAAAACACCGGTATATACCATATGGCTCGACGGAGCTTTTGAGCCCTTTGCATGGTGGTCTTGGAGGTGTCAGTGAGAGCGGGGAAGGGGCCATGGACGTGGATAAACAGCAAGAGGAGGAAGAGGAAGAGGAAGAGGCACCACCGTCTGCGCAGCCGCCTGTGGAGTCGCCGAAGAAAGGGGGTAGGAAAGAGAAGGAGGCTGGGAAGGGGAAAGAAAAGACGAAGGAGAAGGAGAAGGAGAAGGAGAAGACGAAGGAGAAAGAGAAGAGGAAAGGCAAGAAGAGGAAGGGCGAGGGTGAAGCTGAGGAGGCTGTACCCGCGAAGAAGGCGAAAAAGTCAAAGTAGACAGATAAGCAACGAGGGACCGTTTCGGGTTGTGTAATTCGTTTGTTGCTCGCCAGTATACATTCAACGTTCACGATAATGATCATGGTTCATTATGAGGAACTTCACCTTGCCTCCGTCCGTCCTAGAAACATGTTGTTTGCGTGACACACAATTAAAAAAACACAATGCTGACGGTGATATTAGAAATTGCACAGGTATATATGTAATGTGTATGTATGGGACGTTGTATGTACGTAAGTAAGGATACGGATATGTGTATGAGCAACAGACATTTTTCAGAGCAGTGAGAGGAGACGTTAACGTGAAAAAGGGGATTGAGGGGGAAAATAGAACTTAGAAGGCCAAAGAAGGGGGGGTAGAAGGTGTGGGGAATAAACAACAGAATGTGGACGAATAGGAAAGGGAAGACGGAAGGGTTTTAAAAAAAGGTGAACCGCAGAAGACAAAAATAAAATAAAAGAAAGAGCAATTAATAGGTTCTGCGTTGACATAACCATGTAGAGGTGTTAATGGGAGAATAAACAAAAGACAAAAGCAGAGACTGCCTTGCGACTGGGGGGAAGGTGGAAAAGCGAGGAAATAATGTAACAAAATACCCTTGAGCAAGAACCTCGAGAGGGTTTAAAAAGAAATAGAAGCGAGAGAGAAATAGGGAAATGAGGAGAGGGATGAAATCGTGACGAGGTCATAACGTTAAGTCTTGTGAGAGGACAAAATATGGTACACGCAAAAATATTCAAAAAGCACAGCAATAAGAAAAAGGGGGCGAAAGCAAGGCGAGGGGGAATGGCAATCAATGTTGGGGGTCAGCCCAGTCATTTAAGGGAGTGGGTGTGGATGGTAGATAAGAAATGTGCCAGAGGAATCCAAAGAGGCCGAATAAATAAAAGTCAAGTCAAAGCCAAATGCGAAAAGCGGGCAACGTCATGAATCATTGACCAAAGTGTTCCAGGACCGAATATCAAGTGTTAAAAAAGTAAAAGTGCTGTAGAAAGACACAACGGTATACAGGATAGAGGGAGAGAAGAAAAATTGTCTCCAAATTCAGGGGTTATAAAAAGTGCTGGTCGAACACGAGAAATTTAAAGAAGGGATGGAGCTTGAGAGAATGAAATAAACAAAAGGGCACAACACGAAAGGGCGAAGAAAAGGCGAGACAAGAGAGAAAAATTGTGATTTATTAGCATCATCACAATCATCTCATCCAATATCCATCGCATCTCCCCTCGCCACTTCCTTCCCCCTCAAACTCGTCCCATGCGTCTTATATCCCACATTCCCACCCACCCCGCTCCTCCCATTCACCCCACCGCTACTCCTTCCAGACCCGCCCACAGGGAACCTCGCCTTCCTCCTCTGCTCCTCTTCCGCAATCGCCTGCTCCTGCGCACTCACCAGCCCCTCAACCTCCTCCTCAATCCCCGCATAAATGCTCTCCTTCGGCAACCCATACACCTGCCCAGGCCTCTGCGCCTCCTTCTCCTCGAATATAGACCCGACAATATCAACCCACTGCCGTCTCGTCTCAACCAGTTGGCGCAGTTGCTCGTTCACAGCGAGATGGTTGTCTTCGTCTGGGGATAACCCCACAGCAGCCGGACAGAGTGGTAGAACGGTTGGCTCGTCCCCGTTTGCAGGACCTGCAGAAGCAGAGTTACCAGGGCCGTGCTTCTTCTTCTTCAGCTGTTTACCCTTTGGTGCATCCTTCTTCTGCAGTCGCGAGAATAACGTCGTGATGTTCTTGTCAATTGTATCCCTCGCGTCCAGGTACTCTTGATAACTCAGTCGATCTCTCGCAATGGCTGCTAACCGCGCTTTCCGAGCTTTGTTGGTGGCGACTACACGGCGTAACTCCTTCTGCGCTTGACGCAGCGCCGTAGCGATAGGATCGTCCACTCTTTCTGAATAATCAGGCTAAAAAGAAAATAAAAAATCCAAACGTCAGAAAAACAAAACAAATAATCCGATAATACGAAATCCACAAACCACATGGTCCAACAGCCCATGATACCGCATCGTATCCCTAATCCTCGCTTCCAAATCTGTCACATTCAACCTCTCCCTTCTCGCAGCAGCAGCACCACTCCCTCCCGGTCTCCCCTCCATCGCATCCTCAGCGGCCTTCACCCCCTTCCACGAAACCAAATCAGGCACAGGCAACAACGCACTGATCACCCTCTCCGTCAACGGTCCATGCCCCTTATCCTCACCCACCAAATCAGCCTCGGTCAACTGCGACGGATCCCACGTAGGCGCCGGCGGCTTCAAATTCAAATTCGTCGCAGGCTGACTATCGCCTAACAATATCGGCGGAAGCAAACCGTGATCCTGGTCCTCCCAAACCTCGAGATAATGTCGCCCAAGCTTGGGCATGATGAACGGCTCGACTTCATCGGCGGTGTATTCTAGGAAACCAAGGTCTTCTTCTTTGATGGGACGGATGTAGGATTCAATGCTTGAGTAGAAGGTTGTTATTGATGTTTGAGTGGGCGCTTTGATTTTGGTGAAATCAGTTGTGACCTCGATGGATTTTCCGGGCCCAGGTGAGGGGGGCCGGGGTATAGGTGGTCGTGGAGGTAGGAGCTGTACAGAAGGTGGAACATTGAAGTCTGGGCCAGTAGGAAGCTGAAATATTTTGTGTTAGTTATTGCGAACATGTTTTCGGTGATAAGCTGGTAGATGCCAGGGGCAAGGTGTAATTAAAAACTAACCTTGTTATGAACTGGTGGCTGTGATATCACTGATTTTTGGGCTTTAGAAATTACCGCAGGTGGTGGAGGTGGGTGTATGACAGGAGGTGACATCTTTCTAGGTCGTTGTAGCTCTGTGAAGAGAGGTTAGGTTAGAAAGCTCATGGCAGATGCGAAGCAGCCACGGTGAAAAATACCTGGTTCAACATCACTCTCCCCTCCTTCTCGTTTCCGTTTCCTTTTCTTCTTCTTCAGCTCTTCTGTTAGTCTGGATGAAACGGTTTGGTTAAATTTGGAATACAAAGTATGTTGACCTGTAACTCACTTTCGCGGGTCAGTGCCACGATTAGCACTGGTGCTGGGGCCATTATGAGGTAAATGGTTACGATTCTTTGTGAAATTGGGTAGCCCGGAGCTTGACCTTGGATGATCATCGGCGTCAAGGTTCGGCGTGTCTGGGTAGGATTACGACAGTCATAAAATGCAAAGGTATGTCCACGTTGGCCGAGTCGAGAGAGTCATAACAGAGAGACAAGAACAGCGTCCACAGATCCAATGCAAATTACGGGTCCATAAATAGGATATCGTCGCGTTGATTGTGGAAGATACGAATATCGAGATTGAACAAGTTTGAATATCGGGGTTGATAGTTGGCAATACGTCATGAATACACATAGTCGCAAACGGTCAGACAAAAATCGGGCGACCACAGAAACTAAACTTACAGTCTCTTTCACGTTTAATTTTGTCAATCGCCTTTGATTTGCCCTTCTCCTTCTCGTTTATCCGACGCCATGTATCTTCAACTGTTTTGACGTCATGTTCTGCTCTCTTTGCGCGATCCAGCGCTTTCTGTCTGGCTGTTTTTAGTTCTGAACATAGTAGCTCTAGCTCTTCAATAGATGGAACAGCTTCCGGTGGGTGTCTGAGGAGAGCAGACCGTATTTGAGGGATTTGAGGATAAGGGGTTAACCTCGACGACATGACTCTCGGAATTCCAGGAAATGACCTCGCATTCGCGAGGAAACCGGTATTAAACGAAAGCTAGAGTTGCCGAGAGTGCCTTTAACCAGTAAAAAAGGCTCCAAGATGTCTGTGACGACGGTCAGAAACCTGACAATTCGACGTGATTGAGGTCGGGAACAAGGTGTGAACTACCATTTCCATCACGCGCACGATAACTTCGTAATGAGTCACGTGGCTTATGCACATCCCATTGTCCTAAATTTCTTAGTGTAAGGCGTTGTCTATCACAGAAATAAATTATTTCAAAGTGCTATACTGCTCGATTGATTTTCCTCTTTTTAAATATATTTTTTCTGTTCAAAGCCCATTTGAAACGCTTTCATTCATGGCTTCAAGTTGTGACAGAAGGTTACCTTAGCGAGACAACTTGTCACGCGACAGCTGTACGGTCAATCCAAAATTGGAAAGAGTATAAGCAGCAGGGTGTTGACAACACTACAACTTAAAATAGTCCTGTGCCGCTATTTTGAAATTCGACAGCCACGATGAATCCAAACTCTCCAGGTTACGACTCTATTGAAGCTGACATAGAAATGATTGGTATTCACGAAGCACAGGACCCTCTCACTTCTCACGAGAAACCACCCATGTACACAAGCCCAAGGTCGTCGGAGTCAGACTCGGAAGACGAGGAGGAGAATAATCAGGACGACGGAAGCCGTGCTCTGCTCAGTGGAAGTGCAGAACGGAATCGTGGACGGGAAAGGGAGCGAGAACCCACACTACAGCCTTCACAGAAAGTATGGCCGCAAGTGAAGGGCATCGTTATGGAGGTCAGCGAGCACTCTGCCCTATTTGTGTTTTGAGCTCATCGTGCTCTTAGAGTGCACCTACGCTGCTAATGACGACCATCAGTCTTACATTTACCGGAAAGCTACTAGACAAAGTTTCAGTGAGTCGCTCCAGCTTGATCAAAGCATACTCAAGCTGATAATCGTTGCAGCATTGGCAAGCATTGCAACAAGTCGATCAGCTCATTATGATCATCCCAGTCGTCCTTAACCTCAACGGCAACCTGGAAATGAACCTCTCAGCTCGTCTTGCAACAGCCGCTAATGTCGGGGAGCTTGATGATCCCTCAGTACAGCGGGCGATGATCATTGGCAGTCTCGCCTTGCTTCAAGTGCAGACAATATCAGTTTCATTTATCGCCTCATGTCTAGCCTTGCTATTAGGTCGTTTTGTACCTAGAGTGGTAGCAGCACCTTCAATGGCGTCAGGCTCAGGATCCAACTCCACAGCTGCAGTGGCTCGGGATATCCTGACAACCGTCTTGGAAGCAAGGGATACCTCGTATGAAAGCATTGGGAGGAAGTCTGGCATTCCAACGTATGCTTCATGTCACCTATCATCATTTCATTTGTCGAACTGACGCTCCATAGGCTAATCATGGTAGCATCCACAGCTATGACTGCTGCTGCCCTCTCAGGTCTGATATTGGGCTCTTTCATGTGCACCTTGGTCGTATTATGCCGGAAATTCAATCGAGACCCAGACAACATTGCTCCCGCCGTCGCGTCTTGCCTTGGCGACCTCTTCACGCTTATCCTGCTGGGTATTGTCGCGACACTCCTTGTTCCATTCCTTCACACCCCCATTCCGTTCGTGGTCGGTTTACTCGTCGCCTGCATTGCCGTTGGATGCCTAATATTTACCCTCAAAAATAAACACGTACGACCTCTAATCACGGAGGGTTGGTCACCTCTCTTTGCTGCAATGATCATCAGTAGCGGCACTGGAATTGTTCTCGACATGTTTGTGAGTCGGTATGAAGGTTTCGCGGTATTAGCCGTCGTCATCAGTGGTGAGTATTCACTGCCTCATTTGATGGAGGAAACCAAATTTATGGCAACCTTTTAGGCCTACCCGGAGCCGCAGGGTCTATTTTGATATCGAGGCTATCTACATCGCTTCACGCCGCTGCTCTTGCAACGAAAAATGCACTTCCAACATACTCAACACCAACTAGGAATTCAGAACCCAGTCCTGTACTCGCAATGCTCACTCTCCTTGTCATCACCATCCCCGTTGAGGTCATCTTTTTAAGCATCCTGAGCGTCCTAGGATGGCTAAACCTACACTTCCTCTTTGTTGTATTCTCCATTATGTTCTTTTGTTGTGCTGTAAGGAATTCCCTCCATCTTCCCCATACCGAATATTTGGCTCACCCGAACTTTTTTTTATATGCTTATTTTTACCTTCCGCCCCGAATGACAGGTTCTTGCATCACTCGTCATCGCACGTTCCCTTACCACCTTCCTATGGTCCATTAATAGAGACCCGGACATGTACGCCCTTCCCATCCACTCTGCTCTCATGGACCTCATCGGGCAACTCTTGCTCGTGCTGTGCTTCGAGATCGTGTCAAAACTGGGCGCAAAGTTCAAGATGAAGACGTGAGCATCGTAATCGGCTAACTCTTCTCACATCTTCGCTTTCGCCTCTATCTTATTGCCTGGCTGCTATTGCACCTGTGACATGATACCCTAATTGCACTAATTGTACACTATCATCGCTCACTGCACAGTATCTACCCACTCCACGACCGCTAGAAGACCCGCATTCGTTTCAGAATAAATCCCCGAGCCATCGCACCCCCTCCCCACCCTATATCCGCACACATTGTTTTTAACTTTCTATTTTCCATGCATTAGACCTTTTCATCACGAATTTCGTTTTAACCACGTTTATGGATATTTATTAATTTTATTCTTCGCCTTTCGTCATGGTGTCTGGCCGGTATTTTGTCATTTCACAAAAAAAAGTTTTTGCCATTTCATCCAATTTCGTCCTCCCTCTTCTGGTTTTAAACGCTCAGGCCGAGATTTTTCAAACAACAAGTAGCGTGGTACATGCAACATCATCTAGCCTGCTCATCCGGCAGCCCAATCCGCCAGGCAGTCTCGCTCACTACGACCATGAGAATACCACGGCACGGCCTGTCCGCAGGTATAGCACCGGCGATGTCCGCACTGAGCACTGATTGATGATCATCGTAAAATCTTGTAATGGCAGGCTTCATCCTCATCGACTAACGATGTCATCCATTCTGCATACCAGTCCTCCCGTTCTTCCACTCGAGCTCTTCATACCGATAATTAAGTTCCTCGCAATCGGGTCGACTGAAGGCGAAAATTCAGACTTCGATCTCAAAAATCTGCCATCACTCCGACGATGTGCGCTCGTTTGCAAATATTTCGCAGAGCTCTGTCAGACATACATCTTCTCGATTGTCAACATATCACTTTACGAACCTGACGAAGGCAGGATTCTTCGTCTGATAGAAATTACAGATGCACACCCTCATCTTGTGTCGCACATCCATATTCTTCGACTCGATTTCTGGTCCTTGATGGAGAGCCCTATATCGAGTGCCGAGCTTGCGAAATGCCAGTCCTTTTTGTTGGGTTTTCCCAACCTCCGCCGCTTGTCAATCACTATCTACAAAGAATCTATTACTTTATTACCCGAATTCGAAATACTAAACCGTCATCTCATTGACAACTATGTTTCAAATCCCAACAGCAATCTAAAGGCTCTCCATCTTGAGGGTTACAACCCCCTACCCTTATCAAAATTCCTACCTTGTTCCAATATACGTGAAGTACACCTGAACGGGACAAAACTACTGTTTACACCCGAATCCTTGGATACAACATACCCAATCACATTCTTCCAATACGAGTATCCTGCTTCATTTCCACTGGAGGCTCTGCTTTGTCTCCCATTTTTAGAGTCCTTATATCTCACTGTCGCGTCCCTCACTCACGCTGAAGGGTACTCCAATTCACTACAGGAGCGTCGCTCGCCCTGTTTCACTATCCGTGCTCTCATCGTTGGTCTCTCGAGCTCAGAACCTCAAGGATCTTTGCATCGACTAGTTGACCTGTTCAAATCACGAGCTCGGGCAATCAAATGCGAGCCATTCAGCTTACTCGAGACGTTGAGAGTATCCGTGTCGAATCGCAATGACGCTTTAGCAGTGAGTGGTCTGTTGGGGCATACCCCAGCCTTAAAGGACTTCAATTTTCGTGGTGCGTTTATTAAAAATCGGCCATGTCGTCTCTATACCTTGACTTACAGCGCTAACTCAAAATTTTGATGCATTGGATCCATCTAGCTGTCTTCCCCGACGCATCTCTCTCCATTCTCCGCCTCGAGGATGGCATCTTGAACACCTTCCCTAACCTGACCACACTATGGCTCGCATTTACAGACCTCGCGTTTTCCTCTTACAGGTCATTACTCGCAGACCTTGCAAATCTCTTCACTACTATCTCTAGGAGAAACACCATCACGGATATCTTTCTACAGTTGAAGATCACCATACCGAATACCAATAATCTCGAGGCTCCCGCGCGTGAGCCGTGGTCTCTCATCGACGACATCCTCGGTTCGAAGCCCGACTTTCCAACTCTCTACGAAGTATGCATTGAGTTGCAATTCGTCGTTGCCACGAGCTTTACTGAAGAGGGATCAGAAAGATGGCATGAGTTTAGCGGCGAAGTTGAATATTTTCTTGGTCTTGCTATGCCGAAGTTGCTCAAGAGACCAAGTCTTCATTTCACTGGAACTGGATCGATTACAGAAGACTTTGAGTAGGACATCGTAGATTGCATTTATGTATTTACTATGCCTGCAGCCCCTTGCCAATTCTTTTGTTTGAACTGAACATCGTAGCGCGTGCCTTGGAGATATTGTCAGGCGTTAGCGTCAAAGTTGGCTGGTGAGCAGATTCTGGCGCCGAAATAAGCCGCTTATGGCAGATTTCCACGGTTACACCAGACACGCTTCTCGCTGGGCTTGAACTTCAATAACCCCCACATTGTTGGTGGCATGGATCACCTCGCATGTAAACACCATTTTTCACGCGTCATTCCATTGTTAGCCTGCTGTTCTTTAGCATGGCTAGCTTATTCACGTTATACTGTCAAGCAGCAACCAACCCAGCGCGCGTTACCCGTCTCGAAGAGCGTCACTGACTCTGATGAATTGCCAGCTCGAGCAACGCTTGACAAACTCTCATTAGACATTCTTCTGGAAATCATGGAGTATCTAGAGTGGCACGAGCTGCTTAAACTTCGGCAGGTACGAACGATTGCAGCATTTCATCTGGCACCATTACCAAAGTTTGAACATTTTGACAGGTGTCCTTCTCGCTGAATACAGCGACTCGTGAGCGAGTGTTATGGCATGCGTTAATAAGGTCTTCGCCATTACGCTTTGGACTTACCAAGGCCATACAATCCTGCTCCTCGCAGGAACTGGAGGATGCGTTTCTACGAGTGTGGAAGGTCAACCAAAGATGGGTGAATGTAAATCCCGAAGGAGGACGGCCACACATCAGACAGTTGGATCAATTGGCATGGCTGAGCCCCCATAACTGTATGATACTTCCTGGAGGACGCTGGTTATTGAAGCTGGAGGACGACGCGGGGCTCTTTTATACGGATTTGAATTCTGTTGACACCCAATGGCGAATGTTGGTTGCTCCTCACCCATTGTTTAAACAGCCTTGGGGGCTTCCATGGGCTCAGATTGACCACCTCGTGGACATTGACAATAATGCTGAATCCCTGACTTTTAACGTGGTGATTCTTACCATGATGCATTGGACAAGGGATCGTGGACCGATGCCGTCTAGGTTCAACGTCTGGAGATGTAGCGCGGCGTTTGACGAGCATGGGTATGAGACAGGACTCACAGCCACTTTGCTATCCACCTTTGAAGAGTGGGACGTTGGAGTTGACCAACCACGAGTCTGCTTGCGAGGCGATTTTGTTGCATATACCTACCTCGATGCCGCTTGTTACTCCCGCCTAATCATTGTCAACTGGAGGGATGTCCATGAACAGGGCAACAACTTTCCTCGGTTTATTTTCCCCTATGCATACGAAGGGATAGAGGTATTCGAATCGGTCTTTGTTGTAATGTGTGTGATGCTTACTCCGCCTGACTAGGACCTAATTATTCTTCCAAACAAGCAGCTGTTCTATCAGTCCGATGACCATTTGAGACCATTGGACATCGTGACTTGGGAGAACATGGTGCCGACCACAGATCCCCCTACGGTTAACACTCCTGCGTTGTTGACAGCAGCCCATGTCATCTTGGACACAAATCCACCACCGCATAGTACACGGGTATCCAAGTACTTCGTTCATGATCATGGCCTGACCTACTTCACTTACTCTCGCGCAAGGAACACCATCAGTTGCTGTTCTTTGCAATTCCCAGGCGCTGATTCGCCTTCATCACTCAACATGCGGGTGGACAATCTTTATAACCCCCCCCAAAAAGCGTGTTTTTCCTACGGCTTCACTGCAAACCGTGCAATTTTACGATTAAACGATATGGGGTTGGCCACTGGGACATATTGCGTGGATCAGGAGAGACATGTAACCTCTCTAAACTTTTTCGAGTGGACCAACGTGTTACCGTCCCTGTCCATTAATGGCATAATCCTAGAGGAGGTGACTGGTAGATGTCTTCTGCGATCGGAGAAGGGCAAAGCTTTTCTTGTTGATTTTGCGATATAGCCTGGAACTGCGTCAATTTCTTCTTTCACCGCGTCGCCGAAGGACTTGCTAAAATAGCATAGATTTAGTTAAGCTTTGACTTTCGCTCAAAATAGTACACCTCATATGCTACCATTAATATTTCCACCTTCTTTATGCCAACTCACTAGCCCTATGTCCGACCTCCAGTATGAACACCTTTCAGATCAAACTGCCACTGCGCTCTGCTAGGTCTCACTACAGGGTTCGGGGACTACTAACGCGTTACACATCCCTCCGCTGTCCAAGCGACTAGAAGAAACTAGACACTATGTAGCCATGGCCCTGGGGCTTCTCAATGAAGTGCAATTCAGAAGCACAATGTCGGAGGTATTCCCCATGTTATTATAACAACTGTAGACGCAATTTTGCGCAATTTGCAAGCACTACGTATGCCTCTGCTCAGGTTCTATCTTGCCATCTTCATGAACACTTCCTCTGGGGTGTGAACAGACTGTAACCGAATCAACATTGTCAGAACTATTCTTCCCGGAGCAGTCAGGAGAAAAGAGGGTACTCACAAAGAATAGCAAAATCTGCATCAAGCGTATTAGACCGGGATATATATTTGTTTGTCGGCGATCATTCTCTGCAGTAGTCAACTCATAGCTTGTCCACTGGGAATTTAAATGACCTGGAGGCCCTGTCGAGCCTGTCCGTTCATACTTGTGGACCACGATTCCGAAAAGCCAGTTGACCCCATCTGTCAGTGCCCATGGTAAACCCAAAAAATCCTCTTCCTTTAATGTCATATCTACTAATTGCTGGCACCTGAGCCTGCGCTGATCCCTTCATTACTGTACTGGAAGGAGCTGGTGTTATGAAGACGTACCCTGCAATGGCCTCCGCAACTGCTTGGCCCTCATGCTTTCTCAACCACTTAATGGGATCCTGGATGTATTGTCGGGTCACGGTTGGGGGCGGTTTCTTGGCCTCAACAAAAAGGATATGGAGCTTATACTTTTTATGCTGAACAGTGTCATTCTTAAAGAGTGTAATAGCGTCCTGACTAATGGTGAGGCGATCGAGGAGGTCTGTTTTTTGTAGTCATCAGTTTGATCGCTCGTCACAATGTATTGACAGATATATTACCTTGAGTTTTTCCAGTTGGGTTACCAGTTTCAGAGCCCAGAAATCTAGTGACAATAGCATAGTCTACAGACCCATTAAGTATGACCTTTGTCGGAGGATCGCCAGCAACTGAGAAAACAGGAACTAAAGGACCAGACCGGACCTTAAGCTCCGGTATGTGCACAACGTCGTATTTCCACAGCTTTAGTATATGGGCGAGACCTAAAAATATAATATCAATCGTGCACCGCGATCCAGCTTCTACCTATAATAATGATGCTTGTTAGCTGTATTCACCATACCGTAAACTCCTGGATGAAAATGGATATGCTCACGGATTGGGGTGTGTACAACATAGTTAAATCTAACCACTCGAGGAACCTTTCATGGCCACCATGCATCTCCCAGTAGTTACTGAAAGTTACAAGCCTATCCTCAGAAGGAAAGTTTTTCAGTGCGTTGTTTGTGAAAAGGGGTGTTGCATCTTTGAATTTGACTTTCATGTCACTTTCTAATCGGGGCCTAGTTGCATCAGAAAAGGAGATTGACTGACGAAGTAACAAGTTATGAGTATTGTGCTTGTACTTGAAATTAGAGATAAATTTTCAATACCGTCGTATTTTCACATTGTATGATATCGTTGGGGACCTGTTCTCGGATGGCTTGAGCGTGTTCCTGTCCCTCCTTGATAAAATCTTTCAAGATTTTTTTGAATGAGCTGGATTCGTAAACGAGCTGTGCGACCTTGGGATCATTACTTATATACTGGAGAACAGGGTCTATGGCCGCGCGTTGCATCTTGTCTTGCTGATCCTCAGTACTATTGAGCCATTCCTTAACTCTATCGCGACGAACTGAGTCTGTGGTCATGGAAGTATCCATGCTTTGATCTTGGGTAACGACACCGTCCCTACTCTCTATAGAGTATGTTGAGGAGTCGTCTCTGAACGAGTGAATGGGTTCAATAGGGGGGAAATTGGAGGAATTGGCCATAGTGATGTGGTGAATTGTGTTCAACTGGGAGCGGGACGAGAGTAAGAGTACAAACACTCTGGTTAGTAGATGTGGTTAGGTGAGCGAAGCTGATGTAAAAAAAGGGCACTTTCTCCGGAGAATCAGATAACAGCCCTCATCCACGTTGTTCTCTTTTTCTCCCGGGTGATCTACCTCAGGTTGGCGACTTGTTTGACTAAGCATAGAACAATGGACATATTATCTTGATTGATCACACCATGTGTCTCCTCCACTAGCTCGAGCTGCAGTTCAGAGTTCTACTGTGTGTGCTGAAACATGTACAAGGAGCTTCCAAAGTTGCCCTTAGATTGAAGTGAAATATCAAGGAGTGTACATACACAACGGAAAGGAAAGATGACATACCACAGAAAGAGCCAAGAACAACATCAGTTCAATGTAGGACGACAACGTTGAATCTCTGCAACAAGTAAATCATAAAAGAGAACAAAAAAATTCCTGTCTCTCACTCGAACATTGAGCATGAATGTATTTGACTGTCCCCATTTATTTTGAGTTGAAGTGCGAAACCAAGTGCCAAGCCAGCGCCTATCATCTCTGTCAGCAAAGTTCTCACGATTAGGCCGCGATCGATGTTGACGCATCACTTTTCACATTTACGCACTATGTAAGCACTTTACGCGACTTCTTTTTCAGCATAGATGCGCAGAATTCAGACTATGCACAAAAGTCGACAAGGAAGTTCTCCTCATGCTCCGAGACTAAAATACATCTACCCGTCACATCGTCTAGCATTGTGAATTCGATAGATGTGGATGGTAATACATCATTCCACTCGAAAAGGTTCAAAGCCGTTAGGTGTCCTTTCTGATCGACACTATACGTCCCAGTCATCAACCCCTTGTTGTTCAATCGCACAAGTGCGCGATTGATGGTACAGCTATGAGCAAGCCACTCCGGTTGATGAGATTCAAAAAGAGTTTTCACCTGCGTTGTGAGCGATGGCGAGGAAGCGTCATGCGGAAGTTGCAGTGAGCAACACATAATGTCGTTACCCATAGGCGAGTGAGTAACATAGGTTACACCATGGTCGTGAATGAAGAGGGGGCGTGCTGCTTTTACGAAGTATGGTGGATCCCTGTATGTTATGACGGGGGTTACTGTCCCGGGGGTACTGATTGTCGGCGGATCCGTACTGGGCACCATGTTCTCCCAACTTGTGAGGTTCCATGAGCTCTGTGTACCTTCGCAGTGATACAGCAGTTGTTTGTTTGGAAGAATACACAATTCCTATTTGGGTAGATACAAGTGAGCCCATTGCGCGCTAGACAAAACAGGTATGTAACCAAATACCTTGAGTTCTCCCCGCAAGCGCGGAAAAACAAAGTGAGGAAAGCTGTTACCACGGCCACTAGCTTCCTTCCAATTTGTAACGATTATTCGGTATGAACCGTACATAAAGCCACAGGCAATGAAATCACCTCGCAATGCGACTGTTGCTTTATGAACTGTAATCCCCAATTCTTCGAAAGTAGATAGCAGGGTAGCCGCAAGTCCAACTTCATCCCCACGCTCGCCAAACTCTGGCGTGCAATGCCAGATGTCAAATCTGGTTGGCATCGGCCCAACATCCACATTCCAGTGTAGCGGTGTCGTAATGACCACGTTAAAAGTGAGGCACTCAGCATTGGCGTTAATGTCCACAATATGGTCAATCTTGGACCAAGGAAGCACCCAAGGGCGGTTAAACTTTGGGTCAGGGGCAACCAGCGTTCGCCACTGAAGATTAACAGAACTCAAATCGGCATAAACGAGTTCTGTGTTGTCCTCCAGCCTCAATAGCCACCTTCCGCCCGGAAGCATCATGCAGTTGTGTGGATGAAGCCATCCCAGGCCATCCAACTGTCTGACGTGTGGTGGCGGTCCTTGTTCAGGATTTACCCATCTTCGGTCGACCTTTTGCACGCGTAGAAACGTATCTTCCAATTCCTGTGAGGAGCAAGATTTAATGTGCTTTCTCAGTGCAAACCGTGAGGGCGAAGACCTAATGCAGGCGTGCCACAGCGCACGCTCCCGAGTGGCCACGTTCAATACAGAGGAGACCTGTCAGATGATGTTCATTTTCGTGATATAGCCCAGATGAAATACTGCCATTCGCACCTGTCGAAGTTTAAGCAGCTCATGCCACTCTAGGTACTGCATAATTTCTAGGAGGACGTCTAATGAAACTTTCTCAAGTGTTGCTCTAGTTGGTGGTTCAACAGGGTGGGTGACGCTCTTGTTTACGCCTGTCCAGCTCGTACGAGTCGAAGTGTGGGGTGAATCCTCAGTGGTTATCTCCGTTTCTGGTAATGTGTCTGGGCAGGGCATGCTTAGAAACAACGAATATGCCAACCACCCTAGAGAACAACATGCTAGGAGTGGGGCCAGGTGTAAAATTGTGTGCTTGGATTTGAGGTGATCGTGATCCATGAAGCAGAGTTATATAAAGGGGCGTGAGACAACTGGGAGTCTCGTCAACACCACCACAATACTTATGAGTTGTGGACACACAGCCACCTCCAAGTCAACGTAGTGATTCAACTCTCATTTAGTCTGGTTCATATCAACCTTACTTTCACTCATGCATTGAGTTCTAGACATCGATTACTTGACACGACTTGAAATTTGACCTTACCCTAGGAATTTCTGAAGATTCGTGTTGGTGGGCTCGTGGACTCGTGCTCGTCAAAGCCGTCCAATTTTCTCTGTTCTATCATTATGCAAAGGGCGATTCCTTTCTTCATCTATGTTTTGGAGGCCTTTTATTGTAACTCCCATGACCTGATGCGTATCTCAAGACAGGACCTGTCAACAATCCACCACGAAGGACTGACGGGGCCGCTTTTTTCTGAAATCCGTCTCTTGGACTGCCACCTCACTGCGTCTTGTAACTAGCTCAATCACTGCTTCTGCTGCTCTGTTCCTGCTGGCAGCATGACGATGGATATTAGCGACACATCTTTGCAGAAGAGCCACGCTCATAGTGGTAAAGGAGGGGTCTTGTCAGCGACAACCAGCGTTTTTTTTCATGGAAGAATTCCCCTTGAATACTCCAAGCCTTTTCAAAACCCTGGCCAGTGTGCAAGGTTGTAAGGCTTCAGAGAATGTGCCTTCTTTGGCTGGACGCTATCTCAGGAACTTCTGTGGGGAAACCCCGGTTCTGGATTGATGTCGCAGAAATACTCTATTCAGAAAATTCAAGATATATTGAATCACAGTCAATCGTTATATGTCAGTTTAAAGTCCTTAAACCATGTGTACTGGTCTTTCGGCGTTGCATATTCGTCTTCGTGTCCACCAAAGAATGTACTGCAAGAATCATCAGCACAACCTGGCAAGTTTCAGCACCGTGATAGAAGTGTTCACCCACCTGAAAAATATTCCAACCAGTTTAACTTGGCCCTCATCGTCATTATCATCATCGTCCCCTCCGCCGTGGTTATTGGCTCTTGCTTTGGCACCTCTTCGTATCCATTGTACATCCCGCGTTTGGATTGGAGACTTTTCTGTGACCCCTGACCCCGGAACAGCAGTTCTGCCTGCGAGATTTTGGCGTGGTAGAGGGGCCGGTATCGAGGATCCAGCTGTGACTTCCCGTTTGCTCTTTTCCGACTTGCCCTTACTGCCCCTTCTGCCGCTACCTACATCACCAATCCCCGACCCACCCAGGATCCCACTAACGATGGGACCTAAAAGCCCATCACCATCTGTACTCGAGCTCGCACTCGATGTTGTAGTTTTTGTTGCCTTGGATGGCTTTTTGGTCGCCGTCTTGGATGGAGGGATCCTGTCCCTGTACATGATGTCGTTGCGATCAATCACTCGTTCACCGTTCACGTCCAGCGTGAATACCCCATTGGTTTTTCCAGGAGTGTTGAGGACGATTGTTTGTCGTGCTGTTGTCCAGGCTCCAGCTGCCCATCCGAATGACCCGCGTCCGATGGAGAGGCCGTATGCAGCGTCGCAGGTGGATAGGGGGTCGTCGCACAAAGCTTTCGTTTGCTTATCCTTTGGGGCGTACTATCAGATTTTTCGGGATGCGGAATCAGTTTCTACATGTATCTGCGATGAGGATGAACTTAACGAGATATAGCTCCCCTTGCCCATCCTTTCTCCACATCAGCCGTGTACTGAAGCAATCAAGCGCCGCGTTCCCCCCAGAGCAACCCGGATGTCCCCCGTACAACCCGGGAAGCTTCCCTGCTTTCACCCAATCGAAATCTGCTGGGAAAAAGACGCTGTATTCGAATGTCACGCTGCTGGCGTCCGAGATGTCGACAGGAGAACCATAGAACTCCGCCCCTCCTTGTGGTTCTCTCGCAGGATTTATGGATCCCTTGGGATAAAATATCTGGATGATCGAGGTGTCGTTATCCCAGCCAGGAGATCCGAAATGCCTAGTTGTAGAAGCCTTTCCTTTCTTTTTCTTCGACTTTTTGGACGATGCCTTGGAGAAGTCCGAGTCGGGATGTGCGCTAGCCTGAGCGGGTATCCCGGTGACGATTTTGAGATTTTGTTCTGGCCCTGGGTATTTTGTAATTTTGAACGAAGAGAGGTTGGAATAACGAGTCGGTGCCGCCCATATTTCCTTGGCATTCCCAGTCACTGGCGCCGAGGGTTGATGCGCGGGTATAGGTGATGGTCGCTCCACTTTTGTCAAGGTTTTGGTTACGACCTCCGAGTGGGTGATTGTCGTCGCAGGCATCGGGATTATGAGTGGATCATGGTTCGTCACTGTTACCGTGATAGGCGCTGGAATCGCAATCGACGTCGAGGTGTTGGTTATGGGAGAGGAGAAGATGGATGGATAGGACTGTTTGTCCGTCACTGGCACTAGGGCGCTTGCTATATCCCGGAACATTGAAGACACCTCTGGTACCGGGATGAGGAATGTAGGCACTTGGGTTGCATGATCCACTGCTGAGGCCGATGGTGAGAGCTGTTGACGGGAAAGGACCGTGTTTACTCCTGCCGCGCCTGTCGGTGATGAGGTTGAGTTGATATAAAGTGCTGGTGCTGCCAGAGTCAGTGGGAAAATAAAGCATAAGGCCTTCAATGCAGCCATCTTGAGTGGCAAAGAAAGGAACGGAAGTGTGGTAACAACCAGCACAGACACATTGGAAAGGGGCATGGAAGTCATTCGTCGGTAATTCCATTGGCGACTGGGTTTCACCATGAGATAAGCCCTCCTCCCCTCTCATATTTCAAATTTCAAATCTCACACTGGCCTTGTATCAAGGAATATAGGAATCAAATACCCCGAAACGCGAGGATTTTTAAAGTGTCAACGAACAATCAACAACCAGTAGCTACAGTAATAGTACGAACATTAACAGGTACTTATGTGGCGGAAGCCAAAATGATATTAATACTAAGCGGGGTTGTGATATAAAGGTCCGAAAAATGTTCAAAGGATCGTCAAATAGTAAGAACCAAGAACTCGTTAAATGTCCGTAAGTAGATAGTAGTGTGTCCGTGAAGCAGACCTAGATTGTCAGTGCAGATTTAATCGAAGTCCAAAATTAAAAGGGGTTCCGCAGTACAGGACCAGCGAAATGAATATCGAAAGAGTCAGGTTTAAGTGTCCAGATATTCAGGAATGAAATTAGCACGTCCAGGAAGGCTAGGAAAAGTAACATTGTTAGATATAGAAGGTAAGGGAGGTATAACGGCACGTACTTGAGGGGTCTGGGGGGCTCCAACGCTCTGGTAAGGTTGTTTGCCGACACACTCAGCAACAGTGACAAGGCGATAACCAGCTTGCTTGAGGCGCTGAATGACAGGGGGCATGACTTGGAAGCTGTATAAAATGTTAATTGTCGTTGCGGCGTGTGAAATGGGTTGATAGTTACACGGTGGTATCTAAGTTGGGGAGAAAATGGTCAGCACGTATTCTAGCCATCGGCACGATGAACTCACCCTTAGTTTCGTGATTCAATGCGAGAATCGAACCGCTTGGTGGAGGTCGCTGGTTGGCAGCATTGTTATAGTTATTAATGGATTGCTGAACGCTGGCACCGGTAGTATCACCAGAACTAAGGGGATTCAGACGTTAGCTCAAAATTTGCTGGACGAGGCAAAAAAACCCGGTACTTACTCCAAGTCCCAAATAACGACTGATTGGCCACGGATGCCTGATGCGTCCAATACCATCTGATTGTAGTTTCCGTAGGCTAAGAGCGAGTCGATCAGTCCCAAAAAAATGAACATTTCGCGTCTTTTGTACTTACGGGGACGCATAAATGCGGGGTTGACGCCAACAATCCTCTGCAGGGCCTCTGGACAATCGTTTTAACCTGGAGGCAACCGAGAAATACAGGAGCACTCACGTTCGACTCTCCACATCTCGTCATGAACTATATTATATTTAGTCAAATTAGCAAACCGCAGATGGAATAAAACACGAACTTTGATCCCAAGTAAGAGTCTTGAGGTCCTTGTGTGCCCAAGTATGGGACGCGACTTGGTGACCGTGGTTATACGCGTATTGGACGCGTTTCATGTTGTCCGCGCTATAGATACAGCCGTCTGGGAGTCAAGAAGTAAAAATGTCAGCCCTTATGACTTTGAAGGGTCAGGAGCAAGTGTACGAACAATTGTTGCCATCTGTTGGTCAAAGAGATTTTAATCAATTCAAACGTCGCAACCACAACCCATACGCACTGAAGAAAAATGTTCCTTTGGCACCAGCCGCGTCGAGCATCCTCACGAGGTCATATCTATGTTTGTTATTAGCGCGGATATTGGTGCCAAGAGCCCAAAATTCCTTACATGTACCAATAGGGACCATCATCCTAAACGGAAATCAGCGACTGGTCAGCTGAGTCGACGATGGAGGGTGAAAAATGCTCACGAAGGTCAAAGCAGCGGTACCAGGCACTGTGCACTTAGTGATGAGCTGCGCTGGTGCACGCTTCTCGATGTTCAGCGGGTCCTCGAACAAGGACCTAAGCCCTGGAGCCTCGGATTGTTCCTCTGAAACATTGGTGGTGGCGAAAGCGCCGAGGAACGAACTGAGCAGGAGAGCAGCACTGACGAAGGACCGCATGGGGGGATCGAGGGATAGGGAGATGGGGAGGAGGGAGGTAGAGGAGGGAAGAACAACAACTGAGGAGAGACTGTTTTATAACCTCCAGAGTCCAAATCGGTTCGGCTACCTACCCTTTGAAATGTCTTGGGTGACCAATAACTTACCCCCGATGGAAGTCGGGTCACTTGTCACTCGCATGGTCGACGGATGAGGTTTCTTGCGTAGATGATCACCATGATACTTATCACGTCCTACTGCCCCTAGGTTTAGACAAACCTCGGCATGTTATGCCTTCGTACGAATTGTACGAAATACACCATTAATCGCAGGCTTTCATCATTGCGCAGTCATCCACCAAGTTCCCTGCCAATCGGAACTTGTGCGTACTCCAGGATGGTTTCGAAAAGACAAACAGCTTGTTGTGCGATCCTGAAAAGATTTGGGAGCCCCATGACCCTATCCTAGACCAAAAGCGGGAATACGGTAGGTTTCAGGCACGAATCAAAATTCCGAACAAATAACTAGCGAGAAAAAGAGTTGAGTTATGACTCTACATACCCCAGGAGGTCGATTCAGCGGCTTGCGACGTATCATGCGTCATTGCATGAACCAGGAAAGTAAAAACAGGGAACACCCTATGTATCAAAGAAAGAGATAATCAGAATAAAAAATGAAGACGGAGGTGCAATAGCCGGGAGTGACGTCGGGTCCAGAACGACAGATTGAACTGAATTCAAAATTTGACACTGTGACAGTCGGGAATCACGATGTTTATCAGTTGCTTTTTGTAGACAATGCGGATGGAGGCGGAACTTAATGGGTTGTCTGGCGAGCTCGTTCACCATTGTGGTTCGTCGGGCGTGAATTATGAACCACAGCGCTAGGCTGCTCTAGGCTGGTTTCATTGTCAGCTGGGCCGAGATATGCTTAGAAATTCAGCTGCGCAGCTCCAGGGAGGCATGGGAGGGGCGGCGACAGACGTAAAGAACCATGGAGACATTTGTCACCATCTAAGGGGCTTGACACCAGAAAGTAGAATAATCAAAAATCTAGTTTCAATCGAAACAAGGGGAAAGGTAGCTACTTAGGCAAGGCATTTCTCGACACACCAGATTGTTCTGATGCGGTTTCTTCTTTCCGTAGGACGTGAGGTTTCGTGATTCGTCATTAAAAACGACCTGCGTGTGCATGCGACGCTGTAATTCACCGTGTCGAGTGCACAAGTTGCGTGATAGCCTAGGATACGACAAGGGATTACATTAAGATGATTCGGTGGGGTTGCCTGCCGAAATAGAAGTCTTGGTATCGGCTGCCTGCGTCCCATTAAGCGCCGCTGAATGGCCCTGGCCGGGTTTTGCGAGCAGAGATATTGTTGGGGAAGAGATATCTGGTCCTTCAGCGACAATTCTTGTGGGATGGGTATGAGGTGCGAGGTTGACACGCGGTAGCTGGATAGGGGTATCTGTAAATTCTGCCCAACCCCCGCGAAGTCCTATTTCCACTATTCTTTCCAATATCCGTGATAGTTCATCATTTCTGGACCTCTTCATGAGTATAAAGCCTGCATAGTTGCCAAGTGACCATACCTCTGTCTTTCTTCGTTCTGCTCGGTCTCTATGGCTTTGACAATGTTGTCCACTCGCGTTGTCAATTCGGCCAGCTGCGTCCCCAAATCTTCTAGCTGGTCATCCACACTGTCCCTCCTCTTTGACTGGTTTCTGGATGTCCGCCAGGTCTCGCCTATTATTAACGCGGCTGCAACGGAAAACAGAAACCCTTCGGCGATAGCATTGGCGCCATTGTCAATAGCCCTATAAAATATACTTGAGAAAACAATCCACTTCACGAGAAAAAAATCTGTACGGACTTGGTTTCTGAGAGTGGCCTGATGAGCTTTGCAGGCTCGCCAAGGATATTATGGCGAAGTTTGACTTCCGAGCGATACATGAACTGAGCCAAGTCCACACACCAAGTCCGAAAACGCTCATGCCTGAGGGAAGCTGGATGTTATTGAGCAGCTAGGCCTCTGTACTCGACGTGGACATACTGTCTAGCCTGCTCCTTGATTTTGTTGGATATAGGCTTGGCTACCGTCTAAGAAAGGAATGAAAAAGGATATAAATCCAAACAGTTTATTGACAGTTGATGCTTTAACCAGGGATTTCTTACCCTTATGATCAGTGTTGCAAGCTTCACGGAAGCCATTGTCAGAAATGATAGATTGTGTAGCCTGGTATAAGTAAGTGTTGCGGTAATAACTGTCTCTAGATTGCGCCGTCTATCGTTCAGAAAGAAACCAGGTATTTGAAATAAATGACTTGCAGAACGAAGCTGCCGCGCCGAGAGCTGGCGTAGACTCGTTGCTTGCCGGATGCCGTTGTTTGTCAATACCTTTCAAATGCAATACATCATCGTACGAGCAGAATCTCGATGTTCATCGTTCGAACCTCATTCAACCACCAAAGCAGCGACATGTTTTTGAGTTCAATCACAGAGAAATATTCTTACTCTACCAGTATGCAGAGGAGCGTTATTTCTTTTAGGTCATAGGAATTCTGATAAGGGTACTTTAAATCTCTCAATTTGCACAGCCTCGGGGTGTTATCTCAACCTGAAGCAAGGAAGTTGCGGGCGGCTGGTGAAGGGTGCTATTAGGCCATACGAACCTCCAGCCTATGTCCTGCATGCCAATTCAAATACAGCTTAAATTTGAATTGGTTGTCAGTGCATGCTGGTGACACGCCTATGAGGCTGCCATTCTGGACGAGTTCTCTTAAACCTTTTTTTAAGTCATACATCCAATGAGCACCATATTAATAGTTCTTTCAAGCAGTAATCATGAATTTTCTCGAATGTTCGCGATCAAGGTATCTATACACCGAGATTAGTAGTTCAAACCGCCTAGGAACCTGTAGGAAGCCCGTAGAACAAACCTCTAGCAACAGTAGTAACCCTATACTGAGAACCTATGACATGCAGTGCGTCGCCCTCCTTGAGAAAGCCTGCCCCACGAAGATAAACCTTGAATCTCAATTGGCTCTGAAGTGCATATCAAAAAAATACATAATGCATTGGATGAATATGCGACCTCCGAAAGTAACCAACGCACCTTCATGAACGACTTTTTCTACTGCGCCCTTATTGCGACTGCAGGAGCGAGCTTTGGGTACCAGCTGCCTGGGTATCTAAGTCAGCTTATCGCTAGTCCAGCTTTTCTAGATGCCGAGTCGGTCGTCGACCAGCCGACATCGCGCATTCACATAACCTCTGCGAGGGGTAATTTACTGGAATGGTTCTCCGACAGGCTTCGAACTCGGACTCGAAACGCTCGCGAACAGCTTCTCTACTCATTTGGAACCCCACAAGTCACCATTAACGACATTGAAGTAGGCCCTGGAATTTTTCAACACGCCCATTATCACGAGGGGCTGAACCCTCAATCTCGGGCGAGTAATAATATGTATCCTTGCTCGTCGTCTACCTAATTTTGGAACATTCAGGAGCCATTGTCACTGGCTCAACTGAGCGATGGGCGTGAAGCTGTTCCAAGCAACGACAACGCTCGAAATGGCATCATGACGGGACGACTTCGTAAGGTCATACGACAACTCAGCAAGTCATTCAGACGCTCGAGACAAGGAACATTGCCAAAAAACATCGTGTAAGCCGTTGCCTACGGATAATTCAACAACCGAGGGAACAACGGGAATGGTGTGTAAGTAACCATCTCTGGATAATGACTTCCTGGCTAAAATTCAATTTCATGGGGCATTTGAAGTTCGTCGCTCTGTCTTCTTTCCTTTTCCTCTCCTGCTTCCGTCTTTCACTGTTTTTGTTTCCCCGACATATACAATGATTCATGGAATCATTCAACATTTTTCTGCCAGTGTCAAACAGTTGGTGCACAGTTCTAGCATGTACTGTAGACACAGTCCAGTAAGCTGAGCTGATGGAATATTAATTTTTACAACCGTACGAGCATTGCTTTGATGAAATCTATTTTTTGTGAACTCAGAATCGCTACATGCTACAAACGATGCGCAGCCTATTCTCGCATTCGTTGAAAGTTGGGGTAGCTCCATGAATGACCAACTTGGCAACGATCGGCGTGTTGATGGGATCAGTCGAGTCATTCCAACGATAAATATACCTCCCAGTCTCAGGTGTTAGCGACCGCAATGCTGTGGTTTCTCGAACATTCTTGAATAAGAAGCTCAAGTGAGAAGAATAGGTTGTAGGTCGGGCTCATGCTTGAGAAAGTCTCAAAATACATCGAGGCATGTCCTCATGGCATAAACGCCTGCTGGAAGCTTGCAGCTTGACGTGCCGAGGTTCTGAGCCACCACGGTATTCGTCGAGACTGTTCGAGCACATTCGGAAGGCTCCTTTGGAATTCCGTGACTATCCTAAATCAGTGGAGGAACGTATAACTCGTTATCCTGGTAAGGGCCCTACAGGCTGCGCAAGAGTGTCCGACACCGTCGAACGATCGAAGCGAACAATGCCCCATAATCGAACCCCATACTTGGGTATTCGAAGGTCAACCTAGTCATAAAACTGTCGTTTGAGGGGACTCGGGGACTCTGCCTGTAATATTTCCCCTTGATTGGATGGATAAGAGTCCCAAATTAAAAATCCGAGGGGTAGTAGCCTATTCGGGCGATTATGTATAGCGCCCCACTTTTCGCCGTTTTACGACTATGTAATAATTCGGGCGTCTTTCCGTTTGAGATGCGGAGGATGGATAACCTCGACGAAGCATCGTCGAAGTTACTCCAAAACGCGCATGTAGTGTGTATACCCAGCCCGAGATGACAAATAACGAAGTGTAACTCCCACTCGACCCTTCGTATAAGTAATAAAAGCTATTTACTTCGCCCGGAGCAGACCAATTTAAGGCTGCAATGTCTACCCGTCCACATCCCAAGCACATCTACCTGCTACTTCGCTCGATGTTACTCCCAGCACTCACCACACATCCACTTTTAGTAACCATCAACGCCGCTCGAAGCCGCACGACTCCGCCGGCTTCGAAGCTCAAGATTGCGCACTCATACTTCGGCATCCAACCGACATTGCACATTCACATAGCCGACATTGCGCACCCACATAACCGAGATGGCGCATTCACATAACCTGGCATGGCACATTTATATAGGTCCATGACTGTGTATCAACGGTGGGCTTCTTTTGTATTACTACACTAAACTTGCATTCTGAATTTTAATTATTTTGCAGGCATTTTGCAACACTATTCAATACATGTCCTCTCCCTCTCCCTCTCATCACTCAAATGTTAATATTCTTGCACTATATTCCGCTGCTACACAATGACGAATCTATGTAAACACACATCCTATTTTTATGCATCTAGAGATGAATGTGTATGGCTTGGATGTGGCACTTAGTTGAATTGAATCGTTTGCATTAAGTATGTACCCTCGAAATGAACATCAACAGCACAGGAAAATGATATATATTTCCAAATAACAATATCAAATGAGTGGACACGACAAACGTTCTGTATAGTACAAGTTGTAATTTGTGCATTAGTATATGATGATCTTTTATAGTATGCCATCCCCTCCAAAAAAAAGTAACCAGGGATTTATGTGACAGGGTAGAATACGAATTATAGAGATGGGAGTATCGAGACGTGTTTTATTTTCGAAAGCAGAGCGACGATTGTCCGTTGAATGATGATGCAATACGGGAGATATATGGAGAGCAGGCCACATTTTTAAGAGGTACGATGGGGCGCTTGTCGAACAGTCAACGCTGTGAATTTTTGAAGAAAAAGAGCAAGAGAGGCCTGATTCGAAAATTTAGAAATTAAAGCAGAGTGCTGTCAAGTAAGCTCACCTTGTTCCAGCTTTTGGGTAACGACGCTCTCAAGCTTATCGTGGAGAGTTTCCGTCCCATAGGGAAGCCACGTCGACCGGTCGACTGTTGTTCCTCGAGAACGGTTTGTGCGTCGTCTTCATCATCTCCATGTCCGACATATGTGCGGTTGGTCTGCCACGACATCGTAAGCAAGAGGAAAGAAGATGAAGCAGGAACGAAAAAATACACACAGAATCATTCCTCAATGTATAGGCAAAAACCTCATCCGGAGCGTACTCTTCAGCAAACGAAGGAAGGACGGGTTCCCAGCGATGATCAATGGTTTTCTAAAAGGATAAGGGGTTGGTACATTAAGAAATCGAAGAGAGAGAAATGGTAATGTACCATCAGATAGGCAGGAGCGGTTGGCTCCATAAGAGCAGGTACAAGTTGAATAACGGAGGGACGGCGATAAATATCTTGAGGCCTTTCAGCAGTGAGAACGAGAGTAAAGGATGGCCATGGGATTTGAGGCATTCTGCAAACACACAAAAACGAAGGGGAGACGATAAATGAGGACGAAAATGAATGACAAATGACGTGGAAATAACGAGAGTGGAATCTGAGGTATTATAAACAACAGAAATAATTTATTACAGCCCTAAAATGACCTCGGAGGGCACGCCAACCAAAGGGGAGCAAGGGGAGGCGGGCACTGGAGAGGGAAAGAAAGGGCGGTGGTGGTGTCAAAGCAAGAAGCCGATGAGTTTATATGTGGAATGAGCCTAAACGTCCTCCCCTCAACATAGGGTCCTGAGACCCTCTCCCTGACGCGATATCCTCCCAATTCAGCGATTGCGAGTGACAAGCACGCCTCGAGGCCCGTCAGAGCACAGGGGGGCTAGAATAGGTCAATTCAGGAGCCCGTTCGCTTTCCACGGTGCTTGAGGTATGGAGGGGAACTTAAGTGGAAATATGACTCTGACAAGTACCGCCCAAAACTGAATGACATTCCCGATTGGGTGATGTGAAGTCGGTGTGCGAGAAGACAACTCCCCCCGAATTTGGCAAATATGGGGCCCCTTGTTGGCTTTCCCGTCCACCATTCTGCTCTACACCATTCCCCTCGACGATGTGGTACATAAGGAGCCAGCTGACACGACCAGGCTTCGAGGAGGAACATCGTCCGCTAGTATTCCTCTGACTGGAAACAGCTCCAGCTTTCCCCGCGTTTCCAAAATTCGCCTGCGGGCAATGTCCTGTCCATGGTACCAACATCATCACCCTGGGCATGGAGTCACAGATATCTGGTTTAATGCTCATTGTCCATGCCGAAATCCAACCTTGGGAACGATCATAGTTGGTAGTGCTCTTCGAGACTTCCGACAAGTCATTGTGCGGGAGAAGGCCCAACAAAAACGCCTCGTTCCTGCATCGACCCGCGCCCAGAACCATTGGGAGTCATTGTGCACTCCATCCCGACGCCTCATGGCGCTCCAACCCTCCCGACACCCGCCAAACGGACAGCGCGCACGAACCGCACCACCACCCGGCTCCGAAATTACGTGACGTAACGTGTCGCGTGACACGACGCGAGTCATTTATCCAACCGCGTCTGTGGCGACGCGGTGCTCGCGTGTGGGTCTTGTGCTTGGGAAAGGAGAGTAATAGGAAGTCACATATACTTGGTTGGGTGGAGAGGTTCCTTTGCACCATTCCATTCTTCCCAACCCTCATTTCTGTCCAAGAATGAACCCCCCTTCTTCCCAACCCTCGCGGCAGCGTTCTAGTTTCATGGAATAGAACCAAATTACTGCACCTGCTTATCCGCAACCGTGGTTAAGAAAAGAGGGAGATGTCTTCATAACCCAGACGTATTCCAAGAACTCTGGCAGGTATACTCTGCGATTGATTGTAGCCCAGCATCCAGCTTTCAAGTTTCAACGTGCAAGCTGCATTTCAGAAGCCATCTGGCAACCTTTCCTCGCCTCACATCTGGACAAAGAACAGAAACAGAAGATATGAAGATTCTCACCTTTATCTGCGAACGTGAATTGGCAAACGCCTTGACACCTGGAAAAATTGGACCATCTTTGCCTCGAAAGACGCTGGTTTAAAGAATAAGCGACACCATGAGAAGCGAAAGCTTCAGATTTTTCATGGTAAAGTGTTGGGTATCCCTCTGCTGGCGACAATAACGGAAGAGTTCGTTCAAGTCAGCAAATCTCTGTTGGTCCATTCTTGGGGACTAGGTGGCGTACGGTTTTGGCTATCAACATTCCTGCAATTTTACGAGGTGCTGGCCATAGAAAAACTTCAAAACAAGCTGGGCTTTTTCACCACATAACCTGGAGTTCTTCCTCTGGGTTGGTACTAGAGAGAATGGTAATACATTAGTTTTGTGTTCCTTCGAAAATGAAACCACCTTGGGTAGCCAAAAACCAGCCAAGCCTGACATTCAATTCCCCCAGCGTCATTTTATAGTCACCTTTGCCACCACCAGTTATATGTTGGCAGACGATTTTTTTGGAGGACTATGAGTGCGAAACCGTCCAAGTTGTTGTGAAGAGATCGGTGCATAACCTTCTGTTCAAGTTGCGTCTTTAGTAAGTATATGATGCCAGAATTGTTTGGGAAGACATACCCGCTCAAGAGCTCCCTTCTCAAGAGTCCGACAGCCCCTCTAAGTATTTTCTACCAGATGTTCAAATTACTGGTCCTTCAATTGACTATTCTGTCCAGAGAGAGATGAAGACCAACTCGGTTTGCGAACAGGAAAAGCTTTTCATCAAAGTGAGCCGGCTGTCCAACGTCGACCATTTGTATCTGCTAATAACTCCCTTTTTCTGCAGATTTTTTGGGTGTTGAGCAAAAATACCGACGGTGACATTGATGAGGAGATGGTGATGAAAAGTTGTGGGCGTGATTGACACTTGCAGTGGGTCCAGTCCGAGTCACGTTCTGTCAGTGATGGTAAGAACTCGACCACCGGCCATTTGCATGGTTGAACCCAGACTCCCACATCTGCTTATGATTCTTATCTGGACACAAGGCCGAAGAAGGTCGAGTTACGGATTTTCAATTTATTCTCTTTCTGCTGTTTCTCTTCTCGCTGGAAACGGGTTTCGCTTCTCAAGCGTAGCTCCAGATGACCGATCAACCCGCGACAAGGGACTCTCTCATGGAATTTGGCACGGCTGATCATTTATGGTTGCAATATGTGAAATAGCCTCACATACTGAAGAGAACCAGGTGCTCTATGAAACCAACGGTTCATGACCAGTCTCCCAGCCCGCCTGCACCGAGTGCCCTTGTAGCGCACTGTAGCGCGTTGTAGGATGGCATGTGGTGTGGGCCGACTTGCAAGAGGAAGGAAAACAGTTTGCTACAGTGTATGCTGATCAGACTTACTGTGTTGCTTGCACCACTGGCATACAAATTACGCTCAAACTCTTATGATATTGCTTCAGATGCTACCAATACAAAATCTTCCCCAACCAATCTCGACCGTCTTCATTTCCAAATCGCCGCATTCTCCTCGAAATACTCCTTCAAAGTCCTCTTCCCCACATACTTTCTTTCTTGTGGCAAATTAAACGCCCCCGCCTCCAAATCCGACGCCGCCGCTCGATCTCTTTCAGCAATGATCGTCCCGACATAGTCGTCTGTCAGCCCAAAAGAGGTCAACAGCTGCTTGTACTCTTGGTCTGTGAGGCGCTTGTGGGTGATTGGGCGATCAATGGCGGTGGAGAGTGTCGCTACAACCTGAGCAGACGAAGGGGCGGTTAATAGGATGTTTTCATTTAAAGTTTGCAAATTTTTATCTGTGAAAGCCAGGATAGTTACTGACCTCGTCATAGGTTAGAAGCTGCGGTCCGACGACGAAGACATCGCGACGGCCTGCTTCGTTGCTCGTCAGTGCATGGTATGCCGCCTGAGCGATGTCCTCGCAAGAAACAAACGGAATCCTGCCATCTCCTGCTGTTGAAAATATGTGGTTTGCGGATTTGATAAATGGGAGGTGATACTTTTCAAAGTTCTCTGTAGTCAAAAAAGTAAGTTAACACCTCGTCATTCCCAATCCAGGTCGACAGACAAGATGGCAGAACATACGCATGAATCGTGACGCCCTAAGCACCACGAAATCAATCCCGAGCGTCTCATTCAAATAACCATGAATCTTCCCCGTAAATGGTGTTCCAGGACCCGTCGACGTCCCACTCAGCAACACGAATCTCTTCACACCCTTTGCGATCGCCAAATCAATGAGCGGTTTCGCAAATGGCATCGGGTCAACAACGGGTGGGCCGATGATATATATTCGCTCAATGGGCGTGCCATCAGGGGCGTTTTCGTTCTTGAATGGATTCTCGTATGTCGCTGGGTTGAACCAGTCGAAAGAGACGCCTGCATAAGGTGATGGGACGATTCCGGACCTGGAGGTGAGGAGGATGCTATGGCCTGCGTTGTGCAGGAGTTTGGCAAGTGAGAGTCCAGTGTTGCCTGTTCCGCCTATGATGAGGATTGTCATGGTTGTACGAGGAATAGAGTGAGGGGATGGTGATTGATAACCAATGTATAGTTTAGTTGATGATCGATGACTACTTATATGGAAGGGTTATAGCGCCTTGTGCCCCTGCTTATTTGACAGATGCGCAGTTAATGGTCGTAGGTTGGTTTTATTTAAATTTCTTGTACTTTCACAGCTGACGAAGGCTAATGGAAGATCTTTTGTCAGTGCCTTGAGATTTTCCACTACTTACAAACTTTATAATCTTTTCTCTCAAGGTGTAGCCTCAGAAAAATCCGAAAATCATGGCAATTGGAAAGGGCAACGTGCAAAAAACGAATTCAAGAACTTGAACACCCCCATCTATTTCCAAAGTACCGCATTCTCCCTGAAATACCCCTCCAACGTCTGTTTCCCCACATACTTCTCCTCTGGCTTCTCAAACTCTCCACCTCTCCACCCGCGCCTACACTCCATTCTCTCTCTACAAAGACCAAGATCCAATCGTCCGGCATCCCAAAAGACGTGAAGATCGTCCAACAACGAAAGTCTTGCGGTGTGTGGGCTCGTCGTTCGTCAGAGCGTCAAATGCAGCTTGCGCGACGTCCTCGCATGACGCGAGGATTCCTCCTTCCCCCGCACCTGAAAATATGTGGTTGCCGGGGTTGATAAATAGGGGATAATGTTTCTCGAATTTCTCTGTATGTCTGTAAATAAATTTTAAATCATCACAATCAGCATTGCTCGTTTAACCTTCTTGCTTTTACAAAGTCACACAGACATACGTATGTATGAACCAAGCCGCCCTCAGCTGGTAGCGATCTGGCGGCGAGGTATACCTGGGGCAGAGACCTAGCTGCAGGGAGGCTGGTTTGCGAGAGGAAGACTGACTCCCGAGACGAAGGTCATTGGGATAGACGTCAGATGGAAGTCAAGGTTGGGTTTCGCCCCGTTCGTAGTCTGTTTCAAACTTATTCGTCATGCTTGCCCGTGGTTTGACGAAAACCAAGCACGATCAGGAGAATTTTAGACTGGTGCCACCATGAAGCGCAGTCGACGAGACCCCCGAGACGTCCAGTTTGTTCAAGTCCAAGTGCAATTGGGATATGAAGATGAACAGCCTGGAGGCGTTGATGATGATGATGTCGCGTCAACTACCTTTGTACGTCGAGTGTAGCTTTGGAATGTGTTCAGTAGGCCAAGGAAATTCATTATACTGAATAAACCCATGGGTATTTGATAACACCCTCACCACCACCACCACCGGAATTTCGACTTGGGTTTTAGAATGCAGAAGGGAAGTAGGGAAAGCAGTACGTACGGCCCCATGTACGAGTAAAGCTAAGAGTCAGACTTTCATACTTACACTGCTCACTGAAGAGCTACGCAAACGACTTCCGAGGTTTTCTATTTTTGTCGTCCAAATGCTGAGCAATAGCAGAGGTGTACCGATACGCGTTGGTACGCGTCGGGCATGAGGATAAGAGGGTTATTTGATCATTGTGATTATTATTGAATAGAGCCAACAGGGCTCCTCACTAAGAGCAAGTCCATAGAGAGTTAGACAACACATCAACAACACATGAAGTTGAAGTCGACTGCCCATGACGTCGGCCGAACAGCCCGTATCAACCTAACAGTCATCCACCCTGAGCGTGGCTCATCCCTTCCATCGACCACCATAGTCTCTGATACCGGAATCTCAATTCCGATATTTTTATATACACTAATGATACCTCCAGAATTGCGACGTGACGGAAGTCCGATAATGAGTTTTCTGTAGGGTTTTCTCTGAAATCGAAATCGATATAGGACTCTTTCCGGATAAATTTTGACCAACACAACACTTCTTTTCTAGTTCCTCCTTGATTGAGTCTTGTCTTGACTCGACTATTCCTTGAACACTTACTTATCGCACTGCGCTGTTGAGGCTCTGCCCTGAGGGTTCGTAGATCTGCCTCAGCCTTTATAATCTTTAATTATTTAAATACTTCGATACCCCCACCTTGTCTCCCTCCTCCTCTGCCCTCTTTCTATTCTGACTTACAGGGCAATCACCCAACTTCAAGCTTAAGCTTAAGATCTCAACTCAAGGTCATCATCTACAGCACCCCTTCCATACCATGACACGTCCAACCACAATACCCCCCTGCACAATCGTGCTCAAATTAGGTATGCCTCTCTCCCTCCCTCGTCCCTCCCCCTCCCCCTCCCCTCTCCCCAAACCCAAACCCAACCAACACTAACCCCTCCCCGTCCTTAGGCACCTCCTCCATAGTACACGAAGAAACCCACCAGCCCCTCCTCTCCACCCTCAGTGCCATCGTCGAGACAGTCGTCGAGCTCAAACGCCAAGGCCACAAAGTCGTGCTCGTCAGTTCGGGCGCTATCGCTGTGGGCCTTAAGAGGATGGATATGGAGAGTAGGCCGAAGCATTTGAGTGGGAAACAGGTGTGTTCTTTGGGTTTTTTTTATAGTTATTTATAAGTTTTCGTCTTTGCGTCAAGAAAAAATGGGACGAGGAATGCTGATTGGATCCTTTGGTTACATTGAATTGTGATACAGGCTCTAGCAGCGATCGGGCAAGGCAGGCTTATTGCGTTATGGGATAACTTGTTCGGACAGCTCGGACAGCCTATTGCGCAGGTGTTGTTGACGAGGGGCGATATCTCAGATGTACGCGTCGATAATTGATCCCTGACACCGCTATAATCTAATCTCAAAATGAAATATCCAGAGAACGCGATACATCAACGCTGTCAATACCTTCAAAGAACTATTAAGCATGGGCGTCGTCCCCATCGTAAACGAGAACGACACCGTCTCCGTCTCCGTACGTCCCCCTACCTCACCCACCCCAAGTCTAACTAAACCTAATCTACACCTCCACCAAACAGGAAATCAAATTCGGCGACAACGACACCCTCTCCGCCATCACCTCCTCCATGATCCAAGCCAACTACCTCTTCCTCCTCACCGACGTCGACGGTCTCTACACCTCCAACCCCCGCAAAGACCCCCACGCCCGCCAAATCCAGTCCGTCGTCTCCATCGCCGCCATCCGGTCGCAGGTCAGCACAACGACCATCGGCTCGGCACTGGGCACGGGCGGGATGGAGACCAAGCTCATCGCTGCGGAGATTGCGACTGCGGCTGGCGTGGCGACGGTGATTACGAGTAGTAAGCACCCCGAGCACATTTTTGAGATTATGGAGTTTGATGATGCGGTGGTGAGGGGTGTCACCACTGGCACTGGCACCTCTGCATCCGCATCCACCGATGGTGTCACCAACACCAACGGCGCCCCCATCCTCCCCCGCCCCCACACACCCTCTTCATGCCCTCCCCCACCCCCCTGCGCGACCTCAAAGCCTGGACCTCACACACCCTCAACCCCTCCGGGAGCGTCATCATCGACACCGGCGCACACCACGTCCTCTCCAAGCGCGAAAGCGGCGGCCGGCTCCTCTCCGCTGGGGTATTGGGCGTGCTGGGGGCCTTTGCGAGCGGTCAGGCGGTGAGGGTGTGTGTGAGGAGGAGAGTGGGGCGGGAGGAGAAGGAGGATGAGAGGAGGAGGTATTTGGAGGCGATGGAGGGGACGAGGCCGGGGACGCCGGTTATGGAGGCCTTGAGGGTGGTTGAGGGCGTCGAAGGCGGCGTTGACTCTGGCTCTGGTGTTGCTGCCGGTGAAGGGGTAAACGCCGATGCGGAGGCGGAGACGAAACCAGACGACGCTGAAAAAGACCGCGAAATGGAGGATCTGGCGCGTCAGGAAAAAGCCAAAGAGCAGGACGGAGGAAGCGAGGGGTTCAGGGAGGGTGATATCGTCGAGGTGGGGAGGGGACTGGCGAATTATAATAGTGCGCAGATTATGGCTGTCAAGGGGATGAATAGGTGGGTTGGGATTTTGGTTTATTTTATTAAATTTTTTGTTGGATGAAGGCTGACATTTATGGCTTGTTTTACAGCTCGATGCTCCCCCGTGTCCTAGGCTACGCAGACTCGGAATACGTAGTTGAGAATATCACGATTCGGGTGTCGTTGAACGCGTTTAGTCCCAGTCCTTGATTGAGGTTTGATTTCTAAATTATAGACGTGTTGTATCTATTACTTTCCCTCTCGTTGATCCCATCTTACCTTGTCTTCTCAATCACATCGCTTTTTTTATATTCTTAATGCAATGCAACGCATGTCCATTCTCAATACACATTTTACTTCAAATGCACTCATGACCAACTCTCAAATCACAGAAAACCAAAAAATTCATTCAACGAAAAAGAGAAAACAAACAAAAAGGTAGAGTCAAGACAAGTACACATCATACACCATCCATATAGCAATGCATGCTTCACCGCTGTCTCATGATACGAAAGCTACATCTCTATGTCTGTCATATCATACCAGGACCTGGTATCGTGTCATATCCTATCCCGACCCAGTCTACACACGTACAGTGTATATACATACATCGCCAGCGCACCCAACCCAACCTCCCATCCCACCCAAGGCGGAAAAAGGAGACCGTCTAGCAGCTACAATCAGACTGCTTCGCATTCGAATCCACGCTCGGTCCGACGTTAATAGTCGTCTTGGGCGGCTCGATATTAGACGACGACGATTCGAGGGATTTGCTGGATACGATGCGGTAGATGTCTGTTTTTGTTGTTGTTGACGTCGTATCATGTTATTATTGGCCGAGGGTGGAGTTGATGTTATTTTAGGCAATCAAGAGGTGGCGTATTCAGAGGGAGGTGGATGAGGGCATGATGGAGAGGGAAAAGGGAAAACCAATCAGCAACGATCCAACTCAAGCTTAAACTCATGAAGCAAATCACTCACCAGTCAAAATAGTCTGGAAGGCGGGTTCGACATTTGAAGCGTCCAGCGCTGATGTCTCGATGAATGACAATCCGTTCTCGGCTATAAGAGAGAGGATTTAGTAAAGGTCAAAATGAGACAAACAGAAAGTAAGGGAAAATAAAGGAAGGCAAGGTAAAAAATCATGGTCAAGGCCAAAGGGTCAAAGTCGAGTGCAAGGGTCATGACTGTGTGGGTCGGATCAAGTCATGGGTGGCGCATTGCATGCAACAGCACTCTTAGCGTACCACAAAAAGAAAAGGGGGAAAAACTCCAAAATATAACCATGAACAAAAAACAAAAAGAGGGGCGTAAAACGTAAAACGTAAAACCAACCCCAAACCCAAACCCAAAAAAACAAAGAAAGAAAAAATTCAAAAAACAGGGTAAAAAATCCACATACTGCTAAACGCCTTTGCCTCATCCGTAGGCACAGCTCTCAAATGCTTCAAATCGCTCTTATTTCCGACCAACATGATCACAATGTTCGAGTCAGCATGGTCGCGCAGTTCCTTCAACCACCGTGTCACGTTGACGTAGGTGGCGTGTTTGGCGATATCGTAAACAAGGAGTGCACCGACGGCGCCGCGGTAGTAGCTGTGGGCGGGGGAAGGGATGGGTTAGTTAGATATAAGTGGGATGGAGATGACTGAGGACGTACGCAGAGGTGATAGCGCGATAACGTTCTTGACCGGCTGGGGGGATGGATTAGTATTTGCGAATAGGGAACAGAATACATAGGATGATAGAATAAGGACCGAGTATGAGGCCATTCATTGATGGCATAATTATGCAACCCGAGTACATGGCTACTTGGGTGTGGCTAACCATCCAACCAGGCAACCAACCAGGTTCTCCATGAACGCAGAAGGAAGAGAAAGAGAGGGAGAATTGAAAGAGGGATGAGGTGCCGTACCTGTATCCCAAATCTGAGCCTTTATCGTCTTTCCATCGACGTTGATAGACCTGGTTGCGAACTCGACACCAATAGTCGACTTTGACTCCAAGTTGAACTCATTACGTGTGAATCGCGAGAGCACTGTTAAAGGACCGCAACAAGCCAGGGAAAGCAGCAAAGGACAACAAGTCAATGAGTAAGATGTGTATTGCCGCACAACAACATGGTGTATGGTGCGGTTATAGTGGAGACAACGTACAGTTTCTGTATAGCGCAGAGAAGGGGCGTTAACAACCATACGACAAGTTTATAAATAATAAAAGCTACGCACGATTTTCCGACACCAGAATCACCAATAAGCACAACCTAAGAGTAACAAAGCACACCATAAAATGAGCCCAATGCCGCCTTTTTTCCGCAACCAGCAGTAGCAGCTGTAGAAGCAAGGTAGTGGTTGTACATACCTTGAAGAGATAATCGTAGTTGCTTCCTTCAGCCATTATAATTGTATGAAATTACTGAATTATGGATATAAGAATGAGATTGGGTGAGATTGAGATTGAGCGTGAGCGAGCGGGGATGGGCAGTGGTTGTTGTTGAGGGTAAGCAAGGCAGGTTGTAAGGTAAACACGAGACAGCACTTGTCCAAAGAATTAAATATTTAATTTCAAACTCAGCGCTCCTAGGTCGCCGGAGTCCTGGTTTGCTTATACTCTCTCTCTACATTGCGACCACATCAAAGACACTGCCATTGACTGTATTTCTCCGCTGGGTATTGATCCTCCTTGATGATATGATATGATACTATAAGTGTTTGAAGCGTTGGCTTTTTATTTTTAACGTTTGATTCGAGTGCAGTTGATGAGAGGAATTGCAAGCGAGTGTCATCATTTCTTGAGTTTACCTTACTCGGGTTACAGATTAGAATTAAGCTCTTCTCTCTTCCTTTTGTCGAGTACAATGTCGACACCACACAATAAACGAGTATGTCAAGTAATCAAGGTACATAACTCGGCCTCTCCGGGTCTATTCTCGTCACACTCACTCACTCAAACAGCTCAAATCTCAGTACATCGCCGAATACAAAAAAATCCACGCAAACACCTGGCCCTCCGTCCTCTCAGCTCTCCAAAAAGCGCACATAACGGACTACTCCATCCACCACTTCCATCATCCTACCCTCACTACCACCACAACTAAATCAGACGTCGATCCCAACAATCCAACCACCACTGAGCCCCTACACCTCCTCATCGCCACCTTCAAATACACAGGGTCCGACTATGATGCGGACATGAAAACGATCGCTGAGGACCCTGAGACGGAGCGCTGGTGGAAGATTACAGATGTGATGCAGGAGAGCTTTGTTGAGGGTGTGGAGGGGAGTGGGAGGGATCTGCCTTGGTGGCTTGTGAGTACTCAGTGTTTATCATCTTATCTTGTGTGTATTTTTGGATGCTGATTTTGTTTTTTTTACTTAGGATGTACCAGAGGTTTTTAGATTTGAAGCCGAGTCTTCGTGATGCTGAAAGATTAGATTCAATCACCCTACTGAAAATCGTCGTATTTCGATATCCGTGCTGCTGGTGTACCACGATAAATGTGCAACGTTCAACGTTCACGTTTGTTGGACCAAACGGGCGTCTATAAATAGGCCAGCATTTTTGTCCTTGGCGCGATGATTTAATGAGTCCCACTATGCTCACCTTGAATCAACATGAGAGAGAAAAAAAGAAAGAAAAAGGAGCACAATAACGTCGAGTCATCGCCTCGGTCTCTGACAATCTTCATATTCTAATTCTGACGATACCACCTCAGGATTTCCATCAAAATGGAGAGCCAACATGACGTTAGTTGAATCCGGCGCATCTGGTATACTACAGGGAAAGGGTTCGCGTAAAGTACCCTTGAATCGCACAATTCATGCTGGCCTCGTGTTTTTACGCTCATAATGACACCAGTAGGCGGAGATTTCTCATGCATGTATCGCCATCGGTGTCAATGCCCTCGTTATCATTGAGTTTGCAGCATTTGTGTGGACACTCAGGCTTCGATTGTCAACATTTGCCTTGAAAACCCATTTTCACTGTCCGATCTGGGTTTTATATGGCTTTCGTAAAACCTTTTTTTCACCCTCTCCTTCCTTTGAACTTCAAACATTGAACTTGTCATCTCGTATTCGATTATTGAATGTGATTAACAAGATACGAAGTAGGTGGGGAGATGTAAAATTAAAATATCAGCGACTAGATTTAAGTAGAGCTCGTGTGGATGGTGTTGAATCGAATCGGATTCAATTGAAGTAGCTTTCAATGTCGAACGAGTGCCATTCAATTTGCTGGAGCAAATGTGCGTCTATAAATAGATTGGTAGGATGCCAATGCTTCGTTCGTTCTTGGCATGTCATGGCGCGAAAATCCAACCTCACTGGAATCGACATGCAACTTCGAGAAAGTATTCGAGCACTGACACCCCAATCGAGCCATCACCGCGATCTCTCCCAATCCTCACACTGGCAACGTTCGAATTTGCATGAATTGCCTGTACGTAAGATGCGGAAAGAATGAATCCGGAACACCTGGCGAGCGAGCCGGGAAAGGTGGTAAAGGGTTCTCGTTGAATACCCTTGAATTGTACTCAACAACCGCTTGGTCACTGCAATTCGTGCGAGCCTCGTGTTTAGGGGCTCCTAGTGATCTCTCACAATGACGCCAATGGGCGCAAAATTCCCATGCATGCATCGCTATCCGTGTCATTTTGGTGTCAATGTCCTCATCGTTATTAAATTGCAGCATTGTGGGTCCCAACCTCTCCTTGAATTCGTCCCAAATTACCGTCAAAAATGACTACTTTTGGTGTCAATCCCTAGAATAATTTATCTGGGTTCCCGCTGCCGACCGCCATATGCATAGCCTTTGCCAAGCGGCGGTGACTCCGTCGTGACGAATTTGGGCGAGGGGTCGTTGGGCGTCTATGATGTGGCGGGCTGGAATTGCTTATATACGTGAGGGATGACATGCGGCGTAATTTGTTGATGTGCTCGCCCGTTTTAGATTTTCCTCTGCGCCCTCTTTAGTTTCTCCCATCTTTTTCCCGTCCTCTTTGTCTGTACATCGCACCCACCCACAAAAAGTCCTCGGACCTCACAGTACTAGTGTCGCTCGTAAGTATTCTACCTCAACACCATTCCCTCTTCGTCATCGAATTCAATTAAATTGTAGACCCTACACTGGCGATATCCCCGCGACGGGCGAACCAACCGAGTACCTCGTATCTTTCCTTTCCCATCGACTTTCACTTTCTATCTCAGCGAATCTCCGAGCTTTAGATTGTCATTGGCTCAAAGTAGCCTAAGCCCAAAGCGTCCCTTCCCTTCTCAGGACGAGTCACATCCCTATTTCGAGCTCCGGTGTCGAGAAGTGTCCATTGTGCTGTATTCAGTGTACAGCGTATATAAATACTGGGACAGACAGACGTCGACTAAATTTCAGGGTGAGTCTACGTTCGACGGGGGTGAGAGCGATTCGGATTCAGAGCCTGCGTGTGGGTGCAACCGGGCTTGACCCAGTCAATGACAATTGTTCAGTGTTGCGCTTCACGCGTTCACTGTGGGCACAACTGCACAGCGTGTGCTTCTTCTCATCAAAAACTATAATGGAAACATTACTGGTGTCCGGCATGTGCTGCCGTATTCTATTCATTCCATATACTCATTGATTCTATTCAGTTTCAAACAGGGCATCTTTCCTCGTCCAGCCTCAAGTTCAAATTCGCTCATCATTCGTTCATTCTTGCTTATCGTCGGTGACCTCAGAGCTTCGACAGTCGATCAAGACCTACATATCTGATTGACATTCAATCGAAAAACAAATCCGCAGCAGCTCCTTCGATTCGTTCATTCGAAGGGATCAATCAGGGATTGAAGTTATCCAATACTCGACTTGAAAAGGCTCACTCGGGCTTGTCAATCGCACTCTGGGGGTTTCGGACTCGGCAAATAACGCACATAGACATCATCATAACGTTTCTTGAGAAGCTCAGGCTTTCTTTCCTTTCAGCTAGACAAGGCACATTGTCTGCGGACGCCCAATGGAGGTGACCTCTGGCCGTCCAAGGAGGCCGTATTCTCCGAGTCCGAGGTTTAGCAGTCTTACAGAACCAGGGATTCCGGTTCTTCAAAATACGACGACTCGGAGTGGGGATGCAGAGAACTATGACATGGATCGTGATCATGCTGGCCCTTCGATAATACGTACGACACGTACTAGTGCTCGTATATGTATTGTCCAAGTTGGTGGGACTGACAGCACAGGTGCCATTGACACCCACACCGGTGACATTGGAGTTGACATGTCAGTGGGCCTGGGCACTGGAGCTGAGCCTGAGCCTGATCATACGGAAATGCGGCAGAGCCACCACCATGACTGTCAACATTCGCGTATTTTGGCTGGACCCTATGCGGGCGTGGATTCGGATGATTCAGATTTGTTGGCGAGAATGGGGCATTCTCGCCGTGAGCTAATGCTGGATCATCTGAATTCTGCACAGGACGTGCCATTGCCAGGTCCGGTAATAGGGTTAAATTCAAATTCGGAAGCCGCCTGTGACGAGTCTGAGGGTGAGGATGATCCTGTCATTGCCAGATACCGCCGACGAGAAATACTTAGAGCGTGTTATGATACAGAGCCGGGATCAGATTTGAATTTGAACTACGACTGCTGGTGTGGTTGTTTGGAGCATAACATGACATCGTCTGGTGTTCGCCCTGTGCATGACCACGACCAGCCACGGCCATATCTCCCGCTCGAGCCATCGTCCCCGCCTCACCCTGACCCTTCTCTTCATGCTTCAACTTCGACTACCACCCCTCGTATTTCACGTGCTCAAAACACTCGATGGATGTCACTACCTACACCCAAAATCGCAACCGCCACCCTCCTCTCCCTCCCCACCGAAATCATGCTCTCCATCCTCGAACACCTCCCCGACGACTCGCTCTTCTCTTTCTCATTCACATCGCGCAAATTCCATGCCCTCGCACTGTCGCTCTATCTCGCTAGATATGGCGTCGGACCTCTCCCTGCGCACCAGCTTATCTTGTTTGACGAGGTGCATGCGGAGGGGGTGGTCAGGGGGCTCAGGGCGGCGCTGTTCAGCCCTGTGCTGAACAGTGTTTATTACGATGTGGGGTGTGCGAAGCCGGTGGAGGTGGTGAGGGGTGAGATTGAGACGCTTTGTGAGCTGGTGCGAAAAGCGGGGTTTGTTGGTGAGGTTGTGGTTAATGTGGATAGGGTTGGGGTGGGTGATGCGGGGGAGAATGATGATGTTCCGGTATTTCTCCTTCTTTGCTTGGGTGTCTTGCGTTTTGCTCATTTGTTTCTTTGCTTTGGCGGGGGCTGGATATGTGTCGTTGGGTTGGTATTTTTATGTTTCTGCACAGGATTTTACACGCGCTTTGGATTGCGCGTTGGCTAGGGGCTGTCAGTCCCTTGCTGTATACCATTCAGGGGCATATTCCCCTGACGTCGAAGCAATCGAGGGTATCTTAAAACGCTCGTTCTCGGGCATTCGTGGTCTTGTCAAAACGTACAACCCATCTCTTTGGGTCCCATCATCTTTTTTCTTTAATTCGACCCATAACAGCCCACACCAACCCACCTCGAGCGCACTCACTCACTTCGGACTACACTCACCCATCCTATTCCATCCTACCCTCTGCGCATGGACAATCGACACCCTCAACACCTCATCCTCACTAACAACGCTCACAATAACACACCAGCTCTCTACTCCCCCCACTGCATGGTCCGCCCTCCTACCCTACCTATCCCTCCCGAAACTCTCCTCCCTCTCGATCGACCTCACAGCACTCACCTCAGAGGATCTATTCAGCTTTTTAAAGCGGCACAACACCATCCTCAATCTCGATATTGGAAAATCGATGTCTCCACCGAATCCATTCACTCCCTTCCCTAAAAACACACTCAAAAGGCTCACCCACCTCTCTGCGTCGCCGAGGTGGGTGACGCATGTGCTGCAAACGCCTGGGGCGGTGCCCCAGCTAAAAAGGGCGACAGTGGTGGTGAGGGAGAGCGGGAAGCAGCGGGTATGTGCGGGCGTGATGGGCGTGCATGTGGGGCTGAGACCGGTGATGGAGAGGGTGCGGGCGTTGGAGGAGGTGGGCGTGGTTCTTTCGTTTGGGTCGGTGTCGACGGATTGGATTCCGAGATACCCTTATGGGACGCAGGGTCGTGATTTAGGCATGGTTGGGAGTGCGGTTGGATTGGGGAACTCGAATGCGATGGATGGAGCTGCTACTGCAGCTGGCTTGGGCTTGTTGATCGAGGATCGTGACCAAACGGCTCCGACCTCGGTTGTGTACACACATACGACGCATCTCGAGCTTGAGATCCGGGGTTATACTGTCCCGTTTGGGATGACCACGCAGCCGTTTTTGAGGTGGCTTGAGAGGTTTGAGAAGTTGAGGTGGTTGGGGTTGAGGACGCTCGGGACGCGGGGTGGTGGTGGCGGTGGTGTTGCTGACGAGCGAGACGAGCGAGGAGGGGGTGAGGCGCGCGCTGCGCCGTTTGCTTCGGCGTTGCAGAAAGATATTTTTGTTGATTCTGCTAAGGCTGCGTGTCCGAGTGTTCAGGTTGTCGAGTTTATGCGAGGTGGTGGGGTTTATTAATTGAGGACTCTGTGTTACGATGACTATGCTCTGGTTTATTTAGAAACTAAAGCTTTGATAGGGTTTTGTTTCGTGTTTTGTGATTATCGATTCGTTATAATTATTAGATGTAGCTCTATGATTGTAATCTTCTCTGGATTTAAGGCATATGCTAGTTTTCTTCGATATATTGATTGCTCTAGGTCGTTGTAATTAATATTTCCTTTCATCTCATCAATGGACAGGGTCATACGGACTTACATCCATACATATTATTAGCAGTGGGTCATTTCGCAACTATGTGAAAGTCCAATAGTTCGCATCCGCTTCTACTCAATGACTGAACATCTGCAGAATTTATCATGTCTTTATTTTATTAGTATTCATTTTTGCCTGTTTTGAAGACCCAGGGCCCCTATTCGCCCAATTCGGAGCACGGAGCCCCTAACTGACAAAGCGGGGAAATGGCTGACTAAGCACTGAATCACAGTGGGGAAGAGTGTGCTGGTCTGCTGCTTGTTCGCTAACCACCACCACCACGTCTCTAAACTATGCTTCTCACTCTACCTGCAACCATATACAGTCTAATATCTACGTTTCTCACTTCGTCTGACTCACAGTATACGACATCTAATGAACCTACACCTCTGACTTTTGAACTGCGCCACCAGCATGCCGTCTATGGGGACTCGAGGATTGCGTTTTCGGATTATTCGCCAGGGGCAGCCTTCATGGAGCAGGCTAGTTTCACGATACCGAGTGTTAAGAAGCGCATACCGAAGCCAAAGTCCAATGCTGCTTTTCAAGCTGCCCGTTGGAGCAACTTACGTACTTCTAGCCATGGGCAGCCTATGGAGACTCTCGAGTGGCACGATTCAGACATTGAAGCTCCGGATGTGACACGACGGGATACGCTCTTAGGGCTCGCGAAGATGGCTGCGAACTCGTACATCGCAGATCGTCCTACCTCTCCAACGGAGTGGTACGATATCCCCTACGAGTACCAAGACGTCACAGGGAACTGGTCTTCCATCCCCCATGGCTGGGGCCCGGATGAAGATGGCTTACGAGGCCATGTGTTTGCGACGCCTGATAACTCGACGGTGGTGATATCCATCAAAGGAACGTCGGCGGGGTGGCTTGTGGGGGGCGGTGGTCCGACTGTGGGCAAGGATAAGAAGAACGATAACCTCCTATTTTCGTGCTGCTGTGCTCGGGTTGGTCCCACATGGTCTACGGTGTGCGACTGCTATGACGGCGGGAATAAGTGTGACTCGGAGTGTCTTGAGGAGGCGATGAAGGACGAGGGTTTGTTTTACCCTATTGGACTGGTGAGTACTAATTTCTGATATTCATCACGAATGAATCGTGGATTTAATGCTCTGATTGTAGAACCTGTTCAATAACGTTAGCTATATGTATCCTAACGCCAATATTTGGATGACGGGACACTCCTTGGGAGGCGGTCTTGCTTCTCTTTTGGGTATTACGTTTGGGGTACCCGTTGTTGCCTTTGAAGCTCCTGCTGAGAAGCGAGCAGCAGAGAGATTGCACCTCCCTAAGCCAGTAAGCTTCCTTCTATTCTCTGTTCATTCTAATTCTAATGTTCATTAAAATACTCGTCAGCCTTCAACTCATCATGTTACACATGTATACAATACTGCCGACGTGAGTTGTCTTATTGAACAACCATCTTGTGGCTCAAATCCTGACTTTAATCGTCTATACAGCCAATCCCAATGGGCACATGCACTGGAATGACCTCTTCCTGCGCTATCGGCGGATTCGCACTCGAAACTCGGTGCCATCTGGGGCAGGTTATCAAATACGACACCGTATCTAAACTTCAGTGGTCAGTGGACATCAGGAATCACGGAATCATCCTCATCATCGAGAAGCTTCTTTCGCTGGAGGATGTCTCATGGGAAGAAGAGGACAAGCCTGCTGAGAGCCTTGATGGGCAAGCCAACAACGGGTGGCTTGATGTCATGAGGTGGGGATGGGGCAGGGGAGGCGACAAGGATAAGGATAAGGAGGGAGGTGAGAAGGAGCCACTTCAGAGTGTGCCGCGTGCGAGACCTGCGTTGGAGGTTGAGGGTGTTGATGGAGTGTGCACTGATTGTTTTAATTGGGAGTATGGGCTTTTTAAGAACCCGCCGGCGAAGGCAGGTTTACTTGGAATGCCGTCTGGAAATGCGACGAGGAGCAGGATTTGTGGAGGTGCTCATTAGAGTTGGAAGAGTGAACGCTGCTGGTGGTTTCTTGAATGATTTAGAATAGAATTTATATGCATATGTATTTTTAGTGGTGTTGGCCGACGTGAACATCTTATTTGGTGTTTGAACGGTACTTGTTGATGATTATACTCCTACCTAATGCTAGATTTATATTATCCCAAATTTATTTTTTTTGAACCAGGGCACGGTCGTAATTTTCTTTGGCCACTCAACAGATCTCAATGGGCTCGGAGGATACCAGAGCTCAACGTACAGGGGTGTGATGCGATGTCATCAATATGTCAGGCCGTTCATGTTCACATTCGACTTTGGACTTGACCTTGAACTTGAACTTGAAGGAATTGGGCGTTTCGTCGACTGCGCTTCATGATGATACTACGCAAAGAGGTGCCAAGACAAGTGTTACAACCTAGAGAAGCGGTTAGCGGCGTAGCACAGCATAATATCGAGACACACAACAAACGACTCGGAACAATTCATGCTTCTCCCATATCCGTTCAGTCACGACTTACCCATTCACTTGTCTACTTATCTCATGCCAATGTCACTCCACCACAACTACCACGATGCATTACATGACGCACCAAGTTATTGACCAAAGCTAAAGCTAAAGGCCTAACATGGCATCCTCCGAGATTTGACCACCGCAGGCGCGTTTTATTGGGGTACGGGAATTTTATATCACAGTATTGTTGGCCTCGGCGTTTCAAGTTAACCTCCCTTTCCCTCTGTGATCGCAGTGATTGCTTTACCCTTGGCTTTTGACTTTGATTGACGACTGCATTGACGATTGACCTGACGGACTCGGAACATATTGACATTGATATACGGTTCACGGCCGTACTGCGGAGGACGATATTGACATAAATACAACTAACCCACTTCGAGAAACACGCGTGCGTTGATGCTGATAAGTATCGTTGATCTCGGGCTGCGTTTTCACTCGTAAAGGATATCAACCTCAATAACGACTATAATTGCGACCACTGGTGCATCTGCCCACATACCATCTATTATCTTTTGTCTATCCGAATCTATTCTTTGCCCTCTTTGATTGATTCCTCCGAGTCGCGCTCCGGATTATCACTGTCAAGATCTGCAGACTGCTTTCCTCCCTCGGAATCATCCTCTTGATCTTCTCTTTCACTGGCGTTCTGACCGATAACTCTACCTCGCAATTATCACCTCGCAATCTAAAGGAGTACTGGCATAACGGAACTGATACGGAGAACGATAAACATGGACTCAACAACAACACCTGTTGGACCTGTACTCTCTACATCCCCTATGTCGACTACTCCGACTAGTGCTACTCCTCCTCCCACGACGACAACGACTACCCATAATCTCACACCCCAAGTCGCAGAAGAAGACGCAGACGCTGAGAGTATCACGGTATTGGCACCTGGTCAAGAGCATGCCCATCCCGAGACACAACACGAACACCTGCACCGACATGGGCAAAGCTTGCCCTCCCCACATGTCCATTTGCCGCTCCATGCGTCGATGACGATGCCTGTGCCTCAGCCGTATCAACATCCGCACCAACACCACTATTCGCAGCAAGATGACGACAGAGCACCAACTCCGACGCCTGTGGTGAATGGAGGTGGTCATACCGGGACTGGGATTGGAGTTGGGAATGGGACGGGGTCGAGAAAGACGAAAATGGGGAAGGGAAAACGGGGGAGTGTGGATGAGGATAGTATCAGTGAGTTTTACAGTTGCGCTGTAGTTGGGTGTTTCCTTTCCTCGTTTAACCAAAACCTATTGCAGATTTCAAAGAATACGTCTCTCAAGGCAAAGGTCTCGAATCACACGCGAGCGTGAACAGGGATGGGAGGATTTCGTTGGTGTTTGATTTGAAAGAAGGTGACGCTGGAGACGACCGGGCATCGATTCGGACGCTGGCGAGGGACTTGGATCAGGTATCTCTGCGGGATTTGGACTTGGAGCGGGCGTCTTTGAGGGGTGTCGGCCAGGGTAGAGATAATGATACGTGGTCGTACAGAGACGAGGAGGAGGGGGATGTGGAGGAATTTGGGGTGGATAAGGATGATTGGGCGTGTCCGGGGTTGAGTATTGTGATTATGATTGTGGGGAGTAGAGGTGGGTGCCTCCTCTGCATTACTCTCATACTCTAACTCTAACTAACCCACCCCACCCAAACAGGCGATGTTCAACCCTACGTCGCGCTCGGGCAAAAACTCGTCCTGGACGGCCACAGGGTGCGTATTGCCACGCACGATACGTTCGCTGGGTTCGTGAAAGATGCGGGGTTGGAGTTTTATAGTATTGGTGGGAATCCGCAGGATTTGATGAGTTATATGGTTAAGAGTGAGTGTTTGAGTTAACATTTTAGGGTGTCAAAACTTAAGGAGGCGCCGTGTAGATCCTGGACTCATACCTGGTATAGAGTCACTGACGAATGGTGATATAAAGAGGAAACGAAAGATGTTGGCGGAGGTGCGTCTCTTTTCCCTTCCCCTCCTCCTCTTTCCCCTCCCCACTTCCCTGAAACTCCCCATCCACCATGAACTCACCACACCATAAAACCCCACAGATGATCGACGGCTGCTGGCGCTCCTGCTTCTCCCCCGACGCCTCTACAGGTCGCGCATTCGTCGCAGACGCGATAATAAGCAACCCTCCGGCGTTTGCGCATATCCATTGTGCGGAGGCGTTGGGTGTGCCTTTGTTGTTGAGTTTTAGTGGGTGTCTCGTCGCATCTCTTTTTTCAGAGAAAAAGCTCATCTCATTGTCGTTGGGAATTTACTACTGCTAGCCATGCCATGGTCGCCTACAGCCTCATTCGCCCATCCGTTGGTGAACATCACGACGTCGAATGCTGGATTTGGGTTGAGTAATTATCTGAGTTATGCTGCAGCGGAATTGTTGACTTGGCAAGGGTACGTCTTTGCCCTTCTCCTCTTTTTCCCTCCCCATCCCTCTCCTTTTATCCTCCCTCTTCTCCCCCTTCTCAGTCTCCTTCCCATATCCTCTCACTTGAAAAATGAATAAAAACAGTTAAACTAACCCCTCCCCACCAACAGCGTCGGAGACATCATCAACACCTTCCGCACCACCATTCTCGATCTCGAGCCGCTGAGCATCACGACAGGCCCCGGATTTGTGGATCGAGTTAGGGTGCCGTGGACGTATTGTATGTCGCCTGCGTTGGTTAGGAAGCCGGGGGACTGGAAGGGGCATATTGATGTTGTGGGGTTTTATTTCCTGGATTTGGCATCCAAGTATGAGCCCCCGGAGGAGTTGGTTAGGTTTTTGGAGGCGGGGGAGGCGCCGGTGTATATTGGGTGAGTTGGGATTTTTAGTCACTCCCTTCCTTTCCTTCCTACTCGGGATAAAGAGAAAAATGCTTATGAGTTGCTTTGTTTTTTCTTATGGACTCTAGGTTTGGCTCCGTGGTTGTTGATAATCCTGCTGCGATGACCAGTACGTCCAGTTCAATCCAATCTAAAAATGCACCTACAAAGCATGAGCTTATCATTTTTCAAAGAGATGATATTTGAAGCAACACAACAAGCAGGCGTTCGCGCCCTCGTCTCAGCTGGCTGGGTACGTCTCTTCCTCCCCCCCCCTTCCCCCTCCCTTCTCTCTCCCCCTCAAAAACCTGTAAAAACCCCATCTAACCCAACCCCCCAGGGCGGCCTCGGCAACACCACCATCCCGCCGCACATCCACATCCTCGGCAACGTCCCCCATGACTGGCTCTTCGCCAACGACCGCGTCAGCGCCGTCGTGCACCACGGCGGGGCTGGTACGACTGCGATTGGGTTGGCGATGGGCAGGCCGACAGTTGTGGTGCCGTTTTTTGGGGATCAGGGATTTTGGGGTGAGTGTTATAGAGATTTGAGAGGCGAAGATTGAGTGATGGATGAAGCTGACATGGATTTGATTTAATTGTATAGGCAATATGATACATAAATCTGGAGCGGGACCACGACCGATTCCGCATCGCGATTTGACGGTGAAGAGGTTGAGGGAGGCGATCAAGTTTGCGATGTTGCCGACGACGAAGGAGGCAGCTGCGAGGTTGGCCCAGTCGATTCATGATGAGGTGAGTTTTCAGTCCAGTTCCTTTTTCTGTTTCGTAACCTGACTTGTTAATACGGAAACTTAGGACGGAGTGAGGAGGGGGGTTGAGAGTTTCTACAAACACCTCCCGCTCTTGAATATGCGATGTGATTTGGAACCTACGAAGTTGGCGGTGTGGTGGTCTGCGGAACATGTATGTTTAGTGACCTTTTCTTCGGGCGTTTAGTTTTAATGTTGATGTCGACGTCGACTGATGATTTTGACTGTTGGTTTTAGTATTTGAAACTTAGCGCCTTCGCTGCTCAGGTTCTTATTGATTCTGGGTTGATTAAAGGACGGTCTTTGGTTCTTCATCGTGCGTTCAAGCTTTTGACTAGGTTGCTCTTAATGACATCACTGACCATACCCTCTTTTTTCTTTTGGCATACAGGCCCCAAGGAATACTCTGCTTCTGATGCATCAACGATTTCATCAACCGACGAGCCTCATGGTCTGTTTTGGAGTGTAACACATCCTACGGGGTTGACTGAGGTGTTCCAGTGCGTCAGCAGCTTAAATTTCATTTTGTGCAGGAGACCTTACTTGTTTTGTCTGTAGAGGAAAACCAAAACGAGAACGATCTGTTAGTCCAAATCCATCACATGGTAAGTACTCTCTACAAAAGCTTCCATCGACATGTAACTAACAACCGTATTATCACAGGTCTATTCAACGCCCTTGCATCGCTCCACGAAGGGTTCCATGATCCCCTCAGCCCAACACAAATCCCAAAATGCCTTGACCCGACTTCTGATGATGGGTCATCGCCAGAGTCTTCAGATGATGAGAAGGAGGAGGCACCGACGCCGAGGAGTGGAAAGAGTAAGGGCAAGAGTCAGACTACTGTGACGACCACTGCGACGACGACGACGGTTATTCAGCCTGTGCCTAGGCGTGCTAAACATCGACATGTGCGTTTTGTTTGATTGTTTTTTATTGATGTGGTTGTGTATGCTGATGTGAGCTTTGTGGATGTTAGAGCTCGTCGTTGACGGATACGCTGTTTAATGCGCTGGTAGACTCTGCGGAATGTGCATCAGAGGTAGAGTTTCATCATTTGAATATGTGGAATAAGGCACTGACAGAAATACCTCAGAATATCCTGGGTATGGCAAGACAAGGCAGCACCCTCCTCAATAATGTCAACACCATCATCACCACCAAAAAATCCAGTCAATCCGAAAAAGACAAAAAACGGTCCAGTACATTCAGTCGTTGGAAGGCAGTACAGGCGTCTACAGGCAGACCCCAAGAACGTGAGATCAGGGCCGTCAGAATCGCGTATGGCAAAGAGGCAGCGAAGCAGAGCACGAAAGCGCAGAGAGCACATGTGATTAAGAGGTTCCATGAGGAGGTGACGCAGACGTCTGCGAGGAGGAAGAGGTATGCAGAGTCGATTAAGCAGGCGATGATGGGTGGTGCAGGTGCAGGGGGTGGAGAGCTGCGTGTAGAGCAGGATGAACCACAGGATGTAGTTCTTTCTGTGCCGATGACGACGTCCCCGCTTGGCTCGCCGATTCATGAAGGCCACCCGATGGATACTGTCCCTTTACCTAATAGTGCAACATTCAGCTCTGGATCTGACCCGTCATCGAGGACGCCTAGTTTCCCTGTTCCTACGTTTGGCCCTGTTCCGATGCAGCCCTCGGCCTCGATGATGAGCACACATCCTCTTTCGCCGTTTGTGACACAGCCACTGAATGGCGAAGATGATGGTGCTGTGTTTGTGCGCGAGCTAGAGATGGCGCTTAAACTTTCCCTAGAAGAAGTAGGACCCAGTCAAGTCTAGAGCATGGAATGGTTTTGATGATTTCGCCACATTTTAATGAGCCGCTGACGAACTATGTAACGAACAATATTTTTTCATGTAAAAAATACACATAGGACGTAAAATAATCTAATATCATGTACTACTACATACCATACTCCATTTACTATCTTTATACAATTCCACAACATTTCGTGTTACCATTCCGGAACACTCTCCGTCCCAGACTCACCCGCAGCCTGCGTCGCAGCGTCCTCGTCTCCCATCTCCGTATCTTTATCCGCATTCTCTTTCTCTGCAGCCTGTGCAGCCGCTTTGGCCCTCGCAGTCGACGTACGCCCTCTAGCTCTCCCTCGTGCCCGTCCACGCCCTCTAGCCTTCTTCGCAGGCGGCGTCTCAACAGTCTCCTCTTCCTCATCACCCGTCGCATTCGGCACAGGCGTAGCACTCGCCGTGGACGGAGGTGCACCACCCCTGGCCCTCGTTCTAGCAGTACCACCACCACGTGGTGCTCTTCGTCCACCCCTCGGTGGCTTCCTCGCAGCAGCTGGTGCAGTGACAGCGGGCTTCTTCGCCGTTGAATCTTGATCATTGTCGTTATCACCCTCAAAGAACTCGTTCCTCGCTGTCGACCTCCCTAGCCTACGCTCCCCAGCCTGCCCTGTACCCTTCTCCTCATCCTTCTCCTCTGCCGTTCTGTTCTCACTCGCCAGCAAGCCTTGTAAATCAGGCGGAATCTCCTGCATCGCCACACTCGGTGCACCTTGCAGGTATCTCAACTTATTCCGTATGCTGATCGTGATCCTCTGCAATGACGCCGATGAATTTTGGTTGTCCACTTTTCCGGTGAGAGGAGGATGAAGTTTCCAATGCGAATCAGCAAAGAAGGAGTCGTAGACTGTCGCAGGAAGCTCGTCGGGGATTTCAGCGCCTACGAGGACAGAGGTTTCGTATGTCCAGCAGCGGCTGACATTTTTGATGGTGTAGCCTCCACCACCGACGACGAGGAGTGGGACGTCATATTTTCTGACGAAGTTGACACATTCGCCGTGGGCTGCGATGGAGAGGTTGAATGCACCGAGACGATCGCACCCTAGTGAGTCTGCGCCGCATTGGAGGACAATAGCGGTGGGTCGGAATGCGGTTACGGTGTCGTCGATGACGGTTTTGAAGATGGTGAGATACATGTCGTCGTCAATGCCATCTTGGAGGGGTACGTTCAAGCAAAAGTGCTTCCCGTGTCCTGCGCCGTTGTCGTCTAATTTGCCTGTGCCAGGGAAGAAGTCACCTGTGTATTTATGGAATGAGACGGTCATGACTCTGTTTGATTGATAGAAAGCGAGTTCTACGCCATCGCCGTGATGAATGTCGATGTCGATATAGAGCACCCGTGGGTGGTATCTGTGAAAGGTTGAGACTTGTTGCACTCTAAATGAAAATATTTAACGCACCTTAGAAGTTCTAGGATGGCCAATACGATGTCGTTCACGTAACAGAATCCACTTGCTTCGCCTCGTTTCGCGTGATGAAGTCCGCCAGACCAGTTGATTGCAATGTCTGTCGTTCCCGCACAAAGTTTGCGAGCGCCTGCTAGCGAGCCTCCGGCGTACATCCGACAAAAGTCGTACATGTCGGCAAAAATAGGACAATCTTCGACGCAGTTAAAATTGTCAATCATCTGTTTCATGGAAGCTTGGTTTTGAGGCGTGACTCTAAATAAATGATATGGTTTTCACGAAGACGCAGGGCATGAATGACAGACTGCATACCTTGACAAGAAGTCGATATAATCACTATCGTGATAATTGAGCAGTTCCTCTCTCGTTGCCGGTCTTGGGTCGTAAATGTTGTGTATCTGCTTGTCGAGTCCATAGCCCATAACCAAAGCATTCGTCAATGTTAGACGATGGGGCTTCATAGGGTGCCGTTCCTGATTATATTGCACTGTCAATTGGACCATAGATCATATTCGACAAAAGGTCAATGACGAACGCCATAATGTTCAGCCCCGACTCCTTTTGGAAAGTAGTACGAAACGATGGGTCGTGAGTGAGGCTGATATAAACAACGTGGGTTAGCTCGATTGATACTTTTATAGCTTCGAAACCGTGAATTTGAGGTAAACGTACATTGATGTGCTCCGTTATGGGTTGAGCCGTGCCATGGACACCTCTGTCCATAAAATATGGCGACGATGAGAAAGTATAGGATTGCGACGAGCGAACCATTGTCAGAAGTGGGGGCGTCCTGGTATTTATCACCTCAGATTTGTGGTATTAAGCTATCAGAATCGATTAGAAGCCATTCGAAGGTCAATTCTTCCTTTTACTTACATATTAAGTAGTATTTCTTGTCAATAGGAGTTCGTAGTGTTGTAGTACTTCGACGACGTCGAGGAGATTGAATGGTATTGTCGAAACAGGCTCATGGAGAGACCAATGCGCCAAGTCCACCGAGGATGTGCTGATTAATCAATTCTCACATGTTGGCCTTCAGTTGACGCCGTCGTTGCGCTTTCCATTCTTACTGAACGACCTGTTGACGACCTGTCGTCTCCGCTGTTGTCTTCTGTCAAGTAATTGCTGTTTTAAACCTCAACTTCAGCTGCCTCCTCCTTCTAATGAATTATGACCGTCGATATCAGCGACCCCTTGTTTTCACAAAACTGGCAACAAACTAACACAATGGATAAAACCCAAATAAAACCTGCCATTTCGTTTCAATTTTAATTCACTACAAAAGACTACTGAAGCTTAGATTGATGGATTGTCGAATATTTTACGGCTCAGAAGACAGAATTTTTTCCATAAGCTCCAACGCAGACGCCTGGGTATTGTCGTACTTGAACGCCGATTTCAAGTTTTCATCTTTTCCTTGTTCTGGATCGGGTTTCAACATCGCCCATGCTTTAGTCCACTTCGCCTCCAACAGGGGGAACCTCGCCTCCATTTCTAGAGTCTTCTTGTCCCACATTGTACACCCCACAAAGAGACGATTTTTTTGACCTTGGCACAACGAGTAGCATAAGATCTTGTACAGAGGAAAGTCTGGCGCCCTGTTAGCTGTCGAGTTGAAAAGGTAAAGAATGTAAATCCGGTTATGTGGGCTAAGTCACAGGTTAGTTTTCTTTTCTATCTGCAACTGTAGAGCAAAACGTGGGGCTCAGCGGACGCGCAAACTTACAACAGCCTTTTTATCTTCGCTATCTCCTCTCTGTAGATCGTGGTCGCTTTAATATCCGACTCATCGAGTTGTGGCGGCGTGTCGACCAAGATAACTCTTGTCCGGATGTCAGACTGGCTACCTATTTCGCATCTGACAATCGCGATTTTTTTGGTATGAGGCTCCAGACCGGCTGACGATTTGAATTCTGGGTTGTAGGCCTGTGAGAGGGTCCTGATGAACTTGAAAACCCATGTTTCGCAGTGAGCACAGAATGTACAATTCAATGGGGATTATATCCACCAGGGTATCGGTGGGCAGACTTACTTGAGTTTTGCCTACACCCGAAGCCCCAACGACGCTATCGTGATTCATGAGCTCTTTCACCGTAGGCCTCTAGAATTGAACAACTTACACTACAATTGGCACGTCGTCTCCTATCCCCTTCAGATCATATTCATGCAGAACCTTGACCGATATCAGTTTCATAAACTTCCCGAGAAGGCCCATCGTTGCCTATGGACTTGTCGAATGATTCGCAAGAAGGGGGAGGAATGATACGGTTGATACGGTTTCAAGCAACGTTGGGTACAACATTGATGGGGCGAGGCAACTCGACCTTATTTCCCCCCTGCCTCATGGTTTTCAACCAACATCAGAGATGGGCTCGACCGGCCGGCATCTTCTCAGAGATCGGGCGATATGTCTAATCACTTAATTATCTTGAACACCATGAGAAAGAAACATAACATTCCACCGTTGATTCATCTAACGTGCGAAGTACGTTTAATGATACTGTACCGATAAGGAGCTTGCGAGGGAAAGACACTACCAATGGCAGCTATCTACTCTGTTGGGTTTGACAATGATTCATGAAGCTGCCAAATCGTTGAGACCACCTCGATTGTTCCACGCAACGCACGCCCTTTGCCATACTCTAAGATTGGAGCTGAATGGAAAGACGATATTCCTTCCTCCATGTTGTACTTCCCCCTCCATTCAACCCACTTCCTCCCAAAATCCCCAGAATGCTCGCCGCTGGCTCCATCCGCTGTCTCATCGGATTGTAGATCGGTGTCTGGTTTTGTGGTCTCTATGTCCTTGACTTCGGACGCAATGACGACGTTACGATGCGCACCCATTGCCTCGACTAGCACCAATGGATAGCTCGCACCATCAACAACTTTCAATTCCCCGCTCGAAGTTGTGCTCGACAAGTAAAGGCACGCAACTACATCCCTCCCGCTGTTACGAGAAACGTGTCAGCACATGAGATTTCGAAACTTCGGAACGAAATGTTGCTGAAGAAGAGGATACGTACTGTATTCTTTGCAAACGCTTCACTTCCGTAGCACATTGTGAGTTATCGACAGGGGGCAATGCTATAATTGCTATGTTCCTGTTGGCGTCGGGGTTCGCAACTGATGGCGGATCTTCAGCGCTTCCCTTAGTGATGTTGGTGATGGGGATATTTTGGAACGTCGTGGAGGAATTGGAAGCTGCCATATCTTCTAAAATCTCGGGTTTGGTTTGGATGTTGGATACAGTTAAAATGTCGCGAATAAACTGCACAAGTAAGGCGTTTCTTTGAATGGGAGTCGGTTGGGTATGTCTATAACTGTACACTCACCTCGATTTGATCTTCGCTTCTTTCCCCCAGTAGTCTGATGGAACATTGTTGATCAGTAAGGCTAGTTAACCTCATCGGGTCAGGATGTGAAGACCCACAGAATTATTGGTTGGTCCACCTCATCCCGCTCAAGGAGCACCTTTATAGCCTCAAGCGCCGACTTCGTACTACCATCGTGACGATGCATAGGGGGAGCGCCCTCGGCTTCCATCAAGTCCCAGTGCCTTTTCTTTATTTCGACCTCACGCTTCTCCTTTCTAGCCGCTGTCGCTACTCCTGGATTGGCGACCTGCGGGCCCTTGTCACCAACTCCCAGCGTTTCCCACATCGTGGTAACCAATGCCGTCCTTTTGGCATACTGTTCACCACATAACGTGCGGAGCATTCCGCGATGCAGAAACACGCGATCGGTGAGCTTGTTGTCGGTGATTCTGTGCAGATATATGACGCCTGATACGTGTGCCCTTCTGTTCACTTTCGTGCCGTACATAACTTTACCTCTGATCGTCAACCAAATCTGTTAGTCGGCCGAGAATCAATTCTAGCGACAAACAAATACGCACACGCTCTCTAGCCATTTGCCTAAATTCTTTTCGATTTCCTCGGGTGTCATTGCATGTGCGTCAGGTGCAGGAAGGGCAGGGGTATCAACGAGTATAACGTTGCCTAGACCTGGAAGGTCGCGTCGAGCATACTGGATGTCACGGGTCTTGATCTTAAGGTCATCTCCAACCCCTAGAACCTTCTCGTGGACCGCTGTATTTATGAACTGGAAAACACAGTCAGTCGCTACGTGAATCCAGTTTTTAATGTGATAGATTCGCCCTACCTGGGTTTTTCCCGCTCCACAAGCGCCTAGAACACTGCATGTATTGAATATAGTGCAAATCCACGAAGGACCGCAAAATCAGTGCTGTTGATTACATCTCGGTTAAGGACACATACACAATAATTTTATCGGTTTCCTGAAACTTGTCCAAGTCATCCTTCTTTGTGGTCAGACTGTGAAATTTAGCAAGAAGATTTCCAGACATAGCGTTCCTTGTGTCGATTTCGAGCGATGCGACGGTAGTGAGGACACTTCGAGGAGAGGATGACGAATGGGGGCAAGTAGCAGTCTAAATGTCCAATTAAAGCGTCCCACGGCCCCATCGTCGACCACGAGTTTTCAGCACTGCACGAGGCATGGTCGAGCTGCGTTGCATTCAAATCGACGACTGCTGTGTTATCTGATACACGCTTCATACCAGTTTTGTCCAGTCCAATCGATCGGATTGCTGTTGTGGTTGATATAGGTAACGAATGTTCATAGGACTGAGCATTTCGGACGTCCATATCATGGTCCTGTCGGTCGTCACCCATCGACGTCATGGTTCGAACTAAAACGAGAGATAGAGCATATAGCACGATTTCTCGTCACGATCGACCGCTTTATCGAGCACCTCCAGTTACCTTAGTATCATCTAAGCTATGTCTGTTAGAAGAAGAAAAAGACATCTGTAAGGGGAAATTTAGTGGTTAGTGGATGTGAAATACTCGGTAGCGGCTATCTACCTGGACTTGCAGCCTTCAATTGCAAGATCATGACACTTCGTTTGTTTAGTAGAAGCGACTTCGGCGATTTATTCGACTAGGGGACTAGGTTAAGGACGAACTAGTGCCATTTATATAGACGGACAAAATTAGGTCGGACCTCCACAGACCTGCGTGCCGCTTGGTTGCTCAATGGTTCTAATGCTCATTCGCTGCAATTAAGCGCGCACATAGAGCGGAGGCAATGGTTAAAGTGTGGATCTGGGAAACACGATGGAACAGCCGCCACGGGTGCATTAATGAATTAAATAATTTACATTGAACAAGCGAGTCGAAGAAGTCAGCCAGAGAAAATCGGACCCGCGTAAGGGCCGGTCGCGTCCTGTCGCGTCCCAAAGCTAAGGCAAGTTCGAATTCAAGTTCACGTAGCGACAAACAACTTAAACTGGGCACTCGAAGCTTATCGAGAAGATATTATATGGCTATTTTGTTGGAATCGGGGCCCGGCTTGGGCCCAAGCACACCAGGAGGCACACCAGGAATTACTCCCCAGTTCTCAATCAATCTAATTGCACCCATTTTACACATATTCGAAATTTCAAGTACCCAGCAATCAAATATGTTTGCCCATCTTATCTTTCCTTGTTCAACCACCCACCATGAATGCAGGCGAAACATCAACCCTGGATTGTTATCTTTCGGTATCGAGGCTCCACCAATCGCATGCACGCAGGTGTCATGCAACAATATCGGACATTCCTTGTCATATGCATCTGGCAGTTCGAGTTCCAGCGATGCATGTTGCGCGACGATCCCCCGTTCTGTTATTGCTCTTCTTCGAAACAAAACCCGAATCCACGTAGGTAACTGAAGTGCCTCTTTTTACTGTCACAATTCCAAAAGGTTCTGAAGCATAATATGATTTAATATCTATATTATCACATATATTATCGATAATCTATACCGCAACGTAAAAGCAAACAAAGCCTGCACTACTCCAACCAGAAAAAATATAATAGACGTAAGACAAGCAGAACTAACATCATCGAGATGTATAGTGCTGGTTGAATTACTATTAAAGAGACCCGTTTCTGGATGAGTGTGGTATCGTATCTCTAGGATAGGTGAGAACTCGACGTGAATGCTAGATGATTTATGTCGAGGGAAGGTCATAAAGAGGAGTCAGTTCTAGCCATGATCCCCTCTATGAAAAAGGGAGAAACGGCTAGCGTCGTAAAAAGGGGGAAAAGGACGAAACAAGTCAAACAGGAAGCCGATGATGAGTGACTAAAAATACAATGAGGCTGGATGCGATCCGCTGATAAGTGAGTGTAATGCTGTATGATGAAAGCAGTTGGATGTGCGTATGAGTGAATCATAAACGGGGCAAAAGGTGATGTGCTTGGTGAGGGGTAGGGGGGATGAACGTAAAGGTTGTCTTGATCTAGAATCTCTGGGTGATAGCGGCGGAGAAGTCAGAGAAGTACAAATCTTGATCCTTTGGCGAAGCGAACTCGCGCTTCGAACCTGTGGAGGTAATAAAGATTAACAATCAGCCATCGAGCAGAAGAGAAGAGAAGGATGTGCAACGTACCGCCAAAGAAGGTTTGCATTTGCATTCCGCGAATCTTTCCAGAACCGCTACGATCTCTCAGGACGAGACCGCTAACATCGATAACACTCTTCCCGTTGACGAAGAGTTGGATCTCTCCATTAGCCTGACCAATGTCGTTGAGACGAACACGCTCGCTGATGGTGGTCCATTCGCCGGTAGCAAAGTGGAAGGAGCCACGTCCGACGGAGGCGCCGTAGGTGGGGTTGCAGTCGGACTGAGGAGCGACGTTGCAGACCTTTTTGTTGGCCTCAAATCCAGGGATGTCATAAGGGGGAAGGTAGGTGTAGAACTCTCCGGCTCCATTAGCACGCCACATAAGACGAGCTGAAAAGCATGCAGTGGAACGACGACCTCCTGAGCATCCAGTGGCTTCAGCATCACTGTTTCCTCCGTCTGTAAAAAATGAACCTTAATATACCATTTTTGATCGTGAACGGACGGGTACACTTACAAAGACCTGGGAGCTTGCCACCAAGTTGGAAAGCAAAGCCCTTGGGGAAGAAGACGGAGTAGGAGAAAGTGGCCTCCTTGGCGTTGGTGAAATCAAGGGATTGGGGACCTGGGGCGTAGAAAGAGAATCCACCTTGGGGGAAGTTACCGAAAGTGTACGATCCCTTAGGGTAGTGAGCCTTCATGGACCTCTTGCCATCAGGGGCGTTGGCATAGGTGTGAGGGACCGCACGAAGAACCTTCTGGGGCCTGAAGGTTGAATCCGCAAGCAACATGGGGCTGGGAGCAGCTGGTGAAGTAGACCATGAGTTGGTGTAGCCTGAAACTGGGAAGAGACGGCCTAGAAGACCGGGAAGGGAACCAGTTGGGACAGGTGCGGATGTAGCCACCTTGGTCGTGCTAGAGGCCTTGGTGGTGGTGATCGCAGGGGAGGTGGTGGGTGGTACACTTGAGGTAGCAGAGACAGTTGTGGTAGGGACAGGGGTAGACTCAATGGGTCCCTTCACGACAGTGAGGGGAGGAGGGATGACCTGGATAGGAAGAGAAGATGAAGCAACTGCAGAGTTTGACTTCGCAGGGCATCGTCGAGTGGGTCGTGCACTGGCAAGGAAAACGACGAATGAGAGATAAAACAGGATAACTCTTGATGTGAACATGTTGAAAGGCCGGTTCAGTGAGCGACGAAAAGAGCAAAAATGAATGAAAAAAAACCGAATATATACGGTCTAAAGAGAGACAAGAAAAGAAGAGAGACAACCAGGCAACCAAGCACAGCGAGAGGAAGGAGAAGGAAGGAAGGGACACTGGTTTTAAACCAGCCTTATGTAAAGATGAAAGTCAGGGGGAGAGAGTGATGGAAGGAGAAATAACGATGCAAATTTTTTGTTGAACTTTTCAACAATCGCTTGGCCTTGGCACTATTTTTAATCATCTCGGCATGTTGAAATGAATATATTGAACCATTGTTCCCAATTCGCATACAAACCTATCCCATAAGCAAACACACAGATAATAGTCCTTCCTTGGTCATTGCCTATTGTTGACAGACCTGGTCATCGACCTACCACGGTGCACACATTGACCACCGGCCTTGCGGGTTTTGTTCAACCTAGAAAACGGTCTTTTCATTCGGTTACCATGCCACCATTGGACCACCCTTTCATCCGATGATACTTACAACACTTGAAGTTGCTGTGCCGCAATTGATAAAACTCGCATGATGCCCGAAGGCTGGATGGCGAGGTGCAATTCATTTGACACGTCAAATATTTCCTGAAGAGATCGAACCTCCCAAAATCCTCCCGTCCTGGCCGACGTGCCGACGGAAAATTGGCTCCATATCTGTAAATCGAACACCTTGTGTGGGGAAGTCCAGAGTGTACACGATGCATGTTGAAATCTACTGTCGATATAACAAAGTTTTGTAGAAGTCTGCAGGCGTAGCGGTGGCGATTAATGTCTTAGATCGGTAACAGAGTAGCCCATTGATTCTACTGAAGGTCGCTGGAATCGGAGCAGCCAGAGCATGCAAGACATAATTTGGGTACCTCGCTGGCTGAAGCACTCCAACACGATGTTTCGTTAGTGACTCAGCGTAAACGGTCGATAGATTCACAAAGTGTAGAGATCAAGCCGGATGCAAGTGAAACACTTTTGCTTTGTCGTTCTTTGGCACTAAAGCTTCGAATCGCGATCATCAGGCGTCAAGAACACCCCCACTGTCGCATCTGGATCAATATGTCGGTATAACCATACTGCGCACACTGATATTATTATTGCAGACCGATGATTATTTTTACTATTGGTATGTAAGGGTCTGAGATTTTAATTTTCCCCCAAAAGTCATTCAGATAAAGCCCCACTCAACTCGACCCACGCATATAAATACAGGTGCTTGATGTTTACTTGGACTCAGACATGAAACAATGGCAGGCTCGGCCATCGCAGACTACTTACAAAGTTACATAACGGATGACAGCGCTCACAAGCCCGGTGCACAAGGTGTTCTCGGTGCAGTTAATGCTGTTGCGCGTAACAAATGTTTATCTTTGCACCTGAAGCTTGAACCTCTTTGGAAAAATATCATCAATATTTATAAATACCTCCAAATCCCATAACAACGAGCACGCAGACCCGCATGGTGAAAAAGAGGCGCTGAGAATTTGGGAAGTTTATTTAGCCCAAAAATGTGCTAAATTAGGATCCTCGTGGGCTCCGACGTCGGTATCGAGGATCATATTGAATTCGCACCTATAGAGGTCCCTTGATTTCTTCCATTCATTTTACTACAATTCATTGGATTTCATTGGACTTCATTGTCTTAACATCTCGCGGAATATTTTTCTGATTCGGCAGAAAAACATTAAACCGCTGGCATGCGCACGTGCGCGCACTGTAATTCAATTGAACTGATTATGTGTGTACTGAATTAACCTTCCAAAGAACCATTGATAATGGTTTCCCTTATCGCAATGTGCAGGCTATAACTTCCACACATACGTGGCACTGTTCCATTGATGTTCCAGGATCATTTTCTTCTGTATGGAAAAAGAGGTCTGGATGAGACGAGTGGAGTACGTCGAAGGAAAGGTGGGGCCATTCAGAGTCGGGCAGGGTCTACGCCTACAGCCCCCGTAAAACCTAGACCAGCTGCGGTTCGGATAGCAAGTGGTAAGTATTGTCATCTACTCTGTGTATTGGTTCTATGAGTCGATCCGCTGTACAGCGGAACTCTTCTAATGCGACGGCCCATAGGCCGGTACATCCCTTGAACTATGCATATGTTTGTCCTGAGCTGAAGTAGAATTGGATATTGCAGCCTGATTATTCCAACACTTTATTCTCTGCCACATTTCTATTTCTCCTCAGAGGATACAAAGGATTTTCATTCTACATACATACCTTGGCCATGCCTCGGCTTCGTTAACACGGGTTTAGTGCCCTGCTTTAATCTATCTGTCTCATTTCGCCTCGGGAATGGGTTCAATGCATTTTGTCATTATTTCGAGTTGGGCATACGCAACTATTGGGACTATTTACATGCTTAACCTTGAGCAAGTTCTAAGGCTTCGAATCTCCAAACTGATCACAGTTATGTTACGACAAAATATAAAAATACGAGTAGGTGTTCGAATCCTACTTGGTTGGCAGCCACTTCGTCTGCCTACCACGATCCATCTGCCAATAAAACGCAGCAAAGCTGTGTGCTTTGATTACACCGGCGTAGGTCCCTGTGGGTCCTGTGCAAACAATATTTCTCTTCGGCTCTCCAGGCGGGCTCCGAGAATAAATACTCACGACCCTGTGGTAGCGCTGGTAGCGCCCACACCAAATCCCCAATCTAACTTGTCTTGTCAAACAGTCGAAGTCCCTAAAATTACGTTTTCTGACGTTTAGCCTGTAGTTCGAATAAGAGCATGTCATCTTCCTGCAACAAAAACACCTTCAAGGCGTTGTTCTCGAATCTGAGTGTACAACAAATTTCAGGAAGCTTTTAACCATCAGATATCCACCTCCCAGCTCCGACGGTTTCAAGTTCCCTTCAACTGGTTCCCATTCACAGATTTTCCTGTTCTTCACACTCTACTTACCTGCATAGATAATCTGTAGTTTAGCCTGTTATGGACTATACATCTATGGTACTATTTCGGCGGTCTATTTCTTACAGGAAATGACGCTGCCAAGTCCGCGATAATTCATTTTAACATTGGACTGCCTGTGTATGTAACAAAATCTTTGCATGAAACATCTCCTCACCTCGTCATCATTGCAACTTTAGGGAAAACTACATTTCCGACCAAACCCCAACTGTCGTCAATATCTATCAGGGTTACCCACTTCCGCAGTGAGCTGAGTGAAAACAGAGGATGCAGTAGCGGAGGCGTGGGATGCCGAAATTCGGCTGCGCCTGTCAGCAGAATTTGATTTGGTGGCAAATGGTACACATCTCTGACCTAGTCGGTGAGTCCCATGATGACCCTGAAAACATTTGGTAAACTTGGGCAATTCAGTTCGGCCTTTTCGAAACCCAATTCAACGGCTTTGTGTTGAAGGACAATCTCTTGCGCGTTGTTTTGATTTACACCAGTCAACTTGCTGAATCTATGGCTATCGAAACCCTTACTTCTACATCTTCTCGACTCGAAGACCCGCAGAACACAAACGAACTGGTTCCAGCTAGACCCTAATGACTTGTCAAGCTTGGTTGATAACTCCATCACAACATGAAAGCTCGGCCTCTGTTCCCGTGCGTACCTGAGGAAATACTTTTCTGGCTATAATCTCACAGCCATTATCTGAAGGTGGAGGTCATGACCCAGTGGACATAAGCAGCGCGTTCACCTTCCACGAATGGTCTTTCCCTTCCAACCACGAGACAGCTCCCTACAACATTGCCCTCGACAGGCCCTCTCGCTATGGACTCTGGCAGGAGTACTCCATCCTCGTCCTCTACGCTTGCAGGGTCAGGCAGGCACTCTCCCATAACGAGTCAAGAAATTCGGACCCACAACTCCGTGAACGATAATGCAGCATCAAACCCAATAGATGCTCGCCCAGACAGTGCTTTTCAATCCACAGAAACACTTGTGAACCCCACCCCTCCGACTACACTCATTTTTGACCGTAATAGCGTACTTTTCGCCACATTACATACCCGTGCAGGTCCAAAATACAGGGTTACAACCAATAGTTCAGTCACACGCACAGATTTGTGTAACGTCGCAGATGAACAAGTTCTTGGGTCCATAAAGAGGCGCGAAATCATGCCTGACGTCGTCCTCTTCCCGCACAGAGGCAAGAAATCTCTTCGGCTGAACAAATGGTTGAAAAAGCAAAAAGCACAACCTGGAGCGAGGTGCGTTTGCATCGATTTTTCTGTTGTGGAGCCGCAGTCTGATGATACTAATCTCTACTCTTCCTCCCTCGCAACACAGCCCCTCAGCAATCCTTGAAGCACAGTCTGGTCGTTTTGTTTGGAGATGGGGGGTAGATAACTACAGGCTATCGGTACGTCGCTGTTATTTTAACTTTAAATTCCTGTCAAAGTAAATATAGATATGCTTTCAGTTATACGAGGATAATCCGAGTCAGTCAGCGCCAATCGCCTACTGTCGTGTGCTGCACGATCCACCAACAATAGCACTTATCCTGCAAAGTAACCTGGATGAACCACTACGGATCGAGGTAATCACCTCTTTTCTGGTCATGGAGCACAGGTTACGAATGAAGGAAAAATCCATAAGAGGGGACTCCATATATGGTCCTCTGGGCGGTCAATTTGTTATGATGATTTGAATGTCAAGTTTCGTTTGGTGCCTCATATGAGGGGCACTGTGCGGAATACGCAGCTATTGACATTTGATTCACGCAGGTATATTTACAGTTAATTTGTTCTGCCATGGAATTAATTGGTTATAGAATCTAATTGACGACAGCCCTCCTACGCCCACCATTTCGTCATCATACCCAGTCTATGTATCGCATTTTCGTTTTTCAACCTCATACCCATTCTTTCAATCCCTCAGCACCTCCAACGCTCATTCATATCTCTTAATTGTATAACCATTGTATCAAGGACCTCAACTTAAAAAAAAGGTCATCACCTGGCAATAGTCCTACTCTTGGATTGTACACTGTTTTACTTTACATACATAGAACTGTAATCTTATACCTAGCAATGAATTCAGGAGTCGTCATACAAGCTCACGACATTTAATTCAAAGGCTCGGCGACCTAGGGGGTGAAACCAACAACTTCCACCTCACGTCCTTCCCCTCCCCTCCAACACGCTGAATCAATCTTTCTCCTTCCAACTTCCTCATATGTAGATCAATACCTCTCGCAGCAGGAAGCCACAAGTTATCCGGGTAATCCTTGTACAACACCTTCACAATCGTCCACGTTGACCAATGTTCTTTCTCCTCTTCCGTTTCCGCCACCTCAGCGGGTATAGGCGACGCCAACGCCTTCAGCACCTGAGTCTCGCGTTCCAGTCTATGCTTGATATAGGTCTCGATCGTTTGGCGTCCATTAATAACCACAGCACCATGCGCAGGGTATAAATTGACATAATTCAGGTCGATGTCGCCTGCTGGGATATGATCCTTTCCTTTATCCGTCCCATAATGAAGCATGCGGTTCAGACTGGCCAGGTATGTTGCGAGGTCCTCGAAGACTGCTGTACCGTGCCCCAGTACAGTGTCTGCGGTGTAGAGTGCACGATCCTGCGGCACGTAGAGCGAGATGGAGTCGACGGTGTGTCCTGGGGTATGCAAGACGCGCAGCAGAGTCGATCCGCTGACGAGGTCCTGAAAGGTCTGGCCATCGTGCAGATTGTGGAATACACCGTTGTCAGTTGGCGCAGGCGTGTAGAGGTTCTTGTCCTTTTTGACTCCTTCGACAATGCCGGGGAGTTTGAAGTAGTCCGACTTGTGTTCACCATCCGCATTGAGGTCCAGGGGGTATTTGTGCACGCGGGGCGCAACGTAGGGTTTCCCTGGGTTTCGTGCTTCCCAACGTTGCCTGAGAAGTGCTAGGACGGAGGGTATGCCACCAACATGGTCGCCGTGCCAGTGGGAGATTATGATGTCGGATATGTCTGGGAGATCGGGGTTGGCTGGGGCACAGACGCCTTCAAGGGTGGAAGTTAAGACAGTAGTGTATTCTGGCTTTCCTTCGGCAGTGTCAATAAGGATATATGGGTTCTGTGAACCAATAAGATAGGTGTTGGTGCCTATGGGTACGATATGTTGGAATGAAATATTTTGTGGCCATGCAATTGATGCTCACCTTGAAGGGTGAACTTTCCAGGGTTCTACAAAACTGTTAGTTCGTTATTCTGCCAGAAATGCACCAAAGTACCTGGCCCAGCACCCGCACAACATGATCACTAAGCTATGAGATTCACAACATGAGATAGGGGCAAAACCTTCAAGGAACCAGCGAACCTTACCTTTGTGACATTTGGTAAAGCCTCTGGTGCAGCCATGTAAGTTGATCTAGGAAGATAGTAACGTCTATGAGCGGATAGAAACCAAGGAAAATAAGAATGGGTATTTACAGGGAGGTCATCGTGGAATAGCGCAATCGCTGACTTATATGAGACGGTTTCGGTGATGATAATGAGCGGAGAATGGCCCCATGTGATTGGTTTGCCACAAAAGGACCACTGGTCCGGGTACTACGCCCTATGAGTGACAGTACCTGAGCTTGTTCAGGTATTCGGAGGCTTACGAACGAAGGTTGTAGCCGGTGCAAAAATGTAGCCACCATGAGTTGCTGCTGCCTTGTGATCAGATAGTCATTTTCAGATGATGGTGGTGAGGGACAAAGCCCTTGACTTGCTTGGTGAGAAAATTTATTTGCAATTATTCAATACAGTTCAACTAAAATACAGAAGGTACGCTATCAGGCGTTGATTAAACTAACAAGGTGCTACTAGCAAAGAATGGTGTAAAAGAGAACTAGAAGTGGACATGGTACACACTACTTTGGCACCGCCGCGCCTAGGTCGAGGGTTTTCTGATAAAATGAAAATAGAAAATCGAGTTAAAAAAAGAGAAGGAACGAAAAATGCAGAAATTAGCTTACTCCAGGGGCCTTCTTGAAACCAACAACTTGCGCAAACCGTGCCAGAGGATTAACCTTCAACTCCTTGAGCATAATCTTGATTTTTTGAAGGTCATCTTCCAAAGTCCTATGCTCTTCTGATAATTGTGCAAGTTCCTCTTCATCAGCGTGACGCCTTTTTCGTTTATTTTCCTTCATAGTTTGCTCCAATATTGCCATTTTGGCCTCCAAGGTGTTCGCCAATGTGATTCCAGCGTCGGTTTGTTTGATGGGCAACCCAACGTCCACAATTTCTTGCTGAAGACGGAGGCCAGTCCGGTCTTCGTCGGTGAAAAACATCCCTATAATCTTCATAGCAGTTGCTGGTTCGTCGTTGAATTCTTTGGTTCGCGCATGGTGCTCAATTAGGGCCTACACCGTCCCGAATTTTAGCTTAAAACATGTAAGATATTGGCAGTAAAGCACGAACCTTCCAGTACTTCGACTTTAGTTCTTCCAAGCGCTCTTGAGCGACTCTTTGCTTGCCTTCGTCTTGCTTCGCAACTTGGTCCCACATAGTAGTTACAAGAATCACCTTCTCTGCGGCTTTGCTGCCACAAAGCTTCCCAAACATGCGAATATTGCGATTAGCAGTGCCGCTGATGCGATTGTCCGTAATGCGGTGGAAATACAGTATACCAGCTAGCATCGTGCTTTTACGATAGCTAGAGATAAATGGCAATCAGCTTCAGGAATACATGGGCGTATGTGGATCACGCACGTCTTCGAGAGCCAGCTTCCAAGCATCTTGAGCACTTCCATGTCGGACAAATGCGTGTCGTCGAAGCCGGCCGTATCGACCAGGACAATCCGATCCCTCATCGTTGGGTGATTCCGAAGTCTGTAGGCAGAGATTCGACTTGTGGCAGACGTAAGCTGCTCCTTCCCATTTGGAGCATCATTCTGGTCTTCATCTGTACAGTGGTGGTTGCTGACTTTCTTGATGAACTAGACATAGCGAACATTGAGCAAATGAAAGAAAAGAGCTTGAAATAGGCAGGGTTCATACGTTGCTCTTCCCAGATCCCGTTGGGCCCATGCAGCTATACACCCACATCAGATCTTGCTAAATACAAAACAGAGAAGAAATAACTCACGCAATGATGACATCGTCTGCGCGAACAGAAAATATATTCTGTTCCGAGACCACAGGTTCGTTGCAAGCAATATGAATGGCTTGTTCCAGGACGTCGCTCCAAGTATCCGTTCTTAGACGCTCTATACGAGAACCATCATTTATCATTTCCTATAACATAGTCAGGAGTCTTTCAACGGATAAATCACAATGACGCGCACCGCCCAATGTTCGTTTGCAATCCTGTTCTCCGCTTCCTGCGCCTCTTCATGAGTGACCTTGTCCAGTTTGTCCCAGACGCCAGTGACGACACCTATCTTCTTTGCACTGTCCTTCCCACATAGTGTCTCGTAGTATGATCGACAATGGTGATTATATAGCGCCCGGGTGGATGATAGATCTGGCTCAAGCGCAAACAGAGGGTCCTGGATGGAGCAAAAGTAGAGGATACCAGCAAAATGGGTCGTTTCTGTGGCTGCTTTCCCTTTTTTCAGTGGGTACCTATGCGAGGAATGGTCCCAATCCTCAGAGTTAATTCGAATTACATTCTGAACTGGAAGCTCACGTTGTCTGCAACCATTCTTCAAGGCAGGACATCACTGTCGTTTCTGCGGACTTGCGCTCGAAGGCTGGAGTGTCCACTAGAACCACGTTTTGTTTCGACATTTCGTGGTGAAGTCGACATGCTCGGATGCCAGAAGTGGTGCCCTCTTGCACATAGTCGGTCCATTGCAACGGTTCCTTGGTACTAGAACGTTGCTGATGTGCGACCTCAATCGATGCGACGAACTTGTGGGGTTCAGGGAACGACGAACGCTCAATACAAATAGCTAGCTCTTACCACCGCTTTTGGGCTGCTTTCTTTAGATTGAGATCCAGGCTCTTTCAAGGAAATAAGACTGGCCGAACATGATGGTTATAAGCGCGTCTGAAAGGGCCCCAAAACGATGAGATATACGTACGCGATTATCAGGTCGTCAGCTTGACCACGAAACTGCGAGGTTGATGAAGGCATGATAGGACGGTTCAAAGGATGGTCAGTTGCTGCCTATGAATCACCAAAGCAAAGATAATCGTGCACGAGACAACCTGCTGGAGAAAACGTTGCATGACTGCAAGAGTGTTGGCAACCTGTTTAGGGTAATGAAGTGACATCGTCGAGTATCAGAACCTAATCTGCACTGATAGGATCATGTACTAGATTTGCACCGTGAGGTATCTTGTCTTGAAAGGGTCACCATTTTCTTATGCGCAAAAATGATATTAATTCATCCCTGAACAAGATTTTTAAGTCCACATCGTCGAAATGGGCGTTTTAATCAAATCTATGTTGGTTCAGGTAGAAGGCAAGTTACAACTTGACGAGCTGCCCTGGAAGCATCGAGATTCGGAGTTGAGCTGAATTGATTATTGAGACGAGTGGCAGTTCAAACTGAGAAGCAAGATGTTTGTTGTGTTGCCTGTTGTCGTCAGAACCAAACAAGATCATGACTAATTGAAGTTGAAGCGCAGCTCAGCGCTCAACAACCAGGAGTATACTTGTCTGTCTGGATACTCACCACAATCGCCCAAGGGCAGCATGAGATAGGGGCAGGTCCTTTCCTAGTTAATATTTTTCGATCATGCTGTGGATGGCACTTGATAATTAATCATTGAGCTCAAGTTTGTCAACGTGTTGGAACGCAGACAAACGATACAAGCGGGCATCAGACATGATATTATGGAAGAGAAGTGTTAACTACAAAGTAAACTCGGGCAAGATGTGGAACATATGAGATGGTCGCAACCTATGCTACTTAGACTTTATCGGCCCTCCAAGGTCCAGGGGTTTCTGTAAGAGTGGAAGAAACCGTCAGAATCAGGAATAAATAAATAAATGTCGCCAAAACGTAAACCAACTTACCCCCGGCGCTTTCTTGAAGCGAACTATTTGCGCCAGTCTAGCGAGCGGGCTAACTTTAAGTTCTTTCAACATCTCAGTGATTCTTTTGAGATCTTCCTCCGCGGCTTTATGTTCTGCAAGTGAATCTTCAAGCGCCTGACCGTGAAGATGATGTGCTTGTCGCTTGCATTCCTTGATCTTACCCTCTAAAACCTCCTTTCTGTCCACCAGGCTGGCCGACAATACAATCCCAGCTTCAGTTTGTTTGAGTGGCAACCCAATATCTACGATCTCCTGCTGAAACCGCAGACTAGTGCGGTCCTCATCCGCGAAAAACATCCCTATTATTTTCATGGCAGTGGTAGGTTTGCCGTCGAATTCCTCGGTTCGTACACGGTTGTCAAGCAGGCCCTTTATCTCATGTTAACTTCGCATTTCCAATGCACATCTACAGAACGCCTACCTTCCAATACTGCGTTTTAAGTGATTCTAAGCGTGTAAGGGCCTGTATTTGTTTTCTCCATCTTGTCTAGCAATCAAGTCCCACATAGTGGTAACAAGAACGACCTTCTCTGCGGCTTTGCTACCGCAAAGTTTCCCAAACATACGAATGTTGCGATTGGCTGTCCCGCTCATGCGGTTGTCTGTGATGCGATGAAAATACAAAACACCGGCCAACAGGGTATTTTTGCGGTACCTAGTCGTATTTTCGATCAGTTGACGAATAGTGCCCGGAAGAAAATATGGGGAATCCTCACGTCTTCGAGAGCCATCTCTCAAGCATTTCAAGTACGGAACTGTCGGATAAATGCGTATCATCGAAACCTGGCGTGTCAACAACGACAATTCGGTCCATCATTATCTGGTGGTTCCTCAGTCTGTACGCAGTGATTCTGTTTGTATCAGAAGTGAGTTGTCCTCTCCCGGTCGGCGCTTCATTCTTTTCTTCGTCTATGCAATGATGATCGCCGAGTTTTTCAATAAACTAGAAAAAGCAATCAATATAAAGCATTTATGAAATCATTCAGGAGCGAAAATACATTGGTTTTCCCAGATCCGGTCGGACCCATGCACCTGTGTTCCCAGTCAGGTTGATTGAGGCAAGGAGCAATGATACCCGAACTCACGCAATAATTATATCATCGGCACCAACAGAAAATATATTCTGTTCCGAGACCACGGCTTCGTTGTTGGCAATCTGGACAGCTTGTTTTAGAATAGCCCCGCAAGTGTCGGTTTTTAGGCGCTCGATGCGAGATCCAAGCGCGTTCATCTCCTGCAGGGCTGTGTAAACACTATTCTCCTCGACGTGAAATATTAGCACACACCGTCCAGTGCTCGTTTACGATCCTGTTCTCGGCCTCCTGTGCTTCTTGCAGAGTAATGATATCCAGCTTGTCCCAGGTGCATGTGATGAGGCCTATCTTCTTTGCGCCATCCTTTCCGCACAGTGACTCAAAATAGGTTTTGGAATGATAGTTGTATAACATTCGAGTTGGTCTTGCGTTTGTCCTAGGGCCAAAGAGAGAATCCTGAATCGAGCAAAAGTAAAGGATTCCTGCAAAATGTATCGCTTCTGTTGCTGCTTTTCCTTTCTTCGCAGGATACCTGTGCAGAACGGATGGCTCAACATATGTTTCCATATATACATTGAAGCGAAACCCACGTCTCCTTTAGCCATGTGTCAAGAGAGGACATTACAGTTGCTTCTTGTATCTTGCTTTCAAAAGCTTGGGTATCCACCAGCACGACACTCTGCTTGAAGGCAGCATGAGCTAATCGACAAACTCTGACATGGGCCCCTTGCGAATCCTCGTCTAGTTTAATGTCAGTCCATTGCAAAGGTGTACCGTGAGTGCTTCGTTGGTGTTCTGCTTCAATGTATGCAATAAACTGAGCACCGCCTACGTCAGGGTCAAAAGAAAGGCCCAAGGGTCGACAAAAAACTTACCAGCGATTTCGGGCTGAGTTCCTTGGATTTGGAGCCAGGCTCTTTCAAACCGATGAGACTAATACGCGCGTCAAAGCGTTTGCGGTGTAGAACCAGTAACCATTAGATGCTTACGCGAATATCAAGTCGTCAGAAGCCGGTTTAAATGCTGAGCTTGACGGGGACATAATGAAAAACGGCTAAGGCTAAAAGACTGAGATTTATCGTTGCTTCGATTATCAAGACTGCAAGGTGGACATGGCACCAGACAACGTGCTGGACGAAACGTTGCATGGTGGTGGCCACCACGACTCAAATCATATTGAAGATGATCAAGTGATAACCAAGTGTCAAATGCTAATTCGACTAATCTGAGCATATCAAGTCATTCATATCTTGTTTCCGATGACAGATGACAAGGGCTTTGAAGGACGGGGAGTTGAGAAAACATGATGATCATTGTCAAGTCAATTGATCATTGGACATTACGGGACGTGTTGCTTGGCCTGGAAGATGAAAGTAATCAAAGCCAAACAAGATCACTCATGACTCCCTGAAATGTTGACGCTGCTCATCGTCAGTAACGGCGACGCCGACTATTAAATGAGCTCTTCACCGCATTCTGAATCGCCTGCTCACAAAAGGAAGAGGTACGTGGTATCAAATTACCAGTAAATAACTTTATTTATTTATTTCGTCAATCGTAGGTCTCCTTCCGGCTCTCCAGATGCTCGTGGCCAGCGTTCAACTCGACGGAGGTCAAGGTCTCCCTCAGATGTCCCTGATTCGGATTCTGACGGACCAACACCTCCAAAAGGTCGACAGCTAGAGGCGCAAGTGGCGGCTATGGATATCCAAAGTAGGGAGAATGGCGACGATATGGCAGTTGCGAAAGTGGACAAGGCAAAGGACGAAGCAAAGGAGAAAGAAAAAGAGTCTGCTATGAGGGCAGAATGGGCGAAGTTGGTGAACACCCGATCAGGAGGTGTTTATATCCCCCCCGGTCGCCTTCGTGCTATGCGGGAGGAGGCTGCGAAGGATAAAGCCAGTCCAGAATACCAGCGCATGGCCTGGGACGCTTTGCGCAAGTCTATCACGGGTATCGTCAACAGGGTCAATGTAGCCAACATCAAGCTCATTGTCCCAGAGCTGTTTGCGGAAAATCTGATTCGAGGCCGGGGTTTGTTTGCCAGGAGTGTCATGAAAGCTCAAGCAGCAAGTTTACCATTCACCCCCGTGTTCGCTGCCCTTGTGGCAATCATCAACACCAAACTACCTCAGGTCGGAGAGCTTGTCCTGACGCGACTTATCAGCGCGTTTCGAAGGTCCTTTAAGCGTAACGACAAGGTATGCTCTTTTTTTTCTTTTCCCCAAATTAAATCGTCTAACAAATACACATTCAGGTCGTCTGTCACTCAGCTACAACCTTCATTGCTCACCTCGTCAACCAAGGTGTCGCCCACGAAATCATTGCCCTCCAAATTCTTGTACTATTACTCGAACGACCCACTGGCGACTCCATTGAAATCGCCGTAGGATTCACACGCGAAGTTGGTGCTTTCCTCGCAGAAAACTCTCCAAAAGCCAATGCTACAGTCTTTGAACGGTTCCGTGCAGTCCTGAACGAAGGGAAAATTAGCCAGAGAGTTCAATATATGATTGAAGTTCTTATGCAGGTCCGCAAGGACAAGTACAAGGATAACCCTATTATTCCGGAGGGACTCGACCTTGTTGAGGAGGACGAACAGATTACCCATCAAATCCAGCTTGAGGAGGAGCTGCAAGTCCAGGATGGCTTGAGTGCGCATTTCTCTCGTTTTACAAGTTTCTCGTGTTCTAACAGTTGTACAGACATCTTTAAGTTTGATCCCAATTATTTGGAAAACGAGGAAAAGTACAAGGCCATTAAATCTGAAATTCTGGGAGATGACTCGGATGAAGAGTCTGGTTCAGATGAGGATTCTGACGACTCTGACGAAGACGAAGGTACTTGTTACATTATCCCCAGAAATTGCGTTCTCTAATTATTCCATAGCTGTTGAGGAAAAACAAGGCATTGAAGACAAAACGGAAACAAATCTAGTCAACCTTCGCAGGGTTATTTACTTGACCATAATGAACGCGTTGAACTACGAAGAAGCTGTTCACAAGCTGCTGAAGGTTCAGCTTCAGGAGGGTCAGGAGGTAAATCCATGTTCTCTGAGCCTAAACACCCGTAATCTGACCAGCCATGTTGCAGATTGAACTCGTCAACATGATCATCGAGTGTTGCTCTCAAGAACGTTCGTATTCTACTTTCTACGGGCTCATAGGCGAGCGATTCAGCAAATTGAATCGCGTATGGACGGAATGTTTCGAGCACGCTTTCAACAACTACTACACAACCATCCATCGTTACGAAACAAATCGTCTCCGCAACATCGCTCGCTTCTTTGGCCACATGTTCGCCAACGACGCCGTTTCATGGATGGTGTTGGAGTGTGTTAAGGTTAACGAAGACGATACGACTAGTAGTAGTCGTATTTTCATCAAAATCATGATGCAGGAGATGATGGAAAGCATGGGTCTCAAAACTTTGGCAGAGAGGTTTAAAGACCCTGAAGTCAAACATGGAGCGGCAGGGATGTTCCCGATGGACAATCCAAAGAATACTCGTTTCTCCATCAATTACTTCACCAGCATTGGTTTGGGTGTGTTGACTGAGGAAATGAGAGAATATCTCAAAGTTCGTTTATTTTTACTACTATAAACCACCGTGACTTAGTATTCTTTCCAGAACGCCCCTAAAATTATCATGGAGCAACTCCGCGCCGCCAAATCATCTTCCTCTGACTCCGATTCGGACACCAGCTCAGATTCCGACTCGACCTCAGATTCAGATTCGTCCGACTCCTCCTCAGCGGACTCTCGACGCGGTGGTGGCCGCAGGCGACGAGACAGCCGTTCACGGTCCCGTACACCCCCTCGCCGACGTCGCTCGCCTTCATCAGACAATGCATCCTCCAGGTCGAGGTCGCGTCCACCACCAAGGAAGAAAGACAGCAGAGCCTCTCCACCCCGCCGTTCTTCTCGTCGTTCACCCTCACGATCACCCCCACCTCCTCCTAGGAGAGATGTAAACAGGACTAAGGCTGTTGATCTGATGGATGTGGATGACGCCGCCCCTCCCAGACGACAACGCTCCCCGTCTCCTCCCCCTCGTGAAAGAGCGCCGGATGGCGATAGGACACGTCGTCGTTCACCGCCACCGCCTGCGCCTAGAGGTGGTAACGGTCGAGAGAGGGAGAGAGATTACCCCAGAGACCGCGCACGGGAGCCTTTCCCAGAGCGGGAAAGAGATATCGAGAAGGGAAAGGAACGGGATAGGCGTTCAAGGTCTCCTCCCCCTCATATGTCTGATCGTCATGGCCGTGACGAGCGGAGGTCGAGGTCGCCGCCACCCCCTCGCCGTGAGGGTGATAGAGGCGATAATCGTGCTGGAGGACATCGGGATGCGGACAGAGACAGGGAACGACACAGGTCTCCCCCTCGTCGCGAACGTGATGACAGAGACCATAGGGGCAGCGGGCGTGGTGGAGAGAGGAGGGATTCTAGGGAGCGAGACCGAGATTACGACCGTCGTCGTTAAAACGCTTTGACTGTCTACCCGCTAACAATCGTTACTCCCTTGATCGAATAATTGTGTACAGTGTGTTGATTTTAGAAATGGATTTCGAGCTCCATCTGCAAAATTTTGCTTGACAGTTTACTTCTGTATTGTGGATGATGATTTATTTTGAAGCAAGCTCCAAACAAAAAAAAAACGGGGTTGATTATATCAAATACATTGTGTAATTATTGATGAAATTTCCGAACAAGAAAATATTAGAAATGTCAAGAAATGCTCAAGAAGATGGGACGAAAGTAGATGGAAGTCGATGCAGATAGATAGATATACGTGTCATGGATGTGGAGATGTGGAGAAATATAAAATAAAACACGCAGACATAGCGGAGAAGATGGTGACGATGAAAAGGACAGGCTGGATACAGCAATGTCAAGGAATATGTAGAAAACTAGATGAGAGATAATTCAAAGTGGGTTTGATTAAATAATCGGCTGGAACCTGATGCATGTGCAAGAGGCATGCATACGAAACTGGAGACAGCTATGCCCCGTGATTTTGTGGGGTAGTGGATGGGCTAGAGGAAGTACATTCCATCCCGGAGCCTTCTGTGAGTTTTCGAAGCGAATGCATCCCTCCACGCATCCATGTTGATGGAGTCATCAGAGCCGCTGGTGGTTGATCCGCTGTCATTAAACATGAGGTTAGACTGGGGATTTATGTGAATACCGCCCCTGGCACAAACAAGCTAGAAAGCAGGTGAGATTAATTGGGTCAATAAAGGAAAGAATATCGGGAATATTTACATCGGCATCTAAATGGGATGAGATTTCGTCCATCAGTGAGTGTACAGCATCAAGACAGAGATTAACTCACAGTAGACAGGGGCTGGAATAGATACGGAACGCGTAGCTTTCGCATAAACGTGACACAGCGCAAAAGCTACCTCCTCGAGCCTATTATCCAGTGAAGGGTCGGAAAGTGAATTAAAAAGACAGGTGTGTAGTACTGACTTTGGTAAATTGAAATTGAATATATCATCGCGGAGAACGACGTAGTGAGCAGAACGAACGGCTACATGCCCGCGATCAGTGGCTGAATTTTCAAACGCCTGGAATAGAGGACCTACTTCCTTGAATTGCCGAGTGTGATTGTAAATAAAACTCGTGTTCGGTAGGCTGTGTGACACCTTGATCCACCACAGTTCCTGGATGGCAGTTGCCCTTCGAATCGGCACTGAGAAATAGAGGGTTAGGATTGCTGAAGTACAAACTGTGAGATTGGATGTCTTACCCTGGACCATTAGGGATTTGGGGGAAGAAAACAGCATGGTGCCTTTTCGAGTCATGAACTTAAGAGGTGATACTATAAAATGTAAATGACGACTTACCTTTTCCCAACAACGATGAATGTGATCTTCGGTTTCGGAGCAACACTCTCTTTGAGCCCCAGCTTTGTCCATAACCTATCAATGGCACCTGAGAACAGACGAAGTTGAGTTAGCCGCGTGAAGATGGCTCGGTTAGCAGATAACACTTACTCTGTATCGCTGCCAGTTCGACGCGTCGAACCTTGTCATATTCGCCCTCTGATACCCCGTCGCGGAAGAAGATGATCCTTGTCGGGCCTCTCCTGTTCTCATTACCAACTATTTCGATTGCACTATACACAAATTTTTCCAGTTCCTCTATCATTTCTGTTCTCGGGTGCTGGATCCCCATCAGGGCCGTGTATTTCGTAGCGTTTTCATCCCGTGAAAAGACGAGGCATGTGGTAGTCGGCTTCTGAACACCTGGTCCTGGGTGGCTTGCGTCGGCGCCTAGATGGAATAGATTAAGCACTTAAAATTTTACCAACAATCTGGTGTTTGTGTCTCATACCCATGACAATCGTGAGCTCGTTCCCCGTCCCCTTCAGCGCTTCTCGTAGCGCAGGAGACTCGACGACAGAGTTGACACCCCCAAGCCGTGCATTGACCCTGAAAACAGTTTTAATACAGCGAAATAAACGAGGAGACAGAAACAAACTTCAGAGCAACGTTGTTGAAATATTGGCTTAGATTACCCTGTCCTTTGATCTTCTCGCTACGCATGCATTGTGTCATAAACCCTTGAAGAAAGATTGAGCAAGAGGCGATAAAACTGTAATGTGAAATTAAAAGACCGTGTTCTATGTCTCCCCATTGCTTGATTGTTTGCTTAAGCTGGGCAGAATTATCTGGCAAAATGACGAACACGACAAGATGAGGGGGTGGGCCAGATGGGTAATTATGTCGCAGAGCGTTCATGACATCATTGATAGCCTAACACGAGTGTTTCACGTCGCGTAAGGTACTTAGAAGTCAATGTAGGCGCAAGTGCACTCACCGGTCTTGGATTTTGAGCATTTCCTGCAACGGCAAACACTGGGTCATCCTTTATCTGCATACCTGGGTAGAAGTTAATCTGTGAATTGGCAGATATGTTGAATATAGAATGTCAGCGTACCGAGATTTTTACAGCAGCTTAGCAGCTCTCTAATCCTCTGCCGGAGTGCGTCTTGACGCATCCTATCCGCTTGGAAATTAATGACCCCCCAGTGCTCCATTGTTGCGGGGGTTTGGAATTTCTTGTGTAGGACATTCCAAGCTCCTTTTTCTGCCCGCTGGAGTGGGGTCAAGATTGTCACCGTTTAATTGTCATAAACCCATATAAACATAAATGAAAGCACACTCACTACTCTATTCATACCCCCGTATACTATAGCTGGGGTCTGAAGTTGCTTGGCCACCACAGTAACGGGTCGTCCTTCGATCTTTATGTCGTTCTCGTCGACAAATTCGCTGGTCGTATATAAACGGATCTGAAGAAAATGAGCACACGCATGTGTGGCTACAGAAAGGAAAGCCTACCGCGTCTCTCAAATGCCCTTGCTTTTGCTGTGGTTTCTGCGTGGAAAACCTCACGACCTCCGAGACTAGCTGGTCGGGAATCTTCTTTTTGTAAAGTTGACCACCCTCGACCTCGCAAAACTCTAGGGGAACAACCACAGGCCGCTCAGCATCCTTGGGCGTAAATCGAACTCCAATGATGTTGGGATATCTCACTGGGGATCCATAGGCACTACGATAATGTTGCTAGAACCACATTGATCAAATTCGATTGTTCGAGTTAAACAACAAAAAAACGTACATCTACCGTGTATTCGCGGTCGTCCTTCATGAAAGTAAAATGACCAGCCCTGGCGACCAGGCCATGGACAATCTTCGTCTTCTTTGGAGATCTGTCTGGTGCAGTGTAGGTGACTTTAACCTTTTTCAGAAACCTTTCTAAACGTTGAAAGTTGGAAGTCCCTTCAGCCAGATCGAGTATTTTGACATCTCGAGTGTTTCCCCCCAAGAAGTTCATACAAACTGAGATGAGTGCACCCTGCATGTACCTGTGTCAAATCATCAGTTCGTGTGATGTGTGCCCTCGTCATATGTGTAAAAACGTACAAAGCTGCGGTGCAGCTATCGATTTGTAAAACCAGGGACTGCAAGCTCGACGGCCGCACCGACCTAGAAGGTAGAAAAATATGAGTATCATCGCAGAGATGATCAAAAAAGGTTTATACGCACTGGAAAATCCCCCTTCGCAGCTCTAGCCCTCCCCCAATCTCCTTCTTTACAGCACTACCTGGGAAATAGGCCCGTCCATTGTTGGTGTACGTCCTTAAAATGAGGAGAGCTTGTGAGAAATAAGGACTGACGGAAACATGATCTGACTGACATGTTGGGCCATTGACGCACAATATTTTGTATCAAGTTTATGGCCACTTGTGCTCTTGGGGTCATCTCACCCTGGCTTCTAAAAAGGTCGGAGATATGGCTATTTAAAGACGGAAACACAAATACCACAACAGTCCGTCAGCACATGAGATCAGAATGGAGAACAGGGAACTAACCGTGGATCAATGGGGTCTGCCGCTGCAAGACCGATGACGATAGTGACACCGCGGCCTTCTTCTACCAGACGGGGAGAGCCGAGCATAACTGTGAACTGAAAAGGTGATTGGTTGACGTAGATACAAAGTAGCGCCCAACGAAAACACGTACGCTCCCAGATGGACTCCCGTTGAAATCGAGACGAGCAGCACAATATCCAATGGAGGCACCGTCATACACAATACGTGGTTTGAAGATGTCAGGTTTAACGACGTTTTGAAGGTAGTGAAAATATTGGATTTGCTGGTGGCGTTTTAGAGGCTTCCGAGACTTGAAATCGATCTGGTACTGGTGGTAGGCACGACTGGGCAGTCGGGATAGAACAAAGGAGTTGGTCTCCACGTTTACTGTAGTGCTCATTGTGCAGAACGTGGAGGGGGAGGTAGGGGAAGGAATTAAGTCTGGATGAACGCGACGTGGGATTGATAAGGCTTTGGTCTGTTGCCTAAAATGGTATGATCACAATTAGCTGCGCGACCAATGGCACGAGGCTCAAGTTCAACTCACCCTGAGAGAAAGCTTATTGAACTAATAATGACACTGTTGAAAAGATGGAAGTATCTCTTCTGAATACAACCTCAATGTTTCTCCCTATATATATCGCAAAGGACTTTTCTTTTTTCACCTGCGGATACTAATCACGACGCGCGACGCGTCCTTAATTACATCCGGAATGGGCCTTCTAAACTAAGGACGATCTTATCAGACATGTTGAATCGTAGTAAGAAGTGTTCCGAGATCATGACTCACACAGACAGGGTTCCAAGCATTCGGAGAAAGACCTGCATCGTTCCAAATGTCACTATACCGATTCTGTTGCTTCAACTTCTGCGGTTGCATTGCAACACTTGGACCAGCTTGGGCGTCTTCTGTTACTTAAAAGGATAAAGATCAGCTTAGAGGTCTGATCTTGCAAAGATATATTTACTTTTGAAGATGAAAATCGAGCCATTTACGAAGATTTCGATAAAGACACTCCCAACAAACATACAATGATGCCCAAACAACCCTTGAACTGAAAGGGTTGAATATTCCTTTAGTAGGTCCTCCCAAGGTCCAATTCGTTATACTTGCGATCTGTTATACTGTGTTCGAGCATTGTATTTTGTTTCCAAACACAATGACAAATAGGAAAGTAGGGGACTGTCTGCACGAACATGAAACTCGCGAACCTCGAGCCCTTTACCAGGTCCAGTGACACAGACGGAAATTACAGGACAATGGAGCGGGAGTCACATACGTCAACCTCGGGATGGAAGATTGATAGAAGTGCGATGAGAGAACGATAAGGCAGAATGACGGTGAAATGCTGACGAACTCATGCCTCTGCAGAATACCCTACCCTTGGCATGGTTGGTTGTATGCAGGTCCGTTGAGAGAAGTCCATCGATTCGATGAGATAGGCAACACAATGCGCATAAAGGGAGGTAAACGGGTATTCCACAGCACGAGATAGGCAGCATAAGCCCCAACCATTGGATGATTATGATAGCTACCGAACGAGTTGAGTGACTCTAGTGCAATTCAGGTCCAAATAGTTGAAAAAAACGCTTGAAGGTGACTCTTCACTGCTTCGAACATAACATACCCGTGAACACGGCCATGTTTAAATGGCGTGTTATGATATTTCCTATGTTCGGCGTTCAATTCGCGTTTTACTTGAGTTATGCTTTGAGTTCTCAAGTCGTGTCTGGAGGAATGTGATTTTATAATGCGTCACTGTTCGTCTCGTGTCCAATAGCTCCATTTTACGTGGAGAAGCTCTAAAAAAGAGAGATTTTCATGCAAGCAGCAAGAAATTTATGACCTTGAAGTTGTCGAGCCCTTGGCGATTGTCATTTCATGAGGCGAATCGATCTCGTGGGGAAGAATGGGGAGGAATGAAAAGAGCAAAAACAGTCAGACTTGCGTGGGACAAGAACGAGCATAGGGGTTTACCTCAGTTTGGAATAAAATGCAAAAGACTCTAAAAAGGAACTTAAAAAGATAACGGAAGGCCTGCGTTTTAGCTGTGTATCCCTATTCAAATGCGATGCCTACGGCAATTAATGAGAGTCCTTTTATCTTCCAACTCGAATCTCTTTTCGAGTTGAAAAATTCGAGATCTAGGGAGCAGACTAAAAAATTGGGGTCCAAAACCCCCATCTACACGACGGAAAATAAGTAGACTAACCCCATTCCTCAAGTCAGAAGCACCACACCGCTCGCCATCGAATTGGGTACAAACTTAGCCTCAGCCAAAGATACAACATAGCGGTTCAAACTCTGTAACCAGATATCCCTCAGCTCCACGTCTGAAACGAGGCTACCCGTCATACCATTCACAATAGAATTCATCGACCCAATATCTCGAATGGCAATCCTCCAGGGTGACACATTAGTTATAGGCCCTGTTCCAAGCCCGCCATTTTGGCTGAAGACAGCCAACCATGACTGGTGACAATCGTTATTCCCAGTAAGTTCTTCAATATCCATTCGTGTGAACCGAATACCGCTGACTACCGCAGTTCCTTGCTAAATTTACATATACTGTAACATGAAATAGTCACGAGGTGAAAAGTAAGTGAAAAGAGGCGCCCAAAGGTTTCTCACCTTGCGGTGGACCCCGAGTCCAACAGCAGCCTTATAGACGACACCATCCTCAAACCAGATATTTCTTTGCGCGGAATAAGCACCCTAACCAATTTTGAATCCATAGCAGCCAGTATAGGCAAGACTATTCGAGAACAAGACATCCGAAACGAGTTGGTTCGTGCCCGGGTAGTTAATGGTAATACCGACGCCTTGTGGTTGGGTCTTCGTGCTGAATGAATCGTCCCAGGCGAGTCCGATAGAGTTACGAACCACAACTCTGGAAAAATAAATTCAACATACATCCACAAGGCATGGTCAAAAAATCAACGTACTGTTGCGAATCCACGATATCGACAGCGTCGTTCTAAAGCCACACATTATCAGCCATAATGATTGAATCCGAAAAGGAGAAAGACGAACTTCTCCCATACTCAACGCATTCAACATCTTCGCATGATCCACAATCACATTATTCGAACGAGTCACCATAAGGGTCCTCGCCGCAAAATGTCGGATCAACGGTCCATCATAGGTAAACCTCGTAGTCGCCATCGGTACAACAGCATGAGCGATAAACTTGCCCGTCCTCAATGCATACTCCCCGTTGCAGTCAATCGTGGAAGCACAGTATTTCCAACAGGATAGATACCAGGAGGAACATATATGATGTCTCCTCCATTTGCATTCGCCGCGTGAATCGCCTGAGTGAAGATGGTAGTCGACAAACTCGAGCCAGTAGGATCAGCGCCGAAACCAGTAACCACGTTGAAAATACCCGATTCACTGCTGGGAGGGGCGTTAAGCTCATGTGGATCAGCACAGCTGATAAGTTCCTTGTAGCCCCCTGGAATACGAATGATCATATAACGTGGGTCATCCATAGTGAATCCAATAGCATTTTGCCAAATGTTGGTGTGGGATTTATCCTTGTATCCCATCTTAACGGGGCTGGCGATGAAATCGCTGATTGAAGTGAGCCGGGTGGCGACAATCCTTATACGAGCTGCGCCATTGCCGAAAGAAAAGTGCGCATACGAGTATCATCAGGGAGGGAATAAACATGCACAGTTGCAGACTTGTGAGTGGACCTGCGCACCAACGACGGGCACAGGATTTCCATCAACCGTCAGATTCCACCATCCTGAGTCGGGATAAATAGAAGGTTTCGCATACTGCTGTACCGTGGCGGCGGCGGGTGTAGAAATACGAACCCGAGTCTAAAAATAACACAATCAGTCCCTTCTCGAAAATCGACCTATCCATCCAACATCCAAACACACCTTGATAACCCCACAACTTCATGTCTTCTTCTACTTGTAGGCGAATATGGGGAAGCACGGCGATAAACGAATTTAGGAACTAGATAACACACATGTCTACCACCAGCGCTTTATATAGCCCCAGAAGCACCGTCCGTGCCCGACCAGCACATGGATCCTCGGCAAAACCAGGACAGCAATGCATAAAAATTGCATGAAAAGGTAGACGGAACACTTTACACCGTCCAAAAGCGATCCAAGCCATAAAAATCATCACAAGGTACCGTCTCGGCACACGACGACCTGAAGAGATGTTAATTCCTCAACCTCCCCAGATACACGGAAAAAAAGGGAGGAATTAACAGTCAGGTTGAATGACATACCTGTAACGACGATCTACCCCAAAGTGATGCGATGGCTGCTCGTCCTTCATTTCATGATCGTCCTCGCGGCACCTCCCTCTAGGTTTAAAGCCTTCAGCGCCCCCGGGCGGGGTAGTTCAACGATGTACTCGGACTGGGCATTCAATAATCGTCCGACTGCGATCCTGCGCTAGGCAGCTAGCAAAACCATGTAGTTCTGTGTTCTTTTCGACTCGCATCATAGACGAGAAGCGTAAATCGTCGTCATCTCTGTGATGTGCAGCCGATGAGTATGGAGGTCGAACTGAGGCGAGCATCAGATGCAACTCACTGCATAGCCAAGTTCGACGTTAATTAATATCTCCTCCATCTCGGAGGTGTTATAATTAGATTTTTATCTGTCCGTATCGCGGGGCATAATGTCCGATGATGATGGTGGTTAGTGCACAAGACTTTGAAGCTCAAAGTCACATCAATCTTCTCAGTAGCACCGACATCGGCGCTCAACCTATCTGTCAATCATCTGTCTTTCAGAACTCAACTCAAGCCTTAGCGGGGTCACACATATAGAGAATCAAAGTAGATCGTGATAAAATAAAATTACTGCGACAGGAATGTACAGACAAGGTAGTAGACAGAGAGAAAAAAAGATGCAGTGGAACGAGAGCAACGCGAAGAGACATGATACGAAAGAGTGACACAGATCTATGAAACAAACATCTAATGAAACAAACGAAGCCGCAAAAGGAATGTGGTCGTGTATGCGATAACGGAGGAAGCGGTCGTGATATGAAAGCAAAAAAGAGAGAAAGACGGGAGACGTAACAACAAGCTTAGAGCTCGTCGTCAGTGACCTCCTCACCCCTCTTCTTCCTTGCCATACGCTCCTTCTTCAGTTTGCGAGCTTCAGCAGATGTAATCTTCTTATTCTTCTTCATGTCGACCTTGTTGCCCATAGCATCGTAAGTGTCGTCCTCCTCACCAGCGGCCTTGTCGATACGGGGACCTGATCCCTGACCCTCAACCCAGTTGTGGCCAGATGCCTCGAGACGACCATCGCGCATGGCCCAGACTTCGTGGCAGAGTGACTCAGAGAAGTCACGGTTGTGGGTAATGACGAGGACACCACCCTCGAAGACCTTGAGGGCCTCAATGAGCGCAGCGAGCGACTCACGATCGAGGTAGTCTGGAAGACAAGGGATTAGAGGTTGTATAAAGGTAAGATAAGAATAGCAACGTACTAGTAGGCTCGTCAAGGCAGATGACGTGGGGGCGGCGCCAGGTCGCAGCACCGAGGACAATCTTGACCTTCTGACCTCCAGATAAACCACGCATGGTGTTGTGAGAAACGAACTCGGGCTCGAGACCGAAGTCGGCGAAGTGCTTCTCAATCTCGCGACGAACGAGGGGGCGGAGAAGACCGAGGCGCTGAGCCTCACGAGTATCAACCTCGAGGACTTTCTGTTATTGAGAAATTTTCGTGAGCATAATTTAAAAGCATAAACAAATACGATACGAACCTTCTCGAAACCACGCTTGATGAGGTCGTCACGAGGGAGCCAGATGTTCTCAGAGGAGCTGAGACCCTTGAGCGAACACTCGTACTCGTAGGACTGCTTGAGCTTCTTGCGAGCGACGATCTCGTCGATCATGCGCTTGACGCCCTCAATGACGATGACAGATCCATCCTTCATCTTCTTGGCCTCCTCCTCGCTGATTTGGCGGTTGGCCTTCATCATCTCCTCCAAATCCTCACCGGTTTGGTAACGCCAGAGCATGTACTCGAGAGGAGTCTTGTCGAGATGGTGATCGATGTGGTGGAAAGCGTGCTGAGCGACGTAACCAATGACCAAGTTGGGGTGCTTCCAGATCTCACCACCCTTGTTGGGTTCCATATCACCGATGAGCAGCTTGACAAGGGTGGATTTACCGGAACCGTTGGGACCGAGAACGGCAACACGGGAGGAGAGGGAGACTTGGAGGGTAATATCGTAGAGCTGTTGGACGGTCTGGGTGGGGTACTGGAAGCCAACCTTGCGCATCTTGAGCAACGACTTCTCCTTGGTCTTGACACCCTCAAGGAGAGGGGGGTCAGGGAGCTTGAACTTGTAGTCCTCGAGAGCCTCGAGAGAGTAGTAGGACTTGGCCTCGGGAACCTGGGCCACGAACTTTTCGAGGTTACCGCGGTACCTGCGAAGCTTGAAGCGGTTGAGGTGGAGGACGTCAGTGATGGTGTTGTTCAAGAAACTGGAGTCGTGCGAGACGATGACTAAAACAAACATGAGTGTATGCGGCATAAAAGAAGGTTAGGGAGACATACTAGATGTGCAGTGGGTAAGGCTGGTAAGGTAGTTCTCCAACCAGGCAACGTTGACGACATCAAGATGGTTAGTGGGTTCATCGAGCAAGAGAATGTCGGCACGGAAGAGCATGGCACGGGCAAGTGCGAGCTTCATCTTCCAACCACCAGAGAGGGAGCCAATGGACTGAGCCTGGCGCTCGTCAGAGAAGCCGACGGAAGCAAGGGTCTCAATGATCTCCTCCTTGGTAGCAAGGATACGCTTGTCATCAAGGATGAACTGGAGGACAGAGGTGTCCTCCTCGGAGCCGTCAATGTCGTGCTCGACGTAGAAGGTACGGACCTCATCAGGGGAGGGGAAGCCCTCGACCTGGCCGTTGGTGATGGCGCGCATGAGGGTAGATTTTCCGGTACCGTTCTTACCGCAAAGACCGTAACGGTTACCACGCTTGAGACGGAGGGTAGCAGTGTTGAGAAGAATCTTGGCACCATAGGCCAGAGAGAACTGGCAGTTGCAAAGATCCTCACCCTCCTCCTCATCCTCGAGAGCCTCACCTTCCTCCTCACCCTCAGTAGCCGAGCGGACAACCCATTCACGAGCGACGGTGATGGGCTCGGGGGTGGTGGCGGTGAAGGCGAGGTAAGGAGCAAGGGTATCCCACTCAGGAACGTCAAAGTTCTTGAGGTTGACGAGGTTGGCAGCGAGGTGAGAGGTGTACATGACGTCAACATTGCCGGCAGAGATAGTGGCGCCGAGCTTCTTGTAGATAGCGACGAGCGAGTGGGTGAGTTGCTTAGAGTCAGCCTGGTGGAGGGGAGGAAGGTCCGAGCCATCGGAGTCGGCGGGAACTTGACCGACTTGACGGAGGGTGGCAATAGCCCTATTGATAACGCTGCGGGCCTCGGGGTCACCGATGACAGACTCAACCTTGATCAAACCGGGAAGGAGCTTGGGAATGAAAGGTCGGACAGTGACGTGGGAGTCAACGAGCTTCGACATGTTATCAACAATGCTATAAATAGTAGATAAGCGCTGTGAAATTTTTACGATGCGAAAAAAATTTAGACTTACACAGCGACCTTGCGCTTGATAGCAGTGAGCTTTTCGTTCAAGCCACGAGCGAGGAGAGGAACCATGAGGGAGAGAGTTGGGGAATCAACCTCGGAAACGAAAGTGGTGGCCGAGAGGAGGGCAATGGTATTAGGCACCTCCTCAACGGGATTAATAAGAGCCTTAATAAGTGCAGGAATAAAGCGTTCAATGTCCTTGTTTGACACCAGGGCGGTGGCCTTTGTCAGCGATTCGCGGGCAGCCTTCTTCACGTCAGCCTTGGTATCCCAGATAGCCTCGGCGAGGACGGGGACGATCTCAGGCATGAGACGGGCGGTTTGGACGGGGGCGCTGACGACGAGTTGGTCGAGGGCGACGAGGGAACCCATCTTCATTTGCCATTTACCGGCGGTCTTGATTTCGTGGAGAAGGGCGGGGAGGATCATAGCGGTAGCCCACTTGTTCATATTAGCGACGTAAACTCGAACTGCCTCGACGGCTGCGTTCTTGACGGCGGGCATCTTGTCGGCAAAAGCCTCGAGGAGGGCGGCGTAGATGCCAGAGTCAATGAAGATGGGCTCCAAAGACTTGACAGCTCCATTGTTGACGAGAGCCTTGATGGCATCTGCAGCACCCTCGCGGGCGGCAGGGGATTTTTTGTCGGCGAGAGCCTTGACGACGGCGTCCGCAAAACCAACGGCTTGGAGAGCGGAGGGACCATCTTTTTGGGCGACAGCAGAGAGAGCCGCGGCAGCGGACCCACGAGCTGCCTTATCAGCAACGAAAAGAGCAGAGACGTCGAATTGGCCTTCAACTGGAGCAGCAGCGGCGGCCTTAAGAGAGGCAGGGGAAGGGGTAGCAACAGCGGAGGCGGTGATGGCAGGCATTTCTAAGATCTAAACGAAAATCACGATGAGAAAAAAATTGTTGAAACCACCTGAATGAAAGGACAACTTACTTTTGAAGTTGAAATGATTTTTTAAAGAGTTTTTAGTCGTTAATGGCTGGCAAAGGCAGACAAGAAACAAAGGACGCTCTAGTTCTATGCGAGTGGCTAAGAAAAGCCTGATAAAAATGGGAAGTCAGCTTGAAACGAATGCAATGAACACTCAAAGACGATAATTACCTCTATAAAGGACGAAAAGAAAAAGAGGAAAAAGGAGACTGAGTGGGGAGGTGAGGAAAAGAAAAGAAAAAGCGGCGAATTTAGACTGCCATGTTTATAACTGTCCATAAGGCGGACTTTGAAAATTTGCATTTATAGATCAATCCGATGCGTGACACGCTGTGCATGTTACGCGTTCAAATGCAGTCAAATGCTCATTTCCACAATAAAATTATCACATTACTCAAGGTTTTTACAAAAGAGAACGTGCGAGGTACTTCCGGACACGCTCCATAACAGTCCAGATGAACAAAAGAATCACAGAAAATTTCATCCCTTTCATGCCTTATCGTCCTCGTTGGCAAAACTAAGAGGTGTAAACGGCTGTGGTGTCACAGAAATATCGATGAATCACAGAATCAGTCAGCATTGGGTTAATCATAGCCAGTCTCAGATCTAAAATCGATCACTCACATATCCACCGCCCTCAAAATGCTTGCTGTTCGCTTCGACCCAATGAAGTCGGAGCGCGTGTAAGAATGCCGATAGTCCCTGGAAACACACCCCATCATGTATCAGTCAACCCGTTCCGAATGGAGTGAAAAAAATACCCCAGGGCTCCCCAGGATACTTACCTCCATGAGGCATAAAATGAACGCCGTGAGGGAGAACCACATTCCGCCCATTATCAAAAGCGCGATCCATCCCAAAACACCTGACGGTTTAAGAAATCCCGCAATAGTCATGGTCCAAAGCACTTCCGACAGTTGCGCATGGGCAAGGGATAGTGCCCACAGACGAAGATAAGAGGCGGTATGGGAAATACATCCGAGGCAAAATTCGATGGTGTGGATGACCTGATGGATCACCACTTCTCCAAAATCGTGATGTTCCTATCCGATATCATAAATCATGAATTTCCAAATCTTGGAGGGATTAAATCGATAACTGCTCACCCCTTCCTCTTCGTGAGCTTGGAGCAGGGCTTGTCCATTTCCTTCCTCTTCATCCGCCAAACTGATACCTGGTGTATGGTGTGGAACGTCATCTGCATTTCCCTCGGCATGTCCTAGGCTCAGATATCCCTGACCTTGTCTGTTCTGTAATTCCCTCCACGCAAGATAAGGCTTCGTGATCAACAACCACGGTACACAAATCCCGGCCAACCCCAGCAAAACAACTTGAATGAACCCTTGTCCGCGGTACAGTCGGAGTTCAGGTTTGATAGTTCCAGGCTCCAAAAACATCCCGATAAGCATTGTCAACAGCGAGGGAGGGCTCGCGTCCGTCTCGGCCCAGTTCACCGACCATTTGTAAAGGATACAAACGACCAGGTAGCCAAAGATAGAATGCAAGAAGATAATTTGAGGAATGAAATTTGTGTAAATGTCCGAGTAGCGCTTGAACTTGATGTGATTGGGCACTTGAAGACACAATGCGAATGTCATCTAAAAAATTTACGTCGCAGGGAAACGTGCGTGGTGTCAGAACGGCGTGAGTAAGAGACATAAAGCATATAAATCGTACGTGTATAACACCTAAAACGATCGACATTTTCATCTTGTACGAGTTGGTGAAAACAAGCGCATTATCAGCGCCATGCCAGCCAGGGTCTAAACCAAATGGATATCGGTGTCCATTGTCGACGTATGTGAGTGTGCCATTGCCAGCGGGGACATCCCAACCCGAGTGCCAGAGGTGCAAGCTCCTCGAGAAGATGTCGTTGTACATGAGACCGGTGTACATCGAGAATGCACCCATGAGAAGAATGATGTAACGACCACTGAAAATGTCAGATAAGCGTCAAAAAAATTTACAAGAAAAGCAATGAGGCCTACAAGAAGAATTGGCCAAAGATCTAAGGGTCGAACACATGGTCAATATCCAATTCTTACGTTGACCACAATAGAGGAGACTTACTTCATCGAGATCCTGCTTGGCCAATTTCCTTTCACGAAGAATCATGTAAAGTGCCGCAGTAAAAATCATAGCACCATGACCAATATCACCAAACATGACAGCAAAGAGGAAGGGGAATGTGATAACGGCGAATAGGCCAGGGTTAACTTCCTGGTACGCAGATGTGCCATAGCTGTCCATGATAGTCTGGAAGCCAAGGGTAAATTTGTTCGTCCTATGGAACGTAGGTGGAGTCTTGCGCGTGTTCAACTCATGAAGGATCGGGGGTACGTTCGTCCCTGCACCCTCCTATAAAACCAACGTACGTGTTCAGTAAAGGGGGTAAAGGATAAAATTTTGAGGGTACCAACAGTAGCATTGCGCAAGGCCAACTGTATGCGAGTGATATCCCTGGTAGGGACCCATCCTTCGGCGATCAGCGTCTTCCTGCGCACATCATAGTTGAACAGGTTCAGCGTTTCATAAATCAGCTTCTCCTTCCTAATCGCATCTTGCCAGCTACGAAGGTGCTCGCCAATTGTGACTAGCTCATCCCTACGGTTGACACCGGTGTTGTATAACACAGTTTGGAGATCCTCAAGACGGTGAGTCACCTCCCTCAAAGACTCGGCACGTCTATCTGCGTTTGCGTCGATGGGGAAGAGAGTTGCTCCCATGGACTCCGCAACCTTGCGAATCTTGGCCAACAATGTCTCTCCGTGAGCAAAGATGATGAATACGTCTTTGCGGGTCTCTTCGCCAGTAGATGGGTCGACGAATGGCTCCTGGATATCAGTGTGATTCATGTACAGGTTACCACGAAGGACACGCCAGAGCACTCGCTCGAAGGTTGGCATGCGTGAGCGCTCAATAGTTCCAGCGACAAACCTGCATTTTGCGTCAACAGTGCTCCATGAATAAATACCGTGAGGACTCACTCAAGGTCAAACTGGATATGACTCGCTTCGCGAGAGTATGCAGCTTCACGATCATCTTGAAGCAAAGGAGTGACACTATCGTCAAATGAGGAACGGATATCCGACTGCTGTCCTTGAGCCTATAAATGCGTGGTGTAAGAAACTCGGTTAAAATCCGACTTGCCAATCCTCGTACCTTGTCGAAAAACACAGCAGTCTCTCTCAGGACGTGGCGAGCTTCCACAAGCTCCCTCGTTCTCTCACTGAGAGTTTGGTAACTTTCGTTCATGCGACTAAGACGCTTCTCATGCTCGGCCAGAGTCAAGTCAAGCTCGTCAATAGCTTGCGCAGCACGCGGTCCAGTGGTAATCAACGGCGGCGTCTCGTACAGCGACCGAACAGGGACAGTATCCTTCTCCTTGTCGATCTGACTCGCGAAGAACCGGACTCGTCGACCCATCTCATCAAAGCGCCTGATCTCCCCAACGAACGAGCGTTGAAATTGGTTAACTGTGGGGTTCAACTGCGCAAACCTGCTCAGCGATTGTCCCTTACGCCGACGTGACGAGCTCTGCTTACATCTTTGAATTGCACATTGCCAAGCTCTCCGAGCTCAGCAACGGTATCGTGAGCGACTTCGGTCGGTACAAAGAGCTGTACCAAGCTCATTTGCTCCGACCCTAGAATAGCGCGACTTCAGCATTATTTCCCCGGAATAGCAACCATAACACATACGAAAGAATGATGGGTATTCATCTCCCATTAAAAGGTATCAGTGAGTGTAATCAATATGAGAAATTTAAAGAGTGAGAGACTCCTGAATGACAGTGAGGAGTAGGTCGGTTGTAAATCGTTGAGAACGTCGTCAACGCTGTTTGCATCATTGTTTGGCATTGTCGTTGGCTGAATTTGAAATTGTGCCGTAAGCCGGCAGCACTGCTTCCTCTGCATCATTGTCCAGCTGCTTTACCGCATCCTCATCGTCTGACTTGTTCTCGACATTCCTCTTGGTCGACGATTAGGGAGAAAGTCTTGTAAATATGGCAGAATTACCTGTTTTGCTACCTGCAAATGCATTACCCAAACAACCACTTTACCCAAATCTAGAATGGAAACCTAGCAAATACAAGTCAGAACCACAACCCCCACCTCAAGATGAAGGAAAGCTAGTGGAACAGGAACTAGCAAACGCCAGACTTATGATAGATGGCAAGTTAATTAAAAAGACGCGTCCTAGAAGAACAGTTGATTATAATGGCCCCTATGGACGCTGGGTTCTAGTGAGCTGAATTCTGTTTGAAACCCTTTTATTGTGTTAAACGGCCATCTTGGTTTAGTTACGAAAACTTCGTCCAAATCCTACATATGTGCCTCATATGAGGCCAGCCCCTCCTTTTATCATCGATGTAAGCTTACAAGAGATCATTTTCAATGAAGAAGTTAATCTCAACGTGTTGGGCATCCAGTTATTACCTCCCAAAGCATACCCCGATAATCCCTCAACTTCACTATGTACGAAATTCGTGCATACATCAACGAATAAAATTCGTTGTCCCGTTAATGTCGTCCGAGTGAGTATATAAAAGCTCGCAACATAATGCCATCACTAATTAGGCTGGCCTGGCAGTGGACTCCAGAATCTCGTCGCATCCTGACAGGCTCACACAGTGGTGAATTCACTCTCTGGAATGGCCTTACCTTCAACTTCGAGACTATCCTTCAGGCGCACGATACAGCTATCTGCACGATGCAATTTACCCACTCCGGCGCTTACCTCGCATCTGCAGACAAGAGCGGTGTTATCAAATACTTTGAACCCAATATGAACAACTTGACTGCATGGCAGGGTTCGTCTTCACGAGAAGCCATCCGAGGTTTGAGCTTTAGTCCAGACGATAAGCGGTTTGCGACTGCTAGTGACGACTCAAGTGTGCGGATATGGTCGTTTGCTGAAAGTCGTGTAGAGAGTGTCTTGACGGGTAAGATCTATGTTTCCTCGTACTACGCTGTGGCTGACATTGTAACGCAGGACATGGTTGGGACGTTAAGTGTGTGGAATGGCACCCAACAAAGGGTCTTTTGGTTTCAGGAAGTAAGGATAACCAGATTAAATTCTGGGATCCCAGGACAGGGACTGTACTTTCAACATTGTACGACTCCTTGCTATAAAGCTCATCTCGCCTCTTCTAATTGTTATTTCTAGGCACCAGCACAAAAATACAATTCAAGCTTTATCCTGGTCACCTAACGGAAACCTGGTGGCTAGTGCATCGAGGGATCAAACAGTTCGTGTATTTGACATTCGCGCAATGAAAGAATTCCGTGTCCTAAAAGGACATAAGAAAGAAGTTTGCTGTAAGTATTAGGAGACTTTTTAAATTCTGCCATTTTAACTCGTCATTTTACCTCCTAATCTTTAGCCGTCGCCTGGCACCCCGTCCACCCCATCCTCGTCTCTGGAGGTTCAGAGGGCGCCATCCTGCACTGGGACCTCTCAACGCCTGATGGTACTGACCTGACCACCCCCATTTCCCCTCCCCGTGCAACCCTCTCCCAAGCGCATGATTCCAACATCTGGTCTCTCGCATTCCACCCCTTCGGCCACATCCTCGTCAGCGGTTCCAACGATCATACCACTCGCTTCTGGAGTCGCGAACGACCTGGAGATGCTTCCTCAGTATTCTCCGGTGGTGGAGAGAAACCCCCTGATATTGTTGATATGGCAGGCCAGGATGACGAGGACGACACCATGGTTCCTGGATTCGGATTCGGTGGTGGAGGTGGAGGTGGCGGGTCAGGCGCGCCATGGTGGGGCAAGGAAGAGGATACGGGTGACTCAGGCCAGAAGAGAGGAGCTTATGCCGACGATGATTATATTCCTGGATTTGGGTCAGCACCCACCGAGAGGCCAAATGGACCCTCGTCACATCAATCGGGGAACCATTCTCGGCAAGATTCGTATGTCGGAGGGGGCGAAAAGGATGAATTCGGGCGTGACAGGGAGTTTAGTCGTGGTGGAGGTGGCGGCCAGGATGACTGGGGTCGTGGTGGCGATAGAGACCGTGGAGACCGTAATGATCGTGGTGATCGTGGTGATAGAGGTGGAAATTATGGCCGGTTTGGACAAAGAAGAGGTGGCGGAGGACGGTATTAAACAACACAAATGGCTAGTTGGGCCATATCAATTGCACGCAATGTCTGTCTCTATTGGGCTCATTTCTCCACTTTCGAGTGCTATTTTGTGATCGCTCTCATTTGAGTCTGGTTTTGGGCAGCCATTTTATTTACTCATTCGACAGAACTTGAAAGAATTTCTATCTAAATACCAAGCTTATGTGCTGCCTCTCTAAGCTTATCCACGGTCGCTTTTTTGGCCTAACACAAGCAGATTCAGATCATATATCTCAACTTCGTAACTTTGACGGGGGTGACTTACCGCGTATAAATGACCCATTCGATTTCTGAGTTCTTGTTCTTCTTCCATCAACTTCATTATCCCATCGACCACGTCTGGAGAACCAACTTCTTGCGCGATCGCGTTAGTAGAGACAGCAGCTGGTGATTCTTCACTCGGGCCTGGGGTGTATCTTTTACCGGACACTCGTACTCGTGATTCTCGCTTTCTTCTCTTCGACGGGGCTAAGAGAGAAACGTCAATACCGTGGTGTGGTGTATTCCCTTTCAAAGACTGACCACCGCTATAATATTCCTCGGTGTCACTTTCCATCTCATAATACCTCTGACTCTGCATAGATTGTCTTTTTCGAGTCGATGCACGCTTTCTGGGCTGATTCGCCACTGGTTCATCGGGAGGGAGAATGTCGATGTCTCTTTTCTTAGATGCTGGCGTTCTGGATATAGCAGATGTTTCGGATTTGATCACCCTGAAAACAAACTCGAAGATGACTGTCGGCTCCGCTTTGACTCCAATAGTATCGAGTGCGTGGGGTGGAAGCGATACACGCTCGTCGCGTTGCAATGTGTCACGAATTTCTGTAGGGACCCCTTTGGTGAGACTCCTTACTTCGAGGCGAAGGATGGCGAGCACATCGGAACCTAAAGTTCACGAGGGAATGATCAACGATGTGCAACGCGTACTGTATGCACATACATACCTGCCACCTTTGGCTCTGCCCGCAGCCTCCATCTTCCTACAGATGGTGCCATTTCAGGTACAGCCACAGGAGCACAATCGTTCGGCTTTTCATCTTGTTTGCACATGATGCGATATACAGCTTTGTCTTCGTATCCATCGAGACTGTCATCAGCAAAGGAGACACCTCCAACAGTGCAGTATGAGTTGCAGCTGTTGACACCCTCTTCGCTCGAAAACTTCCATCGCAAGAAGACGACGCACTGAAAAATCCGAAAAACAGTGTTAACATTCAGATAGCAAACGACGTCGTAACTCAAAGAAAGTGACCCACCAGTTTTTTCTTTCGAGCAGACTGCGGTATATCGACGAAGATGCGCACTGTTCTACCGTCTTCTTCATCTCGTGTTGAGTGCACTGGATAGGGTTGGTGGCAGCTATTTTCAACCCAGGCAGTTATGCCTCTACGAGCGATTTGATTCATGAGAGGACGCGCAATGTTGCTTCGTGTTGACTCTAATACGTTGCGAGAAAGTTTTCTATGAAAATAATTGTGAAGAGGGAGGCAACATTCCGAAGCAGGGTCAATACTCTGCCAAATAGTTTCGAACGGTTTGGGTCGAGCTTCGATCATCTCCCAGTTGTCATTTAAACTAATTGCGAAGCAGTCATACATTGGTACGACGTGAACGAAAAGAGAAGCGTGAATTATTGGATTGAGCTCCCGAAAAGTCACGGCCCTCGTAAGTTGGAGCACCAGGTGAGAATGATAAGTATGCGTATGAGCCGCACCCAATGTCCACGCCATTCAAGTTTTGGCAAGACGAACAGACCTGAGGCATTGCACAACATTCAAGCATCTGTACCTTCTGTTCAGCTTGTGTTATCTGACATCTATGGCGAAGGAGAGCATCGATTCCCACCAGCACAAATCCCGGAATGATCCCCGCCCCATGGCCATAAATTGAATTCCCTGTCTCCCGTGAGGTTGCTTCGATTTCTCCCCTCATGATGACTGGAGTGTGCATTTACCCACAGTAGGGCCCGACTGTGAAGACAAATAAAAGGCGTCGATATCAGTTTTTCTGGGAAGCACCTCCTTTCTCCCTTCGCTATCAGCTATGCCAAAACAAGGTAGTTTAGGTCACAACGAGGTGACGCGTTCTGGAATAAAAGCCTGGGTAGGCAACTCAAGACATGGCAAATACAATGTCGTTCGGACACAAGACAGTAGCGCGGCGCCAAAGACCGTTGTGGTCGACATCGAAATCCCGTTCTCGGAATCGATGCCAAAGGTATACGGGCCAAGCACTGACATCAAGGGAAATATTGTCGCTGATCAGCGCTATCTCTCTGATAGCGTGGATTGCGGATTCACTGGAAAGCCGAGGCATCAACGAAACTGCCTGAGCGTCCTGCCGTTTACTACTGCGTAGTCAGGGCATACGACATAGCCGCAGACTCGAACGACTCGAATGAGTCTCGGGATATCGCCATTAGCCACGTAATGCGCGACCACAAGATATACGAAACGGGACACTCTCGTCGTTATTGGACGGTTAATGCCACCCCCATAGTACCTGGTAAATATTCAATTGAACTTGTCATTGCGTTCTGTGAGTCTACAACTGAAACCTAGCCTTGCAAAGGTTCCAAGGTACTAGCTGCACGAGCACGCTTGGACGTTTATCTCTTCGATGAGACCTCCCTTCCAGGGATATCACAATCAAATTTTTCACCTCAGGTACTCGACGGGGGAATGAGAACAGTGGTCAGCTTCGAGTTTGTTTTCAGCGCGACGCACTTGCAGATTCAGAAGCAACGAACGGCCGCGGATGTGACCGACTTCGAATCTCAGGTGTCGCCCACAAAAACCATCACTGTCCGGCCTCCCAAGCGCAATCTGCGAGCACTCGAATACGAAGACGACCCAGGACTTGAATACGTACCTTCCGATGGTGAAGGTTTGTTCGCATTCCAAACTACATCAGTGGTCGCACGCGAAGTAATCAATTTAATACTCTAGATTTCCCTGAGTCGCCCTCCAAAAAATCAAAGGCCAACACCGTCCGGGAAGCCCGGGGAAGTCAGTGGAAAAATAAGGGCAGTTCTTCAGGCGCTGTTCCGGGACCCGCAAAGATTGTGAGGATAAGGGCGCCCTCCGGCAACAACCTGCGTCAGCCTCAGGGTGTCCAACCGGTTTTTGATGCCGTCAACGCATTGCAGAGGCTCGAGGAAATGGAGAAGGAAGAGAAGATATATGCCGCCGAGTTAAATCAAATCCTCCAGGTATGTCGATGTTTCTCAGCTCTCTCAGATTGGTCGTTTTGCAGGCGGCTGACGAAGTGAAAGGTCAAATCTGCGACTATCGAGTCTATGAAGGAGGCTGTGGCAAGACATGGTGGACACCTGTGCTCTTGATAATTATATAATTAAATTAAATACATCATCCAACTCAAATATGTGCAGTAATTGTCAATCCCTGTACCCAGCAAGTACTTCAGGAATGTTTGATTTTTTGGGGCCGGATTGAACCCCACGGTGGGCGTCGCTAACAGTATTTCGACATTGCATTTTCCAAACCTTGTACACTTTCTTCTTTGGCCTATCGAAATATCGTCAATATGAAGTTTAGCAGCCAATGATGATGGGAATAAAAGGCGAATTACCGAAAGAGATTTGTCTAGCTGCCTTTGTAGTTCTTCTTCGCGCCTTGTCAATTCCCGTAGTCGTTTTAGTTTTTGCCCGATATCCTGGGAGGGGACGTCGGGAGGAGCCACATCGGTCGATTCGGGATCCCTTGGGGCTTGTATGCTCGGCGTCGTTGGCCCAGTGCAAAGGTCGATGGTGTCGGGGGGTGCTTTTTAGGCATTGGATAGTCAAATGGACTATTGAGTAAAGGAAAAAGCAAGATACACTCACCTGGATAGTGTAGAAAGTTCTCATCCATTTGTATACCGTCAGAAAGAAGATGATTAGAACTTTTTTCGGTCGCAGGAGGCTCGTGTATCTTCCTGGGTCGGCCCCGAGGCCCTCCGGTTTTTCGCCTTATTCGAGTGCCATCATCACGTTCGACGTGGCGCCTTGCAGGACGTGATGTCGATTTCATTTCCACTGCTTCGAAGATAAAGTCAAAAACGACAGAGGGTTCCTTTTCAACTCCGTAGGTTATAAACCCCCCTGGATTAAGACCTTGTTCTTCATTGCATTCCGTGAGGTCGCATATCTCGTCGGAAAGGTTGGTCGCACGCCTGATTTCTAGACGCGCATTGCATAGTGTATCTGAGCCTAAAAAATGTACGGCGATTAATGAGTAAAATGTGTCACCCAAAATTTTGCACTTTCCTGGGTTCTCAGGCCGATTTTTCAAATGCCAGCGGCATTGACTAGGACCTTGTTCGTATCGCCCTTCGATCCAGCGTTGGCTTTGATCTTTATATTCCTGGACCCGCATAAATCTATGTATTTGCAAGTCGTCGTAACCATTTCCATCTCGATTTGCAACCGAAAGGCCCTTGAGAATGCAGTACGCATCGAAAGGTTCGATTGCATCGTGCTGGGGCTGAAGACTGTATTTCCAGCCGAATCGGATGACCCTCTGCCAGGGGAAGAGCATCCTAGATAAATATGAGGCAAAAGGAAATTAGGCAATGGATTCTACCAGTTTTGTGCGGGTTTTGGAAACGGGGATTTTAACCCTGACAGATGTGACTTTGTCATTGGTATGTGTGCTATGGATTGTGTAAGGCTGCCCGCCAGTATTCTCGACCCAAGCAGAAAACCCTCCACTATAAATTGGATCCCGGGGCACCATGTTGTATGTTATGCAAGTGGATGTTGGCTAGACAGTGTTGACGAACGTATTCCATGATTTCAATACTTTGGTGACTCAGATCAGAGGCCGGACCCCAAGCTAAGACATCTAATTAAAATGTGAGACCTGAGCTGGAAAGCCACATGGTTACCTACCAAGGCCTTAACTTTATTTACTCTCCAAAGGTTGCATGAAGAGCGAAATGATTCCCATTGATTAGCGCCCTGCGATTCTGAGTTGTGGTTCCCAATCAAAGATTAGTCATTCCCCGGATTGATGACAGTACGAGCCGAGTCGGACACCCGTCCACCCTGCTACCAACAATCATCATGCACTGACAACAGTCAGCTCAAGACCATCATCGTATACCCAATTCTTGGAACAAATGAACTCTCGCATAATTAATGAGCTTGTCAGCACATCTACTCGTCTTCTTGGCCTGCTTGGAGTCACAATCACGGTCTATGGTGCCTCCAAACTTGTAGCGGCAATCTATCGCGAGCTGAGCTCACCTCTACGACTGCTACGTGGACCTCCGAGCAAAAGCTTTGTTTTGGGAAACTTTAGGGAAATTTGGGATACGGTGAGCTCTTACCGATGATACTTGTCCCGTTTGCGCTGAAGTACGGGGTGAGGCAGGGAAACGATTTGCGACACGAGGAGTGGGTAAAGACATACGGGAGTACATTCAAATACAAGGGTTTATTTGGGGTATATTCATGCGCACACTAATTTACCTGTATGATTCACATGGGTCTTGTGCTTTAGGTGACAAGGTTATACACGGTTGACCTGAAGGCTATCAATCATGTTGCTATGAATAACTATGTTTATCAAAAACCCGAGGCTGCTGTATACAACCTGAAGCAGGTCACTGGAGATTCAGGTGCGTAACTATTGCCAGCGCGCAGCGTTTCCGTGGCTTATTTTCTATTTCGAATAGGGGTTCTTTTAGTTGAAGGAGATGCCCATAAACTTCAAGTATGTCGACAGTTCTGCCCAGGAAGTTAATTTTGATGTCGTCCTTCTAGCGCAAAATTCTTGTATGTATTCATATGAAGCTTTAACCTACGTCAGGAGCTAAATAATAGTAGAATCCTGCATTCGGGGCTCAACAGATGCGTGAAATCACTGGCGTCGTATTCGACAAGACAATCCAGGTGAGCTGATAGCCACCTAATTACAATCATAGCTAACGCTCTCCTCCAGCTTCGTGATGCATGGCTGACAGAACTTTCAAGTACGCAAGAAGCCAAACGCATTGATGCACTATCATGGCTCAGTCGCGCGACATTGGATGTGATAGGACTAACAGGTAGGTCAGCTGCTTTGCGTTCCGCTTTTTCACGAATATTTACACTTCACAGGTTTCAACTACGATTTTGAAGCACTAACACCCGATGGCCCAGAGAGAAACGAATTGAACAAGGCATTCAAAACACTGTTCGAAACTGGCGGGGAGCTCAGCATTCCAGCAGTTCTGCGGGGCCTGTTCCCCATTTTCAGGTTTTTGCCTGTGCCTGGAGACGCCGAAGCCAACATTGCATCTCGTAACATGTTCCGTTGATGAGGCGCGCGCCTATCTACCTCCGTTTTTGCAATTTCGTACGTTTTTGGACACTCGCCGCTCACGCGCCTATGACATGACATCGCACTCATCTACGCACCCTGTCACGCCCGCACTACCATCCATCTTTAAAATTTTCATACCCTCTTTTCATTCATTTATTCAAAAACCATTATTCCATCTGTCGTTTCTTTGATTCATCTGTCAACTTTCATCATTTTCTTTCTCTTTCTCATGTTGTAGATACACACACTGTAGCTACAAAATCTTTGTACTCTACCTTACCTAAAAAAAAAAACAACAGATCATTCTTACCCCCCAAAAAAAAAAAAAAAAAAAAAAAAAAAAAAACAGATCATTCTTACCCCCCATATTTTCGTGTCTGAGCTTCGTTCCACTCTCTTTTCGCCTTAGCAGTCATACCAGGCGTCGTCTGGTTCGTTTCCTATCGTCTCTCGTCGTCTCTCAGTCCCTCAGCGTCACCAGCCGTGTCTGGTTTCAGTTTCTTGGTTTTTCTTCGTCTCCTCGTCGTCCTACGTAGCCACCGTCGTTGGCTATCGTTCCTAGTCGCCGCCGTCGTCGGTTTCTGCCCTGTAATCGCTTCGTTTCGTCTCTCAGTGTCGCCGTCGCCGACCTGAACCTCTCCCCATCGCCCCCAGCTTACCTCTTCAAACCTCAGCTCTCCGGACCCCACGAACCCGTACACGAGCGCTCATTCTCATCATTCACCTCACTCACCAACGCCCTCACCCTCACACTTCGTTTCCCACCCACATTTTGGTTTTGTGTTCATTGCCCATTCCTCCTCATACCATTGCGCTCATCATCATTTTGGAGCCCACCGCGAGGGGTCTTTGTGAAGAGCAAGCCAACCTATACCTTTCTCACTCGTCACACTGCAGTCAACACCACGCCAGCTTCGTTCTCGTACCCGCCGTCAGCAAACAATCGAAGATTTCAATTCACAGTCCAACACCCTTTATTCAGAACTCGCTCGTAACGGTCAAAACCCGCTTGACTTATCAGACGACTCATTCTTCGAGCTTGTCCCTGACGCTCAAGCCGTTCACAACAACCTTCCTTCACCACCTTCGTCGCCTCTTTTCACCTTCCAAGACCTACCTACACCCACTCCACCTTCGTCACCGGCTCCTCTCCCTTCCCAGTATCACACACCTCGTTCGCCTTCACCGCTACCCCTTCCTCCATCATTTCCAGCTCCGTTTACCATGGCTACTATTGTTCCATTACCAGGTCGTGGTGCTACTACAGCCCCCAGGTTCACCGCTGCTCGTGCTCGTGAAATCCGTCAGTACTTCGCCGAGGTTGAGTTCATCTGCCAGCAAGCCAGCGTCACTACAGACCGTGACAAGATAGACGCCATCTGTCGCTATGCAGATTACTCCATCTCCGATCTCTGGCAGTCCCTACCTTCATTCTCAGTCATTCCAGCCAACTACCAAGTGTTCAAGGACGCTGTGATTGAGCTCTATCTCGAAGCCGACACTGTGGACAACAAGTTCTCTGTCAACGATCTCACCCAGCTCATCTTCCAAACACGTCAATCTGGCATTCAGTCAGTCGCTGACATTGCCGAGTATCAACGCAACTTCACCCACATCGCCTCCTTCCTCATCTCGAAGAATCGTATGTCCGAGATTGAGTGCCAACGTCGCTTCGTTACAGGGTTTCAAGAGTCGCTCTGGACTCAGGTATCAATTCGCCTTCAGGTCACACATACAGCTCAGCACCCAGACATGCCCTTCACCATCAAGCAGGTTGTTGATGCAGCCAGCTTCGTCATTCGTGGTCACCAGCATTCGAATCCTTTCCTTCCTTCCATGTCAGTTCCATTTGTTCCCTCATTTGCACCTCCTCAATCGCAGTATCCTGTCGCCACTGTTCCCTCATCGTCGCTGGGCGCCAGCCCTGTGAAGACTGAGCAGGACAACTCGTACATCATGGCTCGCCTTGATGATATGCAGAAAGCGATCCAGGCTCTCGCTGACAGCTCTCGTCGTGGCCCACCTTCAAACATCAGGCAAGGTTGCAACTTCTGTGGTCGGGATCACTTCATTCGAAGCTGTGAACTCGTTACGGAGTATATTAGGGCTGGAAAGTGTATTCGAAACCAGTATGGCAGGATAGCACTTCCTTCAGGTGCCAACATCCCTGCTATTGGTCCTAGTCAGCTCTTCAAGGATCGTATTGATGAATGGCATCGTCAGAACCCCAACCAGCTCGCCGTTCCACAGCTTATGCACACCATCCTCACCAATCCCAATCGTTCTCAACCTCAGGCTCACGCTCCATCGTTCGCTTCATCCAGCTCCATCGTTTTATCTGCAGATGATCAGATCGCTGCGCTTCAGGCAGAAATCTTCGCTCTAGAGTCTCGTAAGGCTCGAAACGCGCAGGTTTCTTCAGGTCCTCAACGCACTCGTGCTCAGGCTCGTCAGCAAGTGTCCCAACCGATTCAGAACGCTCCAGCACCATCCCAGCCAGCTCCTATCGCCTCACCAGCTTCTCAACCACCAGTTGCCTCCAGTAACGCTCCAGTACCTCGTCCAACGCCTGCTGTATCCATTTTACCCCCTACTAACGTTTCTATAGCTCCAGAACACCCTTTCCGCAATGTTCCAGATCCTTACTCTCGTTCCATTCCTGCTTCTTCTTCCAATCAGCCTGCTATTGCTTCGAATGCTTCGAGCAATAAGAAGCCTGATTCGGGTTCATCTTATCGTAATCTTCCACCTATCCACAATCCAGCTATCGCCTCTACTGTTTTCGATCGATCTCTCAACTCAGAAGTGACGCTTACCTGTCGAGAACTCTTATCATTATCACCAGAGGTTCGCTCTCAGTATCGGGACGCCACCACCACCAAAAGAGTCAGTAATAAGGATGCCAACATCGTCGAGGTTATCGAGGAGGATCCCTACTTAGGACATTCCACTCCCAGCGCTTCATTTTTGTCTCATTCGCCCGCCTGCCCTGTCGATGCTCTTCCCTTCGCTCTTGATCATGATTCTAGTCCACCAGCTCCACCAACACCAGACAAACGGTACATCGCCACCGATATTTTCGAATCCTATGCCAACAACATGCTCCCTGGACAACAACCTGACTTCGACGAGATTGTGGTTGCCAAAGAGTCTCAGTCAATTCGCTCCCTCATGTGTACTGTTGGCAGCAAGATGAAGGTCGAATGTATCTTGGACCCAGGTAGCCAGATTGTAGCTATGTCGGAGGACGTCTGGCTTCGTCTTGGGCTCACTCTCAACCCCACCATTCAGATCAACATGCAGTCAGCCAATGGAGACATCAATCGGACACTCGGTATCGCTCATAACGTCCCATTCCTCATAGGTGACATTGTCTTCTACTTCCAGTGCCATGTTATTCGCTCCCCTGCCTATGACATCCTTCTGGGACGCCCATTTGATGTTCTCGCAGCGACAACAGTTCAAAATTTCGCCAACGGAGGGCAGACTATCACTGTTGTGGATCCCAATACCGATCGTATCATCACTTTACCAACAATTCCTCGCAATCGTCGCTCGTGCTGTGCCAACCACAACTTTTATTCGCAGGACTTGTTGGAGGATTTTCATTAGAGGAGGAGTTTGGTCAAAGCGCAGGTGTCGTAGATATGGATTCAATGGCGCTTTGCATAGAGTATGATCCTGTTTCTCGTACCCCTCATATCGTAGCTTACAGACCAATGGACTCCTCCACTTCGACTGATCCCTTTTCTGATATTTCTCCTGGACTTTTTAATTCTGTTTTCGCTTCTGATCCCCTTCCTTTGTCACCCAGTTCCGTTCCAAATTCGTCATTTAATTCTAGTTCATTTCCTTCATCATCTACTTCAAAGGACACCTCTTCAGTTTCGTCTTCTCATTTCACTTCGAATTCTTGTAGTAGTACTATGGACTCTGATTCTTCATCTCGTTCTCGTTCTTATTCTTGTGCTCGTTCTTGTTATCGTTTCAAATTTCGCTCCCGTCCACCCACTAATTCATCTGTTTCCGTTTTCGCTAGCAAAAAGTATAAGCCTGTTGGTGTTAAGGTAAAACCTGTTGTTACACAGCTTTCAGAGAAGTTTCGAATCGTTCGAAACATCAAAGGCGATCCCCTTGCAACGCTCCCTACCCTGCCCCCGAATCCTCCAGATTTTCGCCCTACTGGTCGCTACACTCAGCAGCGAATGGAGTTTTTCGATCGAGTTCACTCAGCAGACGACTTTCTCTGGTCTGAAGAGAAGAAACTGGTCCACTACGTCATGATGGCTCACCAGGACGCTTTCGCATGGAATGATTCAGAGCGCGGTCATTTTCGTGAAGACTTCTTCCCTCCCATCGAGATTCCTACAGTTCCTCATGTCCCCTGGGTCCTTCGTAACATCCCTATCCCTCCTGGCATCTACGATCAAGTTTGCGAAATTATTCAGAAGAAAATGGACGCTGGCGTGTTTCAGCATTCAAATTCTTCATACCGATCTCGTTGGTTTTGTGTTGTTAAAAAGGATGGTAAATCCCTGCGCATCGTTCAGTCTCTCGAGCCTCTCAACGCTGTCACCATCGCTCATTCGGGAGTCCCTCCGTTCACCGATCAACTCACGGAGCAGTTCGCCAGTCGTGCCTGTGGTGGCATGATGGATCTTTACGTCGGTTATGATGAACGCGCCCTTCACGAGAACTCACGCGACCTTACCACCTTTCAGACACCATTTGGAGCTATGCGACTCACTACCTTGCCTATGGGGTGGACAAATTCAGTCCCCATCTTCCATGACGATGTTACCTTCATTCTCCGTCCCGAAATTCCTCACATTACAATTCCTTACATCGACGACGTCCCAATTCGAGGTCCAGAGACTCGTTATCCCCTTCCTGATGGTTCGTTTGAGACCATTCCACTTAATCCAGGCATTCGACGCTTCGTTTGGGAGCACCTTCAGAATGTTAATCGAGTTCTCCAGCGTATGAAGTATTGTGGCGGCACATTCTCAGGTTTCAAGTCAATTCTTTGTGCTCCCGAGATCCTCATCGTTGGCCAGCGTTGTACACCAGAAGGACGACTCCCCGATCCCAGTAAAGTCGATAAAATCATCAACTGGGGACCTTGTAAAACGCTTTCAGAGGTTCGAGCGTTTTTAGGACTCACTCAGCAGTGTCGGATGTTTGTTAGGAACTATTCTCATCGCGCCAGACCTCTCGTTTACCTCACCAGAAAGAATATTCCCTTTTCCTTCGGTCCTGAACAGATCCTCGCTCAAGAAGACCTCAAATTGGCTATCCTTTCGTCTCCAGCTCTCCGCCCTATTGATTACAATTCCAGCGCGCCCGTTATCCTTTCAGTCGACACCTCAGCGACCGCTGTAGGTTATATACTCGCTCAGCAAGATCCCACCAACCCCAAACTTCGTTATTTCTCTCGTTTCGGTTCCCTACTTCTCAACGCCCGTGAATCTCGATTCTCTCAAGCCAAACTCGAAATATACGGTCTCTATCGCGCTTTCAAGGCCCTCAAGCTTCATCTCATCGGTTTGCGCAATCTTATTGTGGAAGTCGACGCTAAATACATTAAAGGTATGCTCTCTAACCCCGACATCTCCCCATCCGCTTCGATAAACCGCTGGATCATTTCAATCCTCATGTTTCACTTCACACTCGTTCACATACCTGGCAACAAACACACCGGTCCCGATGGTCTTTCTAGGCGTCCAGGTCAACCCGACGACATTCCAGACGACGATAACAGTGACTTTGACGATTGGATCGACCAACTTCACGGTTTCATGCACATCCTTAACCCCAGAACGACAGCTATCATCGAACAACCACCCGCTACCATCTATATTCACGAAAATACGCCCCAGCCATCGTCTCTCGATCCCTCAAAACCATCTTCAACGCAAAATCCCGCTCCTATCAGTGAAACGACTCCCTATTCCATTGTCCCTCGTTCCCCTAGCGCTCTACACCTGGACCAGCGAATTTTACTCGTACCAGAATGGCACCGCACGCTTAACGTTCCAGACTCGATTCCTGACGAAGAGAGACCCTCATTTATTCGTTTTGCAGCTCAATTCTTTGTGGATCACGATCGCCTTTGGAAACGAAGCGGAGACGGTCAGCACAAGCTCGTAGTATACCCCGACCGACGCCTTTTTATTCTCAAAGCCGCGCACGATCATTTAGGACACCATGGCTTCTACGCGACGTTTTCTCTTATATCTGAACGCTACTGGTGGCCTATGCTTGGTGCTGACGTCGGCTGGTTCATCAAGACCTGTCATTTATGTCAACTTCGTCAGACTCGTAACGTCCTCATCCCTCCCACTGTCGCTTCACCTGCCCCCTTATTTTCGAAGGTTTATCTCGATACTATGCACCTACCACGGTCCGGAGGTTACAAGTACATCATTCAAGCTCGTTGTTCAGTCTCCCACTTCCCGGAATTCGCCCCCCTTCGTCGAGAAACCGCTCAGACTGTAGGAGAATGGATCAAGCGCGATCTCTTGCATCGCTATGGCGCTTTACTCGAAATCGTCACCGATAACGGTCCACCAATAGTCGCCGCCATCGAATATCTTGCAGCTAAGTACCATATCGTTCATATTCGCATCTCAGGGTACAATTCACGCGCAAACGGTCTCGTGGAGCGCCCACATTTCGACGTACGACAGGCACTATTCAAGTCTTGCGATGGTGATCAGTCAAAATGGTCTCAAGTTGCTAGTCATGTATTTTGGGCAGATCGGATCACGACACGACGCCGCATGGGTTGCTCACCTTACTTTGCACTCACAGGCACTCATCCCTTGCTTCCGTTCGACATCACTGAGGCTTCGTATCTCTTACCTCCCCCCGATTCCATCCTATCTTCAACCGATCTCATTGCACGACGCGCCATTGCACTCCAAAAGCGACCCGCCGACCTTTCACGACTCCACTCACGTGTATTCAAGTCCAGACTAGAAGCAGCACGCCGATTTGAGCTCAAGTTCCAGCGCACCATCAAGGATTTCAACTTCCAACGCGGCAGCCTTGTTCTCATACGAAACACAGCGATCGAGAAGTCACTCAACCGTAAAATGCGCGCGCGCTATCTTGGCCCCTTAGTCGTCATTTCCCGTAACCGCGGAGGTGCTTACATCATCGCTGAGCTCGACGGAACCCTTCTTCATCGCCCCATCGCCGCTTTTCGTGTAATCCCATACTTCCCTCGTCAATCCATTCCGCTCCCGCCTCTAGACGAAATCCTGGATGTATCAAGCCGACGCCTGCAAGAGATGGAAGAGTCAGTAGAAGAAGACGAAGATCTGAACGACTTACTCGAGCCACAGGGTGTAGTAGAAGCAGAGGACGAAGTAGAAGAGGAAGATTGACCACGGAGGGTCAAGGTTTTTCAGCAAGAGGGGGAATACATGTTAAGTTCCCTATGTTTTTTTTCGATTTTTCTTTTCATTTTCGTCGTTTTCTCCCTATTCCCTTGCCTTTTGTTATCCTCCTTTTATTCCATCACTCTCGTTTCCCATTCTCGTTCCATTTCGAGGCTCGTTTACGACGCCGCAATAGCCCTATGATGTCAACTGAGGGTACTCCTTTTCTTTTTATTTGGACAATACTCGGTCATTTTTCATTCAAAATTCACCATCTTTGATTCGATTCAACTCGTATATAGTTACCTTACATTCCTTTGCCACGCCCCCATTGCTCCACCGCTCCGTTTTACTTATTTTTGCGCCCGAATTTCGTCTTTCCACTCAGTAGTGCATCGGTACTTTCACATTTCATCGATACTCAGATTCTTTGTAGTAGGTGACTGGGGACAGTCACAGTTTCAGCAAGAGGGGAATATGATGAGGCGCGCGCCTATCTACCTCCGTTTTTGCAATTTCGTACGTTTTTGGACACTCGCCGCTCACGCGCCTATGACATGACATCGCACTCATCTACGCACCCTGTCACGCCCGCACTACCATCCATCTTTAAAATTTTCATACCCTCTTTTCATTCATTTATTCAAAAACCATTATTCCATCTGTCGTTTCTTTGATTCATCTGTCAACTTTCATCATTTTCTTTCTCTTTCTCATGTTGTAGATACACACACTGTAGCTACAAAATCTTTGTACTCTACCTTACCTAAAAAAAAAAACAACAGATCATTCTTACCCCCCAAAAAAAAAAAAAAAAAAAAAAAAAAAAAAAACAGATCATTCTTACCCCCCATATTTTCGTGTCTGAGCTTCGTTCCACTCTCTTTTCGCCTTAGCAGTCATACCAGGCGTCGTCTGGTTCGTTTCCTATCGTCTCTCGTCGTCTCTCAGTCCCTCAGCGTCACCAGCCGTGTCTGGTTTCAGTTTCTTGGTTTTTCTTCGTCTCCTCGTCGTCCTACGTAGCCACCGTCGTTGGCTATCGTTCCTAGTCGCCGCCGTCGTCGGTTTCTGCCCTGTAATCGCTTCGTTTCGTCTCTCAGTGTCGCCGTCGCCGACCTGAACCTCTCCCCATCGCCCCCAGCTTACCTCTTCAAACCTCAGCTCTCCGGACCCCACGAACCCGTACACGAGCGCTCATTCTCATCATTCACCTCACTCACCAACGCCCTCACCCTCACACTTCGTTTCCCACCCACATTTTGGTTTTGTGTTCATTGCCCATTCCTCCTCATACCATTGCGCTCATCATCACCGTATCAGTGCAGAGCTTCTCAAAGGCACGCGCGCGAGGTTCAAAGCGGAGAGCTTTGACAGTGACTCTAAGGGCTGGCAATCACGCGACATGCTTTCCTTGCTTGTCCGTGCCAATGCAATGCCTGGGATTCCAGACGACCAACGCCTGAGTGATAAAGATGTTCTTTCCCGTGTGTATCACATTCTTCTACGAATTTCTTCCTAGCACGTCTGATCCCATACTCTGCAGAAATCCCTACTTTCATAGTTGCTGGTCATGAAACGACAAGCGTTGGCACTTCCTGGGCTCTCTATGCCCTTTCACGCGACAAACGGGTCCAAGATAAGCTTCGGAAGGAGCTATTAGCACTTCCCTCCCATACACCAACCATAGACGAATTACATGGCCTCCAATACCTCGACTACGTCGTCCGGGAGTCCCTCAGGCTCTACGCGCCAATTCCTGCCACACTACGGGTTGCGCAGAAAGATGACGTCTTACCCCTCAGCAAACCCATTGTGGACAAAGACGGAGTCCTGCGACACGAGATTCCGTAAGTTTCTGCTCCTTTCCTCGCCCAGCTTGAACATGATTTTCACATTCTGAAATTCTGATTTAAATTTTATCCAGGATCAAGAAAGGCCACATGATCATGCTCCCCATCTCACATGTTAACCGGACAGAGGAAATATGGGGAGAGGGTGCAGCAGAGTTCCGGTAACTACTGCATGTTTGTCTTATTTTATCGGGTGTAACCTCATTACGATTATTTAGGCCCGAAAGATGGGAAGGAAAATCTCCAACGTCTGTTCCCATCCCAAGTGTCTGGGGAAATTCACTTTCATTCTTCAATGGCCCAAGGTCTTGTATCGGATATCGCTACGCCTTGCTTGAGTACGTTTTTAAAGCTACTTCCCCTAACCTTGCTAATGTCTATATACACAGAATGAAAGCTCTCTTATTCACCCTTGTCCGTGCCTTCGAATTCGATCTGGCTGTCCCAGCCGACGAAATATCCCGAGTGTCTACAATCGTCCAACGGCCTGTCCTCACGTCCGATCCACGCAAGCGCAACCAAATGCCCCTTCTCATTCGCCCCGTCAACAACTCACCATAAATTATTCGCGACAAACTATTATTTAGGGTTTCACTTTTTTATATTTAATGTGCTAGCTTGCTTTGATTCTGCCTTGAGGTGCATTTTAGGACACTCGCCAAAAAAAAAATCCATGCAGAGGTGACAAAACTGACATGGTATATTTATGATCGCGAATATAGTATCTAAGGGTTTCCAATATTACATAGTTAAAAAAATCAAGTTATATGTAACAATCAATCATGCAAGATTCGGTCATGAGCCGGCTGCTACACTTGTCAAAACTTGGTTGCCTATGCAGCCGCTGGCTTAGGAGGCGGAGAGCCAGTGACGGTCTCCCACTCTGTACCTTCAGGCACAGTCCAATCACCGTGGCACTCCCAAATCCAATCAGTCTCTGCAATGGTCTGCTTCTGTGCCTCAACAAATGCGTTGAGAGGGCAGAGACCATCCTTGTTTTCTGGACAACCTCGGATACCAGTGAGAGGAGCGACGCCATCGTTAATGATGACCCGGATTTGAGTATCAGGCTCGGAATCACATTCAAGTACTATGTTGTGGAAACCGACGTCAATGTATGCGAGTGGATGAGAAGTTATGATCTTACACTGGAATTGGACGTTTGTTGCGAAGGGGGCGAGTTCCTTGACCTTGAAGGTGTAATCCTTTGGTATATGGGTATAAGGTAGAGGTCCCCCTTTGGCAAACGAGGTCAGGTTGAGAGCGGTCAGGACTAAAGGTTGATAAGTATTGATATAACGACTCTCCAATAGGACAAAGAAAACCTACTGTTCAACACGACAACCTCGTGGGTGGCATCAACATACAAAGCCTGGTCTAGAGGGAAGGTAATGGGGTTGTCGTTGAGAGTTGAGTTGGTCGAGCTGTTGTGGACTTGAATGGGCGTGTTGGTGAGACGTGCAACCATTTCTTGAACGTATCCAATTCCTTGGACACGGGCGACAGGAGAACCATACGCGGACCCATACCAGAACTGAAGATCAAGACTAGAAGGATGTTTATTATGATTTTCTCAAGGTGAACACGAGGAAAGACTCACGAGTAATCGAAACCTTCCCATTCTTTCTCCGTGAAAACCTCGCAGAACTTGGAATAGCCTAAAGCGACGGTCTGACAGGCCGAATGAGGACCATTCAAGAAGGAAAACAGATTGCATATGGTCTTTACCTCATAGGCGCAAAGTTGCTGCATCGTGTACACATCCTCGGTTGTGAGTTCGAAGCCATTAAGATTCTTTTGAAGACGCTTGCGAGCGCCCTCGAGATAAATCTCGGCCCATCTCTTGACATACCAGAAGCCACGATCTGCTTTGCTTCTATCGTTGGCATTGGGGCAGCTATGTAATAATGGCGTTAGGAAGGACATAAAACGATCAAAAAATATGCACACTAACGTCTTGTACGGGGCAAGGGTGTTGTTGAACTAGTTATGATATGATCAGAAAATGGGATGCAATCAACAGGTGACAGAGGACTTACTCCTGGGGCTTCGATGATGATACTTTGTTGATATTGTCCGTCAAGGGGGTATCCAAAGAATCCAATGGCGAAGTTCAACGCAGAAGCCAACATACGATCCCTGCGTGATCCTAATTGTTAGTCGGACATATGTAAAACAATGAGATTTTGCCTTACTGAGATTCCGTTCTGAAAACAGGAATGGTATTCTTTTCAGTGAATTTCTAAAAGGAGGGCGTCATTTTTGAGTATGTCAATATAAAGGTACGGGTCTGAGCACAAACCTCCAAAAGGAAACCATATTTCATGCGAAGGGAGATTCCAAGGTCGACTAAATAAAATATAAGGATATACGAGAGGAATACGTGTTCGAGGGCACATACAGAGCTGTTGTCGTCCGAATGGTGTCAGGACTTGTTTAAGGGAGGTTAGAACATGGTTCGTATCATTTCATATATTTCACGTAACTTACGTTCTTCTCCCAACTTGTACGTCCTAATCACATTTATAGTCAGTATATGAACATCAGTCAGATCTACGTGACTCATACCAGTTATTGAGGAAATCCAAGGCGCCGGAGGCATTCCACGATGCGGGGTCCTTGTGTAGCTTGGCAGGTAACTTGGAAGGTCCACCATAGTTGGCTGAGATTAATCGGTTAGTAATTCGCTCGAGAAGAGAATATGAAATGGTAACACACCCCACGCAGTTGGGTACCGAGCACCATGTCGATGGAGGAAGTGGAGACCTGTAACCTTGCATTCCTTGGGGGGATCAGGATTGGAATCAAGTCCAAATGCGCCTTTCCCAACGCTGTACCACGGCGATAGATTGCCCCAGCTTCTCAAGAGGTTGAACTTTGATTTCTTCTTCTTGAAATCATCTTCGTCACCATCAGGGTGATTGCCAGGCGTAGGTGCACCCTTGTGGTGTAGGTTATCAGGCTGAAGAAGCTGCTGCCCGCATAGACCATTATGAATGGGGTATGCTGGTGCTGTAGCGATAACACCCGGTTCACCACCGGTGGGTGTACCTCCTGGATATCCGACGTCGGAGGGGAATAAAGTAGGGTAAGCGTTTGTCGGCTTAGTAGGAGGGAAGTGGTGGACAGTAGTAGACCCAACATAAGGCGGTGCCATAACTGAGACACGTTCATCTGCCTGGGTGTGCACGTTTGTTGCATCGGACGCGGTTGGGGTACGACTGAAGCAGTTCGTACCGCAAATCGCATATTGTGCGAGAAGACATGCGACTGTTCCAAGGACGAAAGCACTAGAAACATGGAAGGCATTGAACTTCTTGGGAGGACAACGAGTATTGACAATCGACGTCGTCGTCTTAGTTGGCGAGCCCACCGTCGGATGAAGATCCGCCCTGGAGGTTGGCAAAAGTGCCTCTGTTTCGGTGTCGTGCTGCATATCGTAACACTTTACTCAAATTATCCTTGCTGGTAGCTGGAGCTGTCTGGCATACAGCACTCGACGGTACTAGAAGGTTAAACGGAGAGGAGAAGAGGGAGTATTCGGCTCTCGTGGCAAGAGCAAGAATGAAGGTCGGTCGAAAGCTTGGGACGTCACATCCATCAAGTGACTCTGTTTGGGTCAGTGAGCCTTGGCTTCTCACCATCATCTCCCTCCTTCAATGACCTCGCCTTATCGCCATATATTCCCGTCTCTGTACCCTTCATCTGGAGTCTCTCTAAATCAAGAATACACGCAAGGCTTTTCTACTCGTAAATCTGCGTATTTTTGATTAAATAGACTCGAGCTTGTCGTTCTCTGCACGCACACTCAACAGGAATCTTGTTCGCTTGCTGCGTGAAAACTGGGGCATTGCAAGAGGCCAATGGCCGAACAGTGGTGTCAACGTCTATCGTTGCATCGCCAATCGTAATGAATCCATGACGGCCTAAGGACGGGCTGCGCATTGATAATCCCTGGTACTCATCCCGTTGAACATCGATATCTGGGTATACGACGATATGAAACTTGCTTCCAAGCCTTGGTTGATAATGCGTTATCAATATCACTGGAGGGCACTGGTGGCAGAGGGTGGCAATCATCTGTTTAGTCTACGCAGCTCGATTTGACTCTATTTTGTTGATCGCGCCGCACAAGCTTCACCCATCGGACCATCAGTATCTTATCCCACTCAGAGCTGATAACAGGTCTCCGAACACGATTCAGACCAATTCATCCATTTTGGGCTGGCTACGTTTCGCGGGAGCAAGTCCTTACTTTTAATTGGAATCTAGCGATACAATCTAACCCCGCAGTGTGTTTCTTTCAAAGTTGGACGACTTTTGTAAGCTAACCGTTTCATCGTCTTCTTAGGATTCATTACATCTTCTAGTCGGCCATTTGGGCGAAATCTTATCATACGGAGCAGTCGAGATTGCGTTCATCAACCTTTCAGCTTGCTATTTATTACACATTCATTCATATATACTCTTTCGAATTTTAACTTCTGTCTGCGCTGTTTGGTCACTGACTAGTGGCCTACAGATTTGACGTCCACTCCCACTGGTTGGTCCCATGCTCCCACTTACTTCGCGTTATGTGCGAGTAGGATCATAATTAACGCGTATTCAATTCTCGTCCAGAACCGGTGGACATATGCATTCAAGTTTTTTCAGGCAAACATTGTGAACTTTGACGCCATGGGGGTACTAACCAGAAGTAGGCCTATCTTTTTCGGCGTTATGGGTAATCCTGGAGTTGTCCTAAACTCCTGGAGAAATCCTTTCCGCATAAAGGAACTTTATATTATGGGTCCATTACAGGTCGAAACCGTTTCTTTCAAGAGCTCAATTACATTACACCGCCACTTTTTCTCTTCTATCTCCTCAAGTGTACTAGTCAATATTTCCATCAAGGCCTCCCATAGTTGGGACCGCATGGGCGTCATTCAAATATTTGCTTCATCACCTTCAACTTCTTGACTAAGGTTTTTTTCTGCTTGAATTCATCCGCCTTTCTCAGGAGTCGGCGACGCGGAAAAATCTACATACAGGGACGCTTTTTGACAACGCGTTGCTGTCATTCATCAACCTCAGAAATACGATGCAAAAATTATCCATTCATTCAGACCATGAGGACAAGTGTACCATCACGGCTTCATATCTACCCTGTCTATAAGAACTTGATACTAATATCTATGTTTACTCCAGCTAGCCCAGGGCTTTCCATCAGATCCAGCCGTTCTCTCCATTAAACGCACGGACATAGTCGATGCAGGAACTCCTCAGGAGGGCTGCTTCGATCTACACTACGGAGTAGCCTCGCAAGCTGCGGTACGGGTGTAAAAATCAGACAATCCCGAGATTGTCCCGCCCAAATGAATATTTCAGGGTGGATAGGCAGTCAAAAACTTGGTTACGAGTCTCCTTGGGCAAAGTATTGCCCACGACGCCGATGTGCCGTTAAATTTACCAGCTGGAAAGTGGAAAGCCCTAAAATTTCACCTCACCTTCTACATAATCCTTATGATACATATATACCTGTTTCCCCGCCAGAAACCTGAGTTTCATTGGACACGGATCATTGCAAACGAACGGAGGGAGTGCCCTTTAGACAATCCGCTGCTGGAAGGGGGGAATTTGGGCGTTTTGAAATTTGACTTGAATCGCTGAACAATGAATATCTGAAGCACGACGAAGCAGCAGAGGTCGATCAAGAGGATCTCTGCATCAATCTCATTTTAAATGTTCGTTCTATGACTGGTTTCTGTTACAAAGCCTGAGATTTCCAAGTCCAAACGTTTCAGCTTTCGTATAATATTCTGGGCAAACAATTACCTGTAATCGCTTACATACAATTATCCGACAGAAAATGCGAACCTGAACGTTCTGTAAGTGGCTGGAGAACAATTCAGCTGGGTTGGGAGTCGGGACCAGTCGAACGAACGTGCCCGGTGGTACATTTCCCGGTTTTGAGGAATATAATACGCGTTGACACCCTCGTTGATACGATCTCCTGCTCACAGCTTCAATTTATGTAACGGTTGATGTGACCAGAGATGTCGTCGGTTTTCCCTCTACTAATGCCTCGACTAGGACTGTCGTTCAGGTATCTTAACAACCCTGTCTGATCTACCGCCTGTCCCTTCACGGAGTCGAAACACCAAAAGCGATGCTGGCAGCCCAATTAATCTTCCCGCTTTGCAACCCGCCATGCGTACAGTTTGAATAGCAAGTGCATAGATCTAGCAACCTGAGCCAAATATTGATGAAAGTCCTAGTTCCACAACCTGCGATGATACGCAGCGTTCAAACGAGTTAGTACAGGGAGGTTGGTTTGAGTGCAAATATCTCAAAAAGTCGGTGATTGGAGACCTAAACCTAATTACCACCGACACCATCTATCTTTTCCGGACGTGTGTCTTAGGACAGCCATTCAATGAAAGAAGGCACCATCATCACCCAGTGAAATGCTAGTCTTTTCAGTCCATGCTTCGGCAAACTGGGGTATCATATGTTTCAACATGGAATACTTACAAAGGATTCCATCCCTGCACAGTGGCATCTAATCATAGTTATCAGTGCTTTCGCATCATGTAGAATCGTGTTACATTCTGGATTCCACAGGGTCCCTGGGTATCCTGCGCCACATCTAGTCCGAGGAGTTTCTCTACACATGGATGAAGATCATCTACTCAGATTTTCCTGCCTTTCCAGGTTTCTTCGAGGATTCCCGGACTTCGCCCGCAAGCCAGATCGCACAGAACAGCACAAAGCCAACGCTCGTGCTGATGGCACCTGCGTAGTATGGCCAGGCCGCGGAAAGGAAACGCGGGTAGCCATCGTGACGAGGAGGAACGACGGGGACGGTGGTTGAGCTTTGTAGATATGTCCAGCTAGAAAATATTATTAGGTAAGTCATATCCGGTAGGTTGAAGTGGAGTTGGAGCAACATACCCTTTGCGTTTCCAGTCGACAATGAATTTGAAGACACCGTGCCTATCGGGAGCACGGAAAGTGACAGAGTACTTGCCAGGAGAACCTTTCACTTGAGGAAGAGCGGTGCGAATGTGGGGGTCCAGCATTGTGAATTCGAGTTGGAGATCCTTCAAGCCGGAATAGCGCTCCCATGCACCGGTTTCAGGATTATATTTGTCGACGTAGGCACTATATACGAGTTGGTCATTGTTCGTATATTGTTCACTGGGACCTGTGGCGTTGACACGATGATGCTCAACCTTGTCAATTCGCAACACAAGACTCTCCTGGAATGTCCAAGCAGCGACGTCTTGTGCGAATCGTGCGTTTCCGGACTTGACACCTCTGATATGAAATGGTTAGACTGAAGAAATTATGGAGCTCAAAGGAACACTGACTTAGAGATTTCCTTCTGAGCCAACTCATCTTTCAAGAGGTCCACACCTCCGAGCCAAGTGACGCGTGCACCATTGAGTGTTTGGAAACCCGTGACAACACCCAGTTGGCTGCCGGCCCAAAGACCCTCTCCACCCTTCTCAGCAGAATCAGCGAGTGCATCTGGAGAGCCACCGTCTACATCGGAGGCAAAACTCTCTGCTGGTGCGTGAAGAATGGGCACGAGGAGGGGATTATTTCCGAGGGCCTGAGGAATACCGGAGAACCAAATGGGTGCGATATTTTTGGAGATAATATTAAGGTCATCATGCTTAGAGGGTTTGATTGGGATGAGTGAAGCTGGCTCGGAACGCTTTGGGAAGTATGAAATTAGGGGTGTTCCCGGTGGTGGGAGGATTAAAGAGAATTCTGCAGCAAGAGAAGAGAGAGGCGTCGACTTGGTCGACAGTGGTAAGATTAAGTTGGTATTAGACTTGAGTAATGCAAGGAGTGATTGTGGTGTGATGTCCTTTGCAAAGTCTGCCAAAGAATAGTTCAATATCAGAGACTTTACTCATAAAGCGATTTCGTACTTTTGGTCTCTGCCGCAAGCACTATAATGTGGTTGAACGAAGGCACATCAAATTCAATCAATTGAGGCGCCTCGTCCTTTGGACCTCTGAAGGTCAGTTCATAACCTCTCTCTACAAGCAATCGTCGTTAATGAAATATCGGAAACTTGCGCGAAAGTACGTACTCTTCAAACCCTCGAAGAATATCGAGAAGTCATCCTGACGTTTTGGTTCGACAACGACCAGAACCGAATTTCCTGTGCTAGATTTTGCACTCGCCAAACTTGCCAGCCCAGCGACGAGTACAATAAGCTTACGAATGGACAGCATGGTGGTCGAGATGACCGTTGAGAATATTACTTTGGTCGTGACGCGCACCGACGTGGAACTCTGGGAATAGCTTCTTTGGTTATGGTTGGCATCAACTTCCGAGCGGCAACTTCGGCGTTTCAAACTCCGCGAAATTCAGGAGGTGAATGATAGGCGCCAGGTAATGGAGATGTGTTTTTACTGGCCGACCGCGGAGAAAGAGCAGCCTGTCACAATTTTACTCTGACATGGAAAAGCTTCAGCTAAGGGCAACATGAATGGCAAATAGATAGTTTACAACAGATATATTTTGGTATTCCCACTATGTCAACTCATTGGGAGGCTATAAAAATACGAGGCCAGCTCAATGATATTATTTCAAGTTATTCTGTGTTATGAAAGGCGCCCATGTGCTGTTATATCGTCGCAATGAAGTGTCTGAATGCTACGCAGGATCATCATCGGCGAATTTCGGCTGAGGCGGACCCGGGCTAACCGCTTAAACTCCGACCGTGAGTGCCGTAATCCCAACATTTTGACACGAAATACGCCGTGTTCGTTCTTGCTCGCGTTCCCCAACCTCCTTTGCCTTTGTCCTCCACGTCGTCCTCTGAACTAACTTTCAACAATGGGTGCCTCAGAAGAACTTGAATACTTGAAGTCTCTCGTTGCTCAACTGAATGACAAGATTCACGCGTTGGAGGCCAAGGCTAAGAGCCCAGCTCCCAAATCACCCGCTCAACAGCTCCGTACAATCCTGATGGGTCCTCCTGGTGCCGGTATGAGAGTCTGGAACATTTGAAATAACTAGCGCTGAACAATTCTATGAACAGGCAAGGGTACCCAGGCACCTAAAATTCGGGACGAATTCTGTGTCTGCCATTTGGCCACCGGTGACATGTTGCGCGAACAGGTCGCTCAAAAGACACCTTTAGGTGTTGAGGCCAAAAAGATTATGGATGCAGGAGGTCTTGTTTCGGATGATATCATGGTTGGTATGATCAAAGACCAATTGGAGAACAATTCTCAGTGCAAGAACGGGTAGGTAATGAACATGCTAGTTCCATTCAGCTATAATTAGCCTCTCAAGCGCGCAGCGGTTGGATTTCCGATGCTGCGATGGTGACATTGTCAATTTCCTCCATTCTCGTTTTATGTTTTGCGTCATAGAATCCGTTATTAACGAATTTCTCTTTCTGCTTGTCACATTAGCTTTGTCCTTGATGGCTTCCCCCGTACAGTGCCGCAGGCCCAGAAATTGGATGGCATGCTCGAATCTCGCAATGAGAAGCTTGACTCCGTTGTACAGCTATTGATCGACGATCAACTCCTCATCTCCCGCATCACCGGACGCCTCATTCACCCAGCCAGCGGTCGTAGTTACCACAAGGAGTTCAAGTGAGCAATGCTTTCTTCCACGACTCCTCTGCCTAACATGTCATAATTTCTTCACAGCCCACCCAAGAAGCCTGGCGTCGATGACATCACCGGAGAGAAGCTCATCCAACGCTCAGATGATAACGTCGAGACTCTCCGCAAGCGTCTGACAACATACCACTCCCAAACAGGTCCCGTCGCCGAATACTACAAGAAGAAGGGTCTCTGGAGTGGCGTTGATGCTGCTCAGTCACCATCTCTAGTCTGGGACAACTTGAGGTCTATTTTTGTTGGACGAAAATAAGTATTTAGACACCTCTTAGACCGTTGCTCAATACAGGCCATATATCTGTTTAGAAGCCAATACGACGCAACGATCCCATCCTATGACATCGATTAAGATTATTCGGGACGCTCAAAGTCTCATACAAACTGAAAAACCCGACGAAGCGACTAGCAACCATACTTCTCAAATCTGACAAGTCCTCACTTATGAGGTTGCTCACCAAATCTGGATGTGTTTCCCAATTCTGTGTCTTCTCTTCGCTATTCAACAAACTTCACACCGCTATTTGGGTATAGTATTCTCAAGATTAAGACGTATGACAATGATGATCAACAGTTTGTGCCTCACTATAGCTCCATACACCAAACTGATGTGTCTCGCAAATACTAGGAGGTTTGGAATGTCCTGTTTGTGGCTGGTTTCGTTGTCTAACAGCTGGCCACTCTGGGATAATGATGAAACCATGAGAGGTCAGTGAATCCGGACAGAATCCGGTGGCCGATGAGAATTATGAACTAATATTAGATTCGACAATCCTCGTGAAACAGTTGTCGTAGAGTCCCAGGGAAGATTTTTCTCTGAGACGGTTATGGGAAATCGCCTGGTTGGCATTTTCGAGAAGAAAAAAAGTGAAAGATGATTTGCACTGTCGACAGGGCCGCCTCAATATTCGAAATATTCAACTAATTGACAACATCTCATGTGTCAGGTTTGGGTCAGGAGTCAGAACATTACTTATTGCAACAAGATATGTGATGTGCTTGCAAATGCGGATTTCGGAGTCGGCGATGATTTGGCATCAAATCTGTAAGTACCCTTGGATTCCACTGCCGTTCTGTCATAGTCGCCGAACAGGTTCGATTTGAAAGGAATCTCATATCTATTCAATTGCAGGGTCATGAGCCCCAGCGTGCAAAAGTTCCTTTTTAGAAGCAGAGCTGAAAAGGTTGATCCCAGACTGAAATTACTTATAGGGACGGACTATTTTGCGTGCTCGTCGGAATCTATCACCACACCACTAAACATCTGCTCTCGTCTATCGATATAAACTTCGGCTGAACACTCAAAGCCCTTGGACCTCCTGTTTCCCCATTTCTCCTCCGTATCGACGTTCCAAGTCCACCCGCTTTCGATCCACACTCGACCTTAAATTTCCTCAATGCCTCGAAAATCATCCGAACATAATGGGACTCTTCGACGCGGTTCCGCATGCCTGTCATGTAGGTAAGTACGCGTTTGTGGGTCAAACTTATGTGTTTACAAAGTTCTCATCTCACTTCATCCCAACAGACGAAGAAAATTGGTACGCCAACATTCGGAAAACCTGTATAGTTGATCTGACCTTAGTTTGACAGAGATGCGATGGTGAACGACCCGTATGCCACCAATGCACGACGATGCGACGAGGACACGAGTGTACCTATGATGATAGCGCAAAAAAGAGTCGGACACAGATGCTGAGAGAGAAGCTGCATACTCTCGAGGCTAAAGTGCGGGAGCTGGAATGTCTCCCCGGCACATCCAACTCCGCCGCCATCTGTGATCCATCCCTTATCATCAAAGCCCTCGACGATCCTAAAAACTCCCATCTGTTTACTTCACCACCAACAACAGATTCATCAAACCCACTGGGCTGGGATGTTACGGCTCTCGATCCATTACTTTCGACTATGTTTCCTTCACTACCGTTCGACGTGACACTGCCCGATAGTCAGTTCGATCTCTCATCTACCTCCTCACCCTCACCGTCGGAATTATCGCTACCCTCGTATTCTAACACCACGCCGCCCACCTTCAACACTGTTCTAGCTTCTGAATCAGTCAGTTACGGCCCGTTAGGCCGCTCACTCTCATCAGAAGTTAAACTTTCTGCCGAAACGCAGCATACATTGTAAGTTTCCAGACTTATTGCCTTACCGTCTCTATTCATAGAGTTTCCTAACTGGCTTTGATGTACAGAATGCAGAGTTTTATTAGCCATCGGAAGCAGTGCTGCTTTTATTCAAGCCCATTTCGTGTCGACCCGGTGACTTCTTCGATGGCATACCCATATGCCACATGTAATTCAACGCTGACAAGTGTTATCTACCTTCTCGGTTCCTTCTATGCGCACGGCTCTATTCCTGACGACCTTGAGAAGCGTCTTCTCGAACAAGCCTTGCACGAGGTTTCAACGGCATTGCACAACAAGCAAGAACAGCAAGATATTTTCGTCGTATCAGCTCTCGGCTTACTTGCACAATACTTCTTCTTCAAAAATCGATTCATGGAGGGAAACCGGCACCTTTTTGCCGCGAAACGCATGGCTGTTGATTTGGGGCTACACAGGATATTACATCCCCACCTCACCACCGAGCCATTCGACCTCGATTTTGGTTTCAATGACTGGATAGAAAAGTCTGCCGTCCTCTGGCAAATCTTTATGGTCGATAAATTCTGGTCCGCGTATGGCAGCTGCAACGATGCCTCTCCTGTATTCGATCTGCTCGGACGTCATATCACGACTCCCCTCCCGACTTTGGAACATGCCCAACTGGTATTGTCTTCCTCTTTGTTCGCTTCCGACGCCATGGAATTAACAGCTCTCCTTTTCCAGGAACTCACTGTATCAAACTACCCAATTCACGCATTTTTTGATTCAGAAAGTTTCCACGGATCATACTGGTCAACCACGGCTTTTAAAGTCATGGCATCCTGTATTTTCGACCGTGCCCTACGGATGAATGGTGCGTGTAAATGTATATCATTTTCCCTGTTCGACGTCTCACTTGGAGCGTTCTCGCAGATATCGATACCCAAGATGGATCAGCGTGGGGATATCATCATTCCGCTGAAGTCGCATTGAAACGCATATCATCCATGGTCCAGCCATTCACAGGACGTCATCGTGACTACCCGGAAAAACCTCACTTCGACACGGACCTTTACCTGGTTCACAACCTTATCCTCGCATCCACAATTCACCTGCATTTGGAAAATATGATGAATCCACAAATATCTTGGGCTGCAAAACGATTGGCCGAGCTCGTTACTCAGCTTACAGAAGAAGATTATGAGTACCTCGACCCAACACTAGCAGTAAGCGATTTAAATTTGTCGCAGCGTATGATTGGATGTTAATGCGACCACGTCTCCTTTTTTCTCAATGCTCTATCACTTTGTACTTCTATAGGTCTGCTGGTCCTCGATTATCAAAGCGTTTCGCCGTGTGATTGCGAACGCGAGTTCAACGGACAACTCAGGGTCAGGGAGCTCCGCATCTCTATATGCGGTTGCCTTCCTCAGGCACTGCATTCAAACACTCCTTAGCGCCCTCCATATCATGAGCGGATATGTTCCTTTGGCAGGTATGCATCGTACCACTATGTATCGTGCTTATCGAATTCTGATCTTGCATCCAATGCACTCTATTCTAACTTTAGATCATCTAGCATACGAGCTACTTGACACAAATACGCCTGAGCCTGAATGTGAACCTGAGCCTCCTCTTCCGCCACAGTACTACCCTTCTTCGTGTTTCAGCAAGACAGCATATCATGATGTCAACTACCCCACCACCTCATACCCGCACGTGGCGATGGAACAGGGTCTGCGGGTCTGTGCATAGCCCCTTCTGTTTCCTAACTACTTAATTATTTAACGCTTATACATATTATCGGCCTCGAGGTCGGACAAGGGGGGTTCTGCCTTCATATCCAGCCTTTTCTCCGTATCACCTTGAGGCTTCCCTTAAAGGGCCCATATTTTAATTGAAAGGACACCTATCGCAAATGTAGCAGCTTTTTCATCATCTCTCTCGCCATTATCTATTATTAATATACTGTATTGTTTAGCATCAGAGCTGCCGCTTAGTATAAGTCATGCTGTAGACTTGTTCTTTCCAAACATTATTTACCATCTGCTTCGTTTGAGATTTAAATGATAAGATATCAGTGCTTCAGCTGCCATCATTTCACTGTCGCATCACGAAATGAAGATCGATACACACCATGAAGGAGTACATGTGCGTAGCACGACTGTTTTATTAAGGCTTTATCTGACCCAACTGACCTACTTAGGCCGAGTTTGTCCTTGTTACTTCGAATCATAGGGGCGGACCAGATTGGCTTGGGCGATCCCGAAGCATGTGCGGATCACGATCACACAAACGAATTCAAATCCGCTTGGCAGCATGCTAACTCAATACGTCGAGACTCGGAATACAGACCCTTCGCCACGAGCTAGTGGTCATCTGGGATGACGAGTGGACGGCCATTGTTACAAGCTCCTTGAGTCATCACTACCCCATGACTAATTTACTTCCGATTTTTGAATGAAACTGGAGTCTGAAATTTCGTACCATGTGTTCAAAAAGTCGATAGAAATAGAGGATTTCGATGTAGAGTCTGTGACGGAAAGTAATTCGGCCTTCCACTGACCTTTTGACCTGAGATATTGTAGGAGTGGCATGCTATCGTTGCACCAAACACTGCACTGTTGTGACAATATTAAGCGCCAGATAAAACACTGAGCCCGCTTCCCATCAAGACTTTGAATTCCTTGGCTGTTGGACATAGAAAGGGATTCTTGGTTAGTTGTGAATCCAGCCCGCGTTTTTGGCCCCGGTCAATTGGATGACTCCCTTGGGCGACTATTTGTCACAAGAGGAAATGCGAACTAAATTCCTGTTAACGTTCTGGAGGGCCTAGGACTTAGGGAAAGGCCCTAGACTCACATGTCGCGCGGTTGAAGAAGCAGCGCGCGGGGGGCAATACCCTTTATATGATAGAAGAGACGACGGCGAGGGACATTTTGAACACGCTGCATGCAATGGAAACAAATAAAACGCGCACGCAATGCGTCATGCCACCGGAATTCTCAAGCAACCATCAGCGTTCATGATCACATATGTGGCGCCCAACTTGGTGGCGCAGTATTCAAGTGTACTGCAGGAGTTATTGTATGCACTCCCAGTCGCTACGTATATTTTTCCCAGAAGGGATACTGGTAGCTGTCAAATATGACGCGCTGATTAGGCTGTGTTGAGTATAATGGGTATTATACGAGATTCGATGACCACGTTTCTTTACCAATCGATGTGATCACCCATTCGATAATCGTGGAGCATAAGAGTACCGGCATGGACGGGTTAGCAGGAACAAGTCGGATTCGTTGATCCTGCCAAAATCTAACGACATTGTACATTGACGCATGCTTGAACAGTTGAATGCTTATATCCCTACTGCAGCCTCCCGTGTACGCTCGTAACGACCGTTCTTGAGCCGATACCCGGCGCACAGTGAGCACCGTCACTGTTTGAGTCGTTTCGTGATATTAACACCGCTCACTGTCAGTCACACCAAGGTCCGAGCGGTGGTAAATTTATGTTTCTACTGCGGTCCACTCGGTGTTAAGGGACATGATGTACCTCGGAGGGGAAATGATGGTCAGCGATCCCAACTTTCGGTTCGAATGTGGGGTAACCGTAAAACGTAGTGGGGAGAAACACAGAAGGAGAGAAATGCTATTGGCACAGCACATACAGCTGCGTGCGCAACCTTGGCGGCCAAGGTCAATGCTTCTCCGCAAACCAAGGCTTTAGCTTAGAAAAATAATCTATCTTTAGGTTTTCTGATTATACCATACCAATGTAGAGCTGTTGATGGTTGCAATAATTACTCATTTTACACCACAATTTTGTGTTTTACGTCGTTCCCTCGCGCCGGCAACCATTTAAAGTACCCATTCCCGAATCCGTGAATATTTATGTCTGCACATAGTTGGCAATAAACTAAAGTGATATAGACTCAAGGTTATAAACGGCACCAAACCACCAGTGACAACAACTACCGAAGTGATACAATCTTCAAATTTAGGAAACCATCACTGATGACTTCAGTAGCGCCTCGCTTTGATGTCATGGATGATGGATGATACTCACCGTTGGAGTAGAAAAGAAATAGGAGAAAGAAGACGCGACCACGCATGTAGCACCTTGTAAGTATGCATACTGTCAATCCTTCCAGCATTACAAGCACAGATGTCAAAAAAACTGGACCTAAATACTGCGAAATACTCCTCTCAAGCTCACTCTGTTCCTCCGAGGGCCGTATCAATGACGGAGGTGTATAGAGGGTGTGGGAATTATACTGAAAAGGCAATCGCAAGGGTTTAACTTTAAGGCACACGTGTTGGTCGCATAACAAGAAATGTTTGACAAATTTATTCTTGGCTTGTGTTGGCCCAGGCTTTGATAAATAATTCCCTCCATTTCGCCTCGGTCTCCTGTTCTCTCGCTTTCCCTCCTCCACCGCCTTTTGCGGATTTTCATGGTAGTCAACGTCTCTTACTGTTTCTTACACAGACACTAAGCTTGTATCACATCTCGACCCATATTCTGGTAAGTATTGGTTCACCCTGTGTTCACATTTATTATCGCCTTGTGCTCGTATGTTGTTGATATGCTCACCACCAGATCGTATCATATAGGTTCTTTCCATTCACGAAAATTTAACATTCGCAGAGCCAGACTCGAACCTATCGAACACTTTGGACAGCCTTTCCGTGTGTCTTGCACGTTAATATTAGGAGAAGCTATCAGTCTTCTTGTGGTAAGTGGACGGGCTCGTTTTGCAACTGAAAAATGCTTAAGTCAACAAACTTCTTAGATTTCTTGTGCCCGCCTTGTGCATATTGTTCGATTCATCCGAGAGGAACGCTTAGTTCGGCACCTTTAAGAGGAAATTGTCAAGGCTTTGCTCTATCAAACATATTTGAGACCATTGAGTCTCCAGTGTGACGCATTGCATTCATCATCGTCTTCTTATCTATGTACGCGACCTTTTTAGAATTGTCAGCCTCCTCCTTCTCACTCCCTACCATCTCCTTTTCTCTTCACCGACAGCTCCCTTCCCCCTTTACCGACGTTCGAAGCCTCAATGATTGCCACCATTACTGTTCAATCTCACCGTATGAGCTCCATACAGGACCATCGCTTCTCGTTGAATTCTAATACTGCCGGGGCGCCCTTACCGCTCATTCCTCGCCGACTTTCATCAACAACTAGACCTCCACTCCCTAGCTCCTCGTCGCCACCTTTCTCACTGCGACCATCTCTTTCAGCGCCTTCCGTCACAACAGCTACAGCCACAGTCACTACAGCTACACCAGCTACACCCCCAAAACTTGAAGAAGATTCCAGCTCCTCCAATTCAAGCCCTTCGGATGTCAGTCGATCTACCATTCGAACCAAACGCGTTCGTGGTGTGCGTACCGCGCCTCTCTACCCTCCGGAATTGTCTGCCCCGATACCCATTCCCGCAGCATCAACAACCGTCGAATCGCGTGCTTCCTCATCAACATCTCAGCCATCCTCTTCGACAGATTCGTCATCACAGGCTGGCCCGTCGAAACACTTGGTCTATACCCCAGGAATGTCCTTGCGCCTAAGTGTCGACGCGCTCAGGTCGCGTAATGTCTCAGAGTCTAATGTTTCAGTCGGTGGTTCTACCTCTGCCTCTGGATCGAAGTCTACATCTGCCTTGTGTGAGACTTTTGGGGAAGCAAAGCTTATTCGCAAAAAATCTGGCCAGCTTGTCAAACCATCCTTGAAGACTTCCCGCTCCGCATCAAGGAATGGACTATCGGTGATAACGCTCCCCCTTGCCAGCAAAAGCGAGCCCACAACGCCCACCAGCAAGGCAGTGCATTTTGATGCGAAACTCGAGCATGTCAAGCTTTTCCTGGCGGAGCAAAAGCCATTAGCCGTATCAAGAGACGGGAGTCCCACAGACGACACCAGTGGAACGGATAGTGATTTCCCCGCTTTCATCTATGGGGAGGGGGAGGATAAACAACCAAAAAGGAAACTCATCATGCAGGTCGCAAACATGCCTGGGCGGGTATGTCCCGATTCGGATGTGGCACTCGAGGAGCTCTCTTTGTCTTCGGACGGCAGCAACATTGTTGGGCGGGTCCGGGTCCGAAACATTGCCTACGCTAAATGGGTTGCAGTGCGCTTTACCCTCGATTCATGGCAGACGGTGAGCGAAGTGACAGGCAAGTACATCGAATCGCTTGGGCCTTCGTTCGACTGCTTTGGATTCACGATTCGCCTCAACGACCTCCTTGCCCGCATTGAAGGCAAAACTCTTGTTCTCGCCATTCGATATTCGGTTGCCGATCGGGAGATTTGGGACAACAACAACGGGCAAAACTACTATGCGACTTTCACCAAGGCGAAGGTTCCACAAGAAAGGAGATCGGTTAGTGTGTCTGACGACGAGGCTTCGACGGATATGGTAAATCTGCGCACCAAGTTGGAGAAGGTCGCGTCAGTCTCAGACTCTCGCACGGGCCCAGCGTTCTCATCACAGCACGTTCGCCGGCAATCGTTAACCTCGAGCCCTGATACAGCGTTCAGAACGAGCCCTTCATTGGCTGCTCGCTACGACTTCGCCAACTCACTCAAAGCCCCATGGAAGCCCTCTTCGTCTCCCCCTGTTCATGCTCGCACCAACTCCTTTCCTCTATCATCTTCGAAGGCTTCTTCACCCTCTTTGTCTGCAAAAGCTCCGGTTGATCCCTATATTTCCAAGCATACCAAGTCCAAGCCGGCTTTGGGCTCACCGCGAGATGTTGACAGAGAAATTCTGGCACCTGCTCATCGAAAGGCTTCCTTCGAGGCTGAAGATGCTGCTTCCTTCAAGGCCCACCGTCATCACCAGCGAGGGTACTTTGACATCAGTGTTCCCCCTGTGGAGCTCAAGAAGACGCCTAGCTCCGGCCCTCCACTCCTCGCCTCTCTAGATGGCTATATCTCACCACCAGCGCCCATTCTTTTCCCAGTGGTAGACGGATCCCCATCTTCGGTTGCCTACAAAAGGGATCCAGTGGATACTGAGGACGAAAGTGCCCTATCGACCCCATCGATGGTGACCCCATCGTCGTCGAGATCGTCGACACCTTCCCCGACCATGTTTACGAGCATGGGCGTCTCAGCTGACGATGGTTTGGAGGTCCAGAGCCCCGAGACGCATTACAGGCAGTTCCTGAACAAGTACGTTGTTTCTATCAATATTATCGGTTTGCAGTATGCTAATTAGTCGTCATCAATAGGTTCTGTTTCTTCACGGGACCTGATTCAGACCCTATTCAGCGCGCTCATTCTGCGTCTGAGGTCGAAGAACTGCTGACCAGCGCCTCTCCCCGGCTTGCTTCTATTACCCACGCTGCCTCTACTATTCGCTCGCCAAGCCTCGAGAGCGTCGTGTCGAGGAGCGGTTCGATAACTCCGACCATCTCGCGTATACACCTGGAGCCTGCTCCCGTTCGGTCCTAAGACCACAGAAGTAATTTGAATCGCCATGACGTGGTCATATGGCTCCTTCCTTTCACTCTGTTCTTGCATGCTGGACCTCTCTGCTCATCCCATCTCATGACACCGCCAACGTGTCACTCGTGTATTGAAACCGCTTATTTATTGTGTCATATTATAGGTGTCGATCGTCTTCACCACACTTCATCATCATCATCAGCATCGTATCATATCATCATCGCATGGACACATTGCATTAATTTTTTTTTTTTTCATTTCATTTGTCTCGTTCTTATATTCGGATCAACCCTGTCTCCTTTACCTTCTCATACTCATCCCCTTCACCGCTTTTCTTCTTGGAATATTTTATCTGTTGCATGTCACGAAGCATTTATTGCGTCCCTTTACGTCTTCTTTTTTCCTTTCTGTGTATTATCTTCTTTGTGAGTGTTTCATTAGGAGCCATAGGGTTGTATTTTGTTTGCAGCCTTATCGTTTTAGTTTGCCTGGTTTCCTGAATTTTGTCACTGTATGTACATTAGGTAGTTAGTTAGATGATATGTGATCTGTCAATACATTACGTCCTTTCCGGTATATTGAAGAGAGCTAGACTTGAGATGCTTTAAGGTTCGCGAAAGCCGCTCAGATGTGGGGTAAGCTGTGTCGCTTCTTTGGTTCATGGTGGAGGAGCTGCTAGCATAAGCATGCACTTGGTCTTACTGACCTTCGTGATGATGACAAATTGAATGAAGATACGCCACGAGTCTGCTCGTGCGAGCTAATTGTAGCAGGTCAGTGAATGGCTGCTTGTAAACATGTCCCGCGATGATGTCGGGGTAACCTGAGAGGTCCGAACTATTCGACGTTCTGATGCGCCGAATGATATCAGGAGGAACCAATGATTAAATGTATTGTTAGCCTGCGCGAGAATTAGAGAGTTATTTATTGTCTTCTTAGAGAATACGTGGTTTCGCCAATGAAGTTACGCGGGGTGAGTTAGCCGTAACGGCGGTGTAGTAGCATTTAGAACAAGGAGGCTCGAAAGCAAATCAACTTCAAGGCGGGGCCGAGGATACGGTTTTTACCTGGAGGGGTTGCTTCCATCTTGGCGCGTTATAATTGAGATGCTGACTATTTACTAGCGTCTGTAGAGTAAGAACTGCTCAGGAATACTCCACGATATCAATGATCCTTGGACTTCCAGAACGTTCTCCTAGAGTGTAGAACAGGCACCTTCAGTCTCCTTAGCGGCGCCGAGAAATTCTGTCGTTTCACGAAGTATTCAAACGAAATGAAGCATATCGGCCTAGCTTTGTGCTTAATGGATTTTTGCAACATTCCTCAGATGCGCTCGTGGAGCAACTTCGTGGGTGCTCCAGAGCGTACGCTGATCAACGGCGACGCAAACGAAATCCCGCACGGGAAGCCAGGTTTCGCTTGAATCTGTTCAAACTCTCCATACGGCCACTGAGGGGTTATCCATATCCGTGCTTTTAAGCGACCGAGGTATTTTGCAACGCGGGGCCCAAGCTTTGAGAGCTCGAGCGCTTCCCGTTGTTTTTCATGTCTCGGCTGCGCGTAGCTCAGCAGATGTCGACCACGCTAACAGCGGGCCTTTCGCATTCACGCCAAAGCTGCGTCTGATGTCCTTTTCCTTGCAGGTTATTCATTATCCCACCTGTTTCTCCGCACTGATGAAGTCTCCGAAAATAATTCTTGGAGATCGTGAGCAGCGACGAGGTAAAATGTCGGAGTTAGAATTTCGAAGTTGATTTAATTAGGCGCTTGTCAATGTCCTGATTAATCCGAGATGAAAAGAACACCAAGAACTCCAGATCGACTTCAAACGCTCTGGACTCGGTACGCACTTGGTTCTCGTAAATTTAAAAAGATCGTTTAGCTACCGCCGTATCTATTTTTAGACGTCCCTGATGTTCATCGATGTGATCAAGTGAAGATACAAAATGTCCGTCAAAGCGTGACCTTTCAAAAGCAACTGTCCTCTTTACCACCATGATCTTTTAGCACTACGTCTACGAGCATTTGATGTTTCTGGTGTGGCTACGGGTTGAGGTTTGTGAGGTATCAAAACCCGTCTGTGAACGCGATGCTGGACAAAATCAGACCACATAGCAGTTCGACCATGATCGCGGTTAGTATGCTTGCGTTGTACATCGATATCATAGATGTATGTTATCTTCTGCTTTATATCGGGGCGTGGATGAGTAACTTGGCTAACAGATGTTAGGTAGCATATGGCAGGATTTCAGATCATTCAAAATGGTATCGCGTGCCAACAATCCACTGGATGCATGTACCTGTCGCGGATCAATAGCATTAAAGTTCAATGACAAGAGCGATGGTTAGTATACAAGTCGAAGATTACTTCAAGCCACCAGGTTTGTCGCGTTGAAGGTCATGAGTGATGTTTTTTATGCGCACCCTGCAACGAGGCATATACGGTTTATTGATTTTGTAACAGCTATTCAGTAGGATTGACATCTTCTTCCAAACTTAGATAAAGTTCATCCCCCGCCTCGTACATGCTCCAATGTCGTGTGGGCGCGACAAAAACGATAAACCTCGAGAGATTTCGCGCCCATTTCTCCAGGTTAGGACTCGTACGACCTTTTGGAAAGCAAAAAACACTGTAACGAACGTTTAGATAGACGTGAGAGCTCACTGCAGCATAAATGGCATTCCGTGGTCAGTGTGAGTAATTATATTCAATTCAAAGGATGAACGTTTGCTGATAATAGTTGGCAGATTGTGAGTAGACAGACTCTTTCGGCTATACCTGTAATCGGGGACTATTAGGGTTGTGGCTGTGACGGCCAATTGCCGTGATTTGTGGATGATAATTTTTGAGGAAGTGATAATAAGGCCTTTTCTTTTCCTTCTTGTTCTGCTTTCACCTGTTTCTCCTCTCCACCTTTCCACTCCCTCTTCTTATGCTATAGTTTATATCCTTTTTCTTTATTTTCATCTACATCTTTCACTTCATCATGCACCACAACAATTCTATCAGGATTATCGCTGGTTAGTCTCCTGACTCACCTCTGAACCAGATGATGGTCTCATGCGTCACCTATTTCCCCTTATACAGGGAATAGCCACCCCGAGCTCGCCCAAGCGGTGGCCGAGCGGTGAGCCGCGCTTATGGCGCATTGGCACACAGTGATTCATGTCACAGCACACAGGCTTAATGTTCATCTTGTTCCATGTACCGTCTCCAAATTCTCCAACGGCGAGACAAGTGTCAGGATCTCTGAATCCGTTCGTGAAGAAGACGTCTTTATCATTCAGTCAGGCTGTGGAGATGTCAATGACAACTTCATGGAGTTGCTCATTCTCATCTCTGCTTGCAAGACTGCTTCAGCACGGAGAATCACGGCGGTCATCCCTTGCTTCCCCTATGCTCGTCAAGATAAGAAGGACAAGTCTCGTGCACCGATTACCGCCAAACTCGTAGCTAACATGCTTACGGTCGCTGGAGCGGACCACGTTATCACCATGGACCTCCACGCCAGCCAGATCCAAGGCTTCTTCGACATTCCCGTTGATAACCTATGGTCCGAGCCTCACATGATCACGTACATCAAACGATATATCCCGGGTTGGCAGGATGGTATCATTGTTAGTCCCGATGCTGGCGGTGCCAAACGGTATGCATTGTTTATTCTACACTTAAAATTCCTGGAATGCGACTTGTCGTGTTCCTCGGTTACTGATGTCTCATCTTCTCAAGTGTGACAGCCATGGCCGATAAATTGGGTCTCGAGTTCGCACTGATTCACAGGAAAAGAAAAGGCAAGTCCTTATCAGCTCCTGAGGCCATGGAAATCCTGGTTGGCGATGTGAAAGACAAGGTCAGCGATATAGATCGGCGAAATTACATCAACAAGTGTGAATGTCTGTTTTTAGGTTGCAATCCTTGTGGATGATATGATAGACACTGGTAGAACGCTCACCTTGGCGGCTAAAACTCTCCACGAGAGAGGCGCAAAAGCTGTCTATGCTCTTATTTCGCATGGTTCGTGTCTCATTTTGATTCGCAGATGTTTTGACCCTCATCGTGTATTTCCAGGACTACTTTCGGAAACAAACATGAGTTTGATTGACGAGCTCCCTATTGAGAGGCTGGTGGTGCGTTTTCGCAATTTACATTTCACACACCTCAGCTCCGCCGACTGACCCACCGCCCCTCTCAAGGTTACCAACACCATCCCTCAGACACAGCACCAAGAGCTGTGCAAAAAACTTGTGATGATTGACGTCAGCCCCACTATCGCTGAAAGCATCCGGCGCACACACAACGGCGAAAGCATCAGCCTGCTATTTGGTGAATGGGCAGAGTCTTCCGGAACCATAATAATTTGAAACTGACCTGACCAGACGACACCATCCCGAGCCGACAAATGCAAGACCTAATTCTCGACCTCTCATAATTCTCAAGACGACACGAGGGACTTTATTCTTTCTTCCACTTTCGCTATCCGTATGGTTTATCTCTCCCGTTCATGTGCTCTGAATGTCTGTAAGTTAGTGTAAATCGAGTGGCAGTTGGAAATGGAGCCATTTAATTGGGCAGTCATGTTGTACGCTGTTGTGGCTGGAACCCTTGGAAGGCAGTTAGAGTTGCTTTCTTCACCATTCAATACTGAGCTCTTGCTCTATGCTCCCCATTTCTTCAGCCTTTAACGCCACCCCAACTTGTGAGCCCCGGAAGCCGATATTTATCCATATCAGAATTATAGCCATGCTAACCCCACGATCATATTTCATTTCGGACTCATGACGGTGATGACTTGTACGATCTGTTCTCTTCGTCGCCTCCATGGGTGGTGGTATCATTTTAGGGGCCGTTTTGTTCTGCCCTGGCATTGGCTTGTAGTCTTCAGGCCCGGCGTTGCCACAGGACATAACCTTACATCATGAACATCGCCTGCTTATAAAACGTAATGCAGCCTATACACCATGTCGAATGTATAAGGGTGACTGGGAGGTTGTTTACTTGGCTACTTCTTTCTTGACTCTTGGTTAGTCCTACACGGTGCCCAACCAGATCGGTGATGTCATTTTATCTCATTTCGACAGGTTGTCTAGATGTAATGCATGTTGAATAACTGCATTCTTGGGATAAACTGCACAGTAAACATAAACATAACGCGCTGTTTACCATCGACGGAATGTGAGCTTCGAAGGCATGATTGACAATAATCTCAGTCATTGACACACAGACGTATTAACCCTTGTCACTGGAACATGTGGAACGATGACCCCTTTCAATCCGCAGCATAACTTCATGTTTCGCCGTCGATGTCGTGAGCTAGTGTATAAGGGTGAAACTCATACTGTAAGGGATAACTTGACGAGCTTCTATCACAATAAATGATCGAGCGACAATTTCGCGACTGTATCTCTGCATCGAACACTACCACATCACCGAGCAATGTGGTGGATGTGTAATACTCTCTCTGATAGCGAAGAACAGGCGCGAGGCGATGAGCTGCCTCCGCGCTGAAAGAAGCACGCCCCCCCACATGGTGCGATCAGTGTCATTCGGCGTCCTTTGCGGTGACATAAGGATTAGTGAATCATACCGATATCAGGATGCGGGGGTTTCTGAAAATAGTCTGTGCAGATGACGTCTCTGAAAGTCATTATGTACATAGTGTAAAGCATCTATTACCTTTTGGAATGGCAGGCCATCCGTCCAAAGTCCGCTTCATCGAGCAAGCGCAATACAGGAGAGTAATAATCAGCAAGTCAGATACGACTCCAGTACGACTCGGAAACAGAATGTACGAGCGTGAAGGCATGACCCTTTGAGCTTCGGTCGACATGTCATTCCACGTTTGTCGATCTGTGAGTTCCAACCGCTGCTTTCTCATTCGACTCGTTAAACCGTTCAAACGACTCAATATATTCGAGTCGTATACTCACACTTCAATGGGTGAGAGGAAGATCGCCCTTGCGCGCAAAGCCTGGAACGGGATAAAATGGGCACCGACAAATGTCGAGACTTTCAGACTTTCTTGATAGGTAGTTGAGTCTAGGCTTATCCCGTTTTATAACGCTGAGGATAGGCGGGAAATACTCAAGACGGACGGTGCGTCCCATAGATCGCTATTAATACACGAGCCTCTGTATAGAGCTCAGGAGCATCACCGAAAGCGTCGGAATTCGGTAGCAGGATGTCAAAGGATGCTGATTAGATCCGTATTCGAGCCTGTAGCGGTCGAGATTCGAATGCTGTAGATACCTCATTCTGCGTTTCGTTTCGTTTCATTTCTTTCTAACATTAAATATCGTCTTATATGGACTTGCCAGGAATGTTAGCGTCGAATGGTGTCGTAAAGACGGAATGCAGCTGCGACGCATAAACTGGTCATCGCATAAACGATAGATACTCGAAAAAAGGTCGTTGAGGCTTAGAGCACGCTGCACGCCTTCACGGCGGCCCTCAAGAATCTAGTGATGGATTCTCTTGTTCACCGGGATAAGCAGGTCTAGTATCAAAGGGATTGGCTGTCTAAAAATACTACTGTGACACTGTCCACAGCGATTACTCCGTTTTGACACTGACACCCCTTTTTGAAGAGCGTCAAAGCTCTTGGCATTTTCACCACATTAGTCAGGTAATAATCTGAATGTCAAAAGGACTAGAACAAGTATGTCGACCTGTGAGTCGGTTTGATCGGGTCAGCTTCTGTCTTCCTGTGATAACGGAATGCGGCCGATGCATTAGCGATGTCTAGAGGTAGTCTACTGCATTGGTCGAGTTCAATTCCGAAAGGGAAGGCCGTGCCGACATCCCACCCATTCGAAAAGTATAAAGGTCGTTCGAATAACGGGGGGGTCCCCCTCAACTTGTACTCAGGTATCAAGAACATCCTCCATTCCCATTTCTCCTCTCACAAGCGACAATGAAATTCCTTACCCTCTTCGCTACATGCTTCGCTGCTCTCAGCATCTCATCTGCCTCCCCAACCCTCGAGCCCAGGCAGCGAGCAACAGTCTACACTCGATGCACAGTAGCGAACACGGCTGCTCTCACTTTTGTAAGTAGCCCCATGTTCCTTCGAGCTTGCCTTCTCCATTTGTCTTGATTCGTTTCTGACACCACGCTTCTCGATAGGATGATGGCCCATATATTTATCTGTTAGTCCCATCGAGACTCGACTCATGTCGTAGAGTCGCTTAACTTGTTCTTTTTTAATATAGCAATGACATTGTCAACCTGCTCGATGCCGCAGGTGCTAAGGGGACCTTCTTCTTCAGTACGTTTCGTTTCGCTTAACCACAGCCGAATTTGTCCTAAATTTGACACTCATGTCGCGTTATCTTTTTATCACCTTTCATCTTTAACATCATCTAGATGGTAACAATTGTAAGTCAAGCTTGCTTCTTCAATCTTGATAGAAGGCTCATCTTGACTGACGTTTCGAATTGACAGACGACTGCATCTACAACACCGGCCCGGCAGGTCGTGTCAAGTATGCCTATGACCATGGTCACCAGGTTGCCTCGCACACTTGGGCGCACAAAGACCTTACCACTCTTACATGGGATCAAAGTAAGAACATTGTTTTACATCAATGAAAAAACTAATCTCATCTCCTTTCGTTAGTCCACGATGAGATGTGGCGCGTTGAACGTGAGTTTCATTTCTCTTCGAGACCTCTTTGGCATTCTCCATCAGGAAGTTGACCTCTTTCCGATCATCACCAGAGGCCCTACAAAGGATAACCGGCGCTAATCCCGCATTCATGCGTCCTCGTAAGTTGGCTACGCGCTGCTCTGATCCTATCGCTTACGCTCGCCTTCCTAGCCTACGGAAACTACAACACGCTAGTTCAGGACGCTTCAGGTGTCCGTGGTCAAGCCCTTGTCAATTGGGACTTCGAGTGCGTTTTCAATAGACTTTCTTGCCATGTGTAGTGATCATGAGACTTACGGATCTACGCTACTAGCTCCCAAGACTCCCTCGGTGCCTCTGCCCAGACATCGAAGAACCTCTACAACACCCTGGCAAACAACCACCCTAACACCATTCTAGCTCTGAACCACGAGACTATTGGTGAGCATATCTTCTCTGTCGAAAAAAGGCATCCTAACTAATCATTCTGTTATTTTCTAACAGAAACCACTGCGTAAGCTCAATTCAGAAGCAAATCATAGCATCAGCTAACACTCCTTCTAGTCATCAAGTCGTTGCATACGCGATTCAGCGCCTCCAGAGCGCCGGATACCGTCTCGTCACCGTCGCCGAATGCCTCGGCAAGAGTCCCTACCAGAGCGTCGGCCAGCCCTCTCCTCGCGACGTGAGTCTCATCTTTCCTGCAGATTTTAAACATACTCTAAACACGCTTGTAAACAGAGCAACTGGCACTGTTAAACAACGCTTCCATCACGACTTGACTAAACGTTCACCTTCGACGTGTAATCACGACCTAACTGACAGCACAGGACACTACTACCACGACAGCTCTACGATCCTTTAAAATTTAACTTCTTCGAACTCTTGAACTCTAAAAAGCTTATTCGTTTGCACCTTTCGTTATTCTTCTTTATCTTACCTTACTTCCTTCGAACACTTTTCTGGCCCTCATGCATTCGAACACTTTGTAACAATAACTTAACTTGTACGATAGTGCTGAAGGCGCCCTTATGGCCTTGATCTCGTAGTGTATGATTTTCCAATTCGGAATACTGTACATAGTTTGATAAATCATAATTGTAGCGTTGACTTGGTCATTTTACCCATATATGTGAGGAATGCATCCAGATCCCCCTTAGACACGTCGCCCATGGATTTACTTCACGGTTACTTCGGGGGTGCTGGAGCAGCTTCCTTCTCACCACGAAGTAAACTCTCGATATTCGCTCCGAGCTTACGGCGCTGCTCCAGGGTCAAAGACGGAGTTCCTGAGTATCCCATCCCTATAGTAGAATTGTAATAAGTCGTTATGTATCATTTGTAGTCATATAGACACGTACTTAAACTCGGATACTGCAGCGGAATTTCATCGCTTCGCAGAGGCAACGTCGATAGATCGAGTGGGAACGAAGGCCCGATCCATGCGTTTCGAGTTTCATGATCCCTAAGTCAGAATTATCAGCAAGGGACCTTCTCTGAACTCTTTATCGTCTTACTTTCTCTAAATGAAAGGCACAGCATGATCAGTCAACCTGCCCATTCTAATTACATGACGTGAATGTGCTCACCTGGTCTCTCGTAAGAGGGTGTACGAGAATACTACAGAGTTAAATATGTCATTAACCCAATATGCCGAAAGAACGGAAATACCGACCTCAATTCCCCTCGATTCATACAGAGGTACGAAAACACGGCAGCAAATGTCTCAGAAGGAACCCAAATTTCATATGACCCTAGAAACGACCAAAAACCAGATGCGTCAGTTTAGATCAGCGTCATAGCATCATTATCCCCGCTACTTTAAAATCTGAAGTCGACAGTAAACCGAGACTAACCAACAGGGTGAGGTCCAACGGGGTCTACATTCACCCTAAACAGAGGTACCGCAACGAATGCTCCATCCCTCCTCAGACGAAGAACCGCATCGCGAAGTGCAAGTGCAGCTTGGTGCTCGGCCTGGTTCTTTTGATGAAAGTAAATATCTGAGAGACAAATGATTAGAGTTGCGTGTTTCGATATCTTGGTTACAATTTGGAATTTACGAAAATGCCACTCCCTAGAAACGTTAATTAGAGACATTGGCAACATGAAGCAAATGAGACATACTTTATCTCTCCATCAACGACTTCCTTAAGATCAGTCGGGGGTCCAGAAGAGCTTGGCATAACTGCAAGGTAAGAGAACGATGTAAGATGCAGGCACAAAGGAATAGCAATCAAAGAAGGTTCAGAAGCAGAAAACAAACACTGTCAGGGGCTTACTAATGAGAAGCAAAGTGCGGTGACATAAATATCAATGATGACAGAGCTTAAATGACATTCCCACCAAACGCCTTACAATATGAAAAAATGAGAAGATAAAAGGTATATCTACAATCTAAATCTACACACAATAAATCCAGCATTATATAGACAATATAGCATTAGTCCAACCTGGAAGGTAACTCCCAAGCAAGCCTCATGCCACCAAGCCCCATTATCACAAGAACAAAATAGGAGCCGTAACCCCACAACAAACGATGTTGGATAGAAAAGGATAACAAATTAGTTGATATCAACGGGCCGACAATACGCCCTAGCGGCGCCAGCATCTGAGCTAATCCATTAGTAGCACCCAATGAGCGCTTGTTAGGTGCCGCAGCAGTGATGTATATATAAATACAACCTAGGATAAGCAGGGAAATATTAGCAAAGCAGAAAGCGAAGATTCAGTCGTAATATCATACCATATGCAAGCTCGACGACCAGCAAACATGAAAGCTGGCACACCAATAAAGTCCACACCAAAGCATCCAAATCCATCTTCGCACAAAGATTCATCGCAGGTGAAAGCGCAAAAATGGGAATCAATGCTCCAGTGGCGCATATATACACCGCTTTGACACCAAAGCGACGCACGAGACGTCCAAGAAGGAAGGTTTGCACAAGGCTGTTGATGACGCCGTAAGTAGCCATGATGACCCCAATGAGATGTGTGGGAAGGGCGAGGCCACCCAAGTGGATAGGCATGGCGAGGAAGAGGGGCTGGACTACGTTGAATGCCGCGTGGAGACAGGCAATGGAGACGTAGTTGGATATAGGAAGGAGGACTTTCCAAGTGAGTAGTGATCGGAGGGGCGCAGGTTTTGAGGTATCTTCTTCCACAGCTGGCCCTTCCGTGACAGAAGCCTCAGAATCTTCTGCAAGCAGAAGTGGTCTGTCTTCAGGGGTATCTTTTGACTTGGATTTGTACAATCTCGTCCCAGGCACGCTCTTCAAAAGGCATAAGAAATCAGATCACAGAAATAATGCTCGCAACATACCTCGTTAAGGTAAAAACAGACGGTTATGCAAGCTACAAGACTGACCACACTCATAATAAAGCATGGCAGAAAATAGGGATATTGCTTCCAGAGTGGTCCAGAGAATACGGAGGGAAATCGTTCAGCTGGTCGAGCCAACCATCCACCGATCAAGGCTCTGAAGTGGTTGTTGATGTTTCTGCTATGCATATATTCACAAAATAACATACCCAAAAGAACTCCCAACCGACCAAGGGACATGCAACAGAGCAAAAGCAGATGCACTATTTGTACTATCCGTTATCTCTCCGATAGTCCCTTTTATCACACCTAAATGAGTATATGCGCGTTGAGAAACAGTTTATATACCAAAAATATGGCATGAACTCACCAGCATTGCTGTTTAATGCGGAGAAAATACACCGACTACAAAAGCGGGGATTCAATACAAAGAAATTTAAAAGCGATAGAGATACATAAGTCTGACCTTATTACAAGCCCTAAAAATGTTTTGGACAGTCCAAAGCTGAACATGGAGACTGATAGCGCGAATGTGCCCAGGAGAAGAATGGGCTTTCGTCCAACATGGTCTGAGAGGCGACTCCAGTACATCACCACAGCAAATGAGGCGAGTTGCCGTATAGATTCCTAGGCACAAATGCGAGTTAGACCATTTGCGAGATGTGAATGTCCAAGGCGCGCATACCATCGTCCCGGCGTAGTATCCAACTTTTGCTTCGTCATCGGTGATAGACCTCAAGAGCTACACTCGCCATAGGGAGTAGTGGAGGTGTCAGACTGAAATTGTTTTTAGGATATTTTTGTTAGAACTAACCTCATCCAGGAACGGTAAAAACGAAAACACAGATGCCGCCTCTGCAAACCTCAAAAACATCAAAATAGCCATCTGTCTGACAGGTAAAGGTGTGGGCTCGGGTTTCTTATACCCATCGTGGCTTTCTGTTCTGCTTTCGTCCGTGACGGGCATGATAGCAAGATAGGTTGTGGTTGAATTTGAGTGCCAATGCTCAAGAAACCTCCAAGATACACCAAAGAGTCCCGAGAAGTTGTAATCACTAGTACTCGTCCAATAAAGTCCCTAGAGTGTCTTCAGCGTGATCATGGGTGAGCAGAACAGGTTACGACGTGGCCATAGTGTCAACTTGAAATGAAAAACACAGAGTCGTAATTCGCGTCCAGAGACTCAACGGTGTTCGGGTCTACAACAGCAGGGCAACCCAGTTAGGCAAGAGATATGATGGCCTGATGGCTTTTATCAGATAAGATTCGGTCAGATGGAGTCGGTATGATTCATATCGACACCCTGATTCTTGATTCCTACCATACCATCTACCTGACGTCTACCCTCCCTTGGGATATATATTGACAGGTAACAGCGCCTAGCTAGTACAGCACCCAAATCTTGAAAGAGCACTGATATCATACAGTTCAAATGCCACCAAAAGGCGGTAACGCAAAGAAAGAGAGCGGCAGGGCAAAGAAAGCAGAGAACGAAGCGAGGAAACAAGACGCAGCAGCAGCAGACCGCGTACGTCTATCTACACCCTTCTGTCTCCTCTACAACGCTCAACTGAACAATAATCACCAACCAGGAACGTAAAGAAGCCGAGGCATGGACCGACAAGGACGTTAAAGGCGGAAAAGCCAAGGCACAGGCAAAAGAAGACAAACGCAAGGCCGATCTCGCAAGGAAGGAGGAACTGGCACGTATGCTCGCAGAGGAAGAAGCCTCGCTTCCCTCGAAACCTAAAGGTCCCTCCGGGCCCAAGAAAAAGGCACCCCCACCCAAACCCGCTGGGCCAGGCGCGATCGCTGCTGGTGGCGGCCTTGGTAGTGTTACGCCCTCTGGGTCGGGGAGCGGCGCACCACAGGAGGTGGAGAGCTTCAGTGCAACGGGTATTGACAATGCGCTTGATCTGCTTGATGTGGTTACGGCGAAGATGGACAAGGCTAGTGTGGGTCAGCAAGCAGCGAATATTGAGCGTCATCCTGAGGTGAGTGACTTCATTTATTCTAGCGTATCTGGAGTGCAATGGACGCTGATGATTTGATTTTAGCGACGATTCAAGGTATATCAGTTTATTGTGTATGGATGAGTATTACCTGACCGTTATTTGTAGGCTGCATTCGAGGCTTATCAAGAGCGAGAGCTACCCAATGTTAAGAAAGATGTACGTCGCCTCGGATCCATCCTAACGTGTCTCACAAACTAAATTATACGTTATAGCACCCCGGTTTGCGTCTTCAGCAATACAAGGTAATTGAGCGTTTTGTACACCTGAAATAGAGCTAACAACCACACAGGATCTTCTCTACAAGCAATTCCAGAAATCACCAGAGAATCCGTAAGTCGCCAGTCCCAAACCAATATCGTCGTTTAATAACTGTTGTTTTCAGATTCAACCAAGCGACTGTCGCTTTCGATGCAAGCAAAGAAGAGAAGATCGAGGTTCTGAACGCCAGGAAGCGCGAAGTGGAGGAACGCCTTCGCGAGAAAAGCTAAACAATCCAAGCCTCACAACCTGCCCTCAGATTTACTGGATCTTCAACTTAGCACCTGGTGCAACTCACTCATCCGGACAACTTCACACATGGAAAAAGTAATCACAGGAATATCGTGATGAATGGATTATCTGGCAAGGAATGCCCAGAATGTATGACAAGTGGTGCTAGATGTACACATAGAGTAGGATGCAATGACCGATGCGAAGAAAGCAAAGCATATGTGGAATGATATGATACGAAATGATAATGCATACAGTGCGAGAAAGAAGAAGCCACAGAAATGTCCCAGATATAACAAAAAAAAGAATACATATATACTACAAATTACTAGTTGTGATGTGATGTGATAGAGCAGACCAGGCGTCGACGCCAGGTTGCTTGTATAGTGATGAAGATAATCGTTAAAACCTGATGAGAGCCAAAATCAGTATGATGTTCCGAAAGTTTTATCAATAAAAACGACGAAGGGATCAGAAAAATAGGCAATATCAAGGTTGTCCCCACATGGGTCGGAACAGGTCTGATGATAATACATCATTTCAAGTCCAAGGGAAAGCTATACTCACATAAAACATATGGGACAGGTAGTGGGCAGGTTTTCAAGGCACTCCTTCATGGACTGTGAATGGGAGGTTAGCATTTGAAGACAGCAATGACGATACCAACAGAATGAAAGATCAGAATTAAAAGGCAATATCGGTTGTCCTCACGAAGTCGGAACAGGTCTGATAGTGTATCATCACAAAACAAAAATTCCAAAAAGGAACGAATAAGACGAACAATGAAAAAGAAACTCACCCAATAAATCACTCAAGACATAATAGGGGGCATCGCTGTAGCGAACCGCCTCCACTTATCCCGAACAGGTGCTGTCTGGCCATAAACCCAATCATCGTCATCGACCTCCTCTACCACAATACCCGCATCGAAATCTTCAACGTATACACCAACTCCAGAACCCTCATCAGGGTCAAGAAGTTTCTCAAATGGGCTGTGCTCTTCGTAGACCTTTAGCTTCTTCAAAGCGGCCATAAGGTCATCCGCAAGAGGCGTAGCATTGGGTGGGTCTTCCACGACCTGCTCCCACCCCACGGGCGGAGATCCAGGAGGAGAGATAAGGAAGTTCTTCTCTATCGCTGGTGGCTGGAGAAAATTTGAAGCTGGTATCCAGTTCTCCTGACCCCTCGGAATAATGGGGTTTGGATCGGCTCTGAACACTCTCAGAACGATCTTATCTCTGCGAAAAAACAAACATCAGCATCAAGAAATCGTAAAGTTTAAGCAGTGAAGCTTACTTCTCGTCCCCTCCCTCATGATCAATGACGATAGGATCACTTTGCTGCTTTGCCCGTTCCGCACTCTCATCGTGCTCATATACGATGATGATCCTGGCAAAACCCTGCAGGGGCACCCACTGGTTGATGTCACCAAAGGATAGGAAGTGGTTTCGTAGCATGTCGAGAATAAGAGGGTCAAAAAATGACTTGGGCACCGAAGTCACAGCGATGGTATTGGTAGATTCCATTGCTGGTGGTGAAGGAGATCTCGAGCTGGGCTGAGAGATGATATATCTCGCCATAATTCTACTCTGTTGTTGTCTCGAAAAAACTGAAAGAAAAAGAAAGAAAAGAAATAGTGATATCGAGAGAGAAAAAAGAGCAGAGAAGAGAAGGAGATTGTGGATGTTGGAAGAAAAAAGACAAGAAAGCGGCTTTTTAAATGAGACCGTGCAGGGAATTTTTCCGGTGGATGGGTTACGTAAGTGGCTGTGGTGGCGTAATTCCCCACTGCCGCTTTGGCTTGCCATCACCGTTTACAACCACCCATCTCACCATCCGAGCGTGCTCAGCATGCGCACTGCTTCACGGTTGGGTATGCGTCCTTACTAACTTACGGATTGACAAACGCCGCTTTTCGAGGCTGTGCATAATTAGCGTAAATGTGGGGTGATGACACTTACTCGTATGATTTTGGAAATTGGGGGCTTGTGATGCTGTCAAAGACGGCGAGGCTGGAGTAAAAAGAGCTGTTGTGCAGATGTGTGGGTGACTTGAAAACACACGTTTTCAGTGGCAGATCGCAGTACAGAATTAATAACTATGTGAACGGTGACCTCAGAACGATATATCAAGCATCGCTACAAATATCTCCAGTGTTTTCACTTGTACACCGCAGCAGCATGTCGAGTCATCTGGACAGTTCTGCTGACTTCTGTGTCACGGTGGTTCCATGGTCATAATCAAAATGTCCTCGTGGCTGTATATACGGGAAAACATTCAACTCTATTGCGGTCAGAAGCGCATGAATACTAATAGCCAAGCTGAACGTCTCCGTTTTCGTTGGGGATGAAGGCGGTACACCAATTGGCTTAGCGCGAGGCGTGCCGTTGAGAAGCGCCGCCGCAGGCGGTCGGGCGTCCTTATGTGTGTTTGAGTGTGCTTGTGAAGTAGTGTAATATCCGACGAACCCTTCTACTATTCTTTTGTACAATGCGTGAAGTGCATGTGTAATTTGAGTTTTAGTGTAAATATAAACTGAAGGCAGGTGAGAGATGAACAGTGTAGCTACTGTACTTTTGACGTATGTAAATGTATTGCATCGGAAAATTTTGCACATATATGGCATACAACACACTTGACCGTTCGAACTAGAGAGTGAGCAGTCGAAATATTCCTACGATGCCTCATTGCTATCTGTTTCAATCGCAAGGAGGTACCACAACACTGGAGGGTTATTCGAATGCTCTAAGCACTAATCCAAAAGGTGGGTCTGGGTTAATCCATGGGAACGTACAACTTCACCTCACCATTGCCACAACTCGCTAGAACAAGCGCTCAATCATGACAGGGATCCGGATCTACTGTCCAACATCTGGAGCGGCGTCGACGTCGGCAAGCTTAAGTTAGTGAATCCAGTTGGTGAGTTGAAGCTAGACCTTCCTCAAGAAATCATAACGCACACCTTTACCCTCACCTGTGGAGTCATTTTGAATCGTCGATTTTGATTCTCGGAGGAATCATAGCGCTGATACATTGTGGCAAGGTGTTATAATGAAGGCCATCTGGCTGACTGCCTTAGGGTCTGACCGGAGAGTGGGTCGTTATATTCCTAAATCCACGCCCCTGCTTCCTATGTAGGAATGCGGGGAAGCAATTTGGAATTTGAAAGAGCATAATAGGGTAAAAATGAACTTCTTCATACTGACATTGTACATCAGAAGAATATCATCCAACTTCAAGACCCACAAATTTGACACATACACAACCAAGGCAAATTTATACCCGACGCAGGCCCTTGGTCCTCCTGAGAAGCTGATATTGTTATCCCATACTCCCGGAATTGATTCGGTGCTTCTGGGACGTCGTTCCGGTGCTCCAGCCTATCATCTGTCCCTTCTTGACAGGAATATCAGCTATCACTTGGCCCTTCGCATTCCTGATCGGGTTGACCAGAGGCATCACGTCGTCGCAGGTGGCTTCACGGATAGTCGAAAGCATGGGTGAATGCAGCCTGAGGGCCTCGCGAAGGACACGATCGAGATATTTTAAACAGTTGAGCTCGTCTATGGATGGAGTATCTGTTGGAACTGTTTGAAGTTCCTCTCGAAGTCGATCCTGGACGTCAGGGTATTGTGTCAGGTTGAAAAGCAACCAGTTTAGCGCGATGCTAAATGTCGACGTTAGAAGAGTCTCAGGGAAACGCTACTCGAGTTAAAGAACCGCCTTACCTGGATGTTTCGTGGCCGGCGGCCAGGAAAGTTATTGTAACTCAGCATTCATATATCTGTCGATGACTCAAAAAGTATAACTCACCTCACATAACCTCCTCATCAGTTGACCTTTCTTTGGGTGACAAGTTAACGTCTTTATTTGCTTGGATCAGGAGCGAGAGCAGGTCGTTGTGACGTTCTCCGTCCTTCTGTTACATTTCGCTATTGCGTATTAGCCGAGTCCCAATCCCCCTCGTGGTATTCCAGACTTTCAGATGCTCTCTATCAGCCAAGGCAGGCTACGTCGATGCTACAAGCACAACCTCCGTCAATAGATGATATCATGATCATGAGCACGTACCGGCCATCTGAGAATTGGAAAACCGTTCGAAGCATAGGAATGACATCCGCGTGCTTCCCATTGTGCAAGGCGACTGAAAAGGCTTTGATAAGGCAGTTAAAACGGCTTACTTGTAATATTGTCTTCTGCCTCGGGATCCAATGCATTGGAATTATAATTGAAACCTAGAAAAATCAATCCGTAAGCGATTCGAACCGTCGCCATATTTGCCTGGGTCTGGGAATTTGACCTGCCAATCCTATGATATCGAACGTGATCTTGCTGAGGTACGAAAGGGCATCGACCTGTACCTCTCCCCCTCCTTTCCTTATTTCTCCAAGTAACACATCACGGAACTTTAAACATCGGCCGTCATCCACTACTTTCGTCTACCAAAACAAAGCAGTTCTGATCTGTAAGGCCCTTTGAATAAATATAGGCGTCACGTCTCGAATCTGAGCAGCGGAAAACGCTGGATTCCAAGCGCATCCGATTCGCAAAACATTTAGCTCTGATGGTGTGACACAACAAGACAGGAAAACATACCATGAGTCGTCTTTGGTCTCTGTGTCTATGACGAAGGAAGGATAGAAGTAAGAGTGGAATGCTCATCTGAAGCCGATACTGGTGAGCAAACCTTTCGGCTGCCTTTGATTTGTCCTTCGAGGTCCGAGTTTATGCACCAGTCTGCCATTTGAAGACACTACACGAAGTCAAAACGGCAAAAGGGCCCCGTTTTCTGCCAAATTGCTTCTTCATGACTTCATCACCGCTGACTCCAGAAGGCTTTCTGAGATATCGCCTTCGACAGTTCGAATCTCTAATACAGCTCTGGCAACTATCAAATTATTTAGCATTAGTCCGACTTGAAAGGAAACCTTATTCAAGGGCCGAATAAGGGCAAAGACTAGCAAAAAGCGGACGAGAAAAAGGAGGTTCAAACATGACCAAGGTAAGTATTACAACGAACCTCCGACTTTGTAAAAAGGAAATTAAAAAGTATGCCGCATAGAAATGAACAAAAGTCTATAAATGAACAAAAGTCTGTAAGTAAAAGTCCAAAATTGGATACAACGCGCTGCAGCGGTTGGCGGGAGTTGGAATGGAAGGGCGGGCGGTGTGAGAAAAAGGCGAGTGCTTTGTTTGGCCATGACCATGAGAGACAAACAATTGCACCGCATGTTTGGCTTACCTAACGCAGAGTTGCTATTGTTCTCGTCGTTGGTCATTGTTCTCGTCGGCGTTCCCATCTCCACCAGAAAACAATGGCAGCACCAAGGTTGATTATGCGCGAGAATTCTCTTTTGGGAGAAATTCAGTCCCTGTTGAACTCTTCTTGTTACATCCACCTTCCCTTTCTCCACCACCTTCTTGATTCGTCTTGATTTCCGTCGACATGTTGTCGACACTATTTGTCGTTCTCTATGCCTTTAGCGCGTCTGTTGGTGAGTGACCATCATTGGAAATATCATACCAAGCTAATTAGTATCACATCTAGTCGCGCAATCTTCTTCATCATCAGTAGTATGTGTTGCAGGACAATGCGTCCAAGGATCTTCGAATGTTACCAGTATGTGTGATATTGACTTTGAAATCACATCCGAACCTAACCTTGGTCTTCATCAGTTGGTGCAAAGCTTTCTACACCAGGAGGCCCTGTGGCACTCCATCTGCTCCCTGGCCAGTACACGAGTACAACGAATCCTCAGCTACTTCATAACATGTTAACATCCTCGTCCGCGTCATTAACAAAGTCGGCTGGATTTGACTCTGCTTCACTTTCGTCATTACCCTTAAACCTGGACTTGGATCCAGGTCTTGCTACCTATTCCAACTCACGATATTCAGGCCAAGCTGCCTTTACCGCTCTGCCAGAAACATTAATCAACTCAACGTCGCCACTTGCCGCCAGCTCGTTTGTTCTTTCAACCAACGTATGGGCAGCCATTTCAGCAGGTTCAAACAATGAGCGCGTCGTATTTTGGGACGCTGTACCCGACGTCTCTCAACTACCACCCTCCGTTGCCCAGTCTCTGACTCTTGTTGACTTGCAATCAGCTTCATGTTCACCTGCCTGCGCCGGAAACAGTGTCTGCTCATCTTCTGGAACATGCACATGTCCAACTGGCTTTACTGGCTCTTCATGCGAGACTTGTGCAGAAGGATTTTTTGGTCCCGATTGCCAGCCTTGCCCGGACGACTGCCCAGAGTGTGACCAGGGTCTTACAGGCAGTGGCCGCTGTCTGACTGCCCCTGTGCCAACTAGCGCTCCATCCAACTGCAACTGCCTGAACGGGCAATGTGGTAACAATGGTCAATGTGTTTGTAATGTTGGTTGGACCACCGGCACCAATGGCACAGCTTGCGCTAGCTGTGAGCCTGGTTTCTTCCTCAGCTCCACTGGAGATTGCCAAGGTATATTCTATTCACCTGAACTATATGTATGTTTCTAATGCATTTTTCTTCTTCATAGTCTGCCAAGCAGGTTGCTCCCAGTGTGCCGACAGCACAGCGATTTGTGCCTCATGCAAGGATGGATTTGTGGCGGATACCAACGACAGGTCTAAATGCGTACCTGCTCCTGCCAGACAATCCAATGGTTCACTTTGCCCAGCTCGTTCATTCAGCACCGGATCGGGTTGTGCAGCTTGCGCTTCCTCATGCGACTCTTGCTCAGGAGCATCCTCCAATCAGTGTCTCTCTTGTCCTTCGGGATCATACTTTTTCAATGGAAACTGCGTGACCGCTGATAGCAATGGAAACTGTCAAGGAACAAATGGACTCATTGCGGATAATGTAAAGCTAACTTGTGATAGTAAGTCATCATTCTATCTGTTCTGATGTAATATCTAATTGTCTTTTTCTCTTCTAGCTTGTGGGGCAAAATGCACATCGTGCCAGATTCCTGGTTTCAATTCCTTGTCGACGATTGACCAGCTGCAATGTACGGGTTGCTTACCAGGCTTGGTCTTGTCCGAGGGCAAATGCGTGGAAAGTTGCCCAGCAGGCTCTGTTGTTTCTGCTCGGGACGGACTTACTTGTACTCGTAAGTTTTGTTCGCTTTATGTTCTGTTTAGAGTTCCGACCTTCTTTCCCCGTTAGCTTGTTCTTCCTCTTGTGGCACATGTGCCGGGACACCAGACTTCTGCCTGACATGTAGTGGTAGCCAACTCGCCTCCGACGGCCAATGCGTCTCCACCTGTCCCACTGGAACTTTTACCTCCTCTGGATCATGTCTCAAGTGCCATTCCGACTGTGCTACCTGCTCCGGATCTTCATTCAATCAATGCAGCACATGCCCACCTGATCGCCCGGTGCTTACCAACGGCCGTTGTCTCCCAACTTGCAGCAAAAACCAATACTTTGACAAGACATCGTCATCATGCCAGACATGCGACAACTCTTGCTCAAGCTGCTCTGGTCCTGGGCAAAACAACTGCCTCGCGTGCTCGAGCTCCACTCAAGTGCTCCGAGGTGGTTCTTGCGTTGCAGCCAATTGCAATGGTGCGTCTAATGTGATTGCTGGACTGGGAGTGTGCCTTTCTGAAGTGGTGGCGATCCCCACAACGACTGGCAATGCCCCGGTTCCTTCTATCACTGGCGTTGCGGACCCTGTCATTATCAATAACCGACGACCGTTAGAGTGGTGGCAAATTTTGCTGATGGCGCTTGGTTGCGCGTTTATTTTCCTCATGGTGGTCATATGCTGCAGGAGGAGGATGAAGAAGAAACGTGCCAAACGGACAGCCAAGTTTGCTACTGCGAAGGGTCTTGATAACCCCAGGACGTGGAGGCAGAAGCTTATCAGATTTGGGGAGAGGTTCTTTGGACACAATACCCGCATGCGATTTGGCAGGCCACCTCCCCAACCCGAGGTTTTGCCCGTGTACAACCATCATGAAGTGCACTCGAGGCCTGCGAGCATGATTTCGTCGCATCGCGAAATCAAGATGCAGAACCTGGGGACGAAGAAAGTGGCTGCTGAGAAGAAGGCGAAGAGGGAGACTGTTGACGATTTCATCGACGCGTACAACTACTCGCGGTCCAGTCATACACCTTCTACTCTCCCTGATTTGGACGCCAATCCTCGACGAACCGCCGAAAAGTACAGCCCTCGACGTGTTGACCGGGATTCTATCTACTCTGAAATTACTGGCAAACCCAGGAATATGCCAGAACCCAAGCAGCCACTCAGGAGGGAAGTTTCCGTCGCTTCTCATTTGACGAGGAACACTTCCGTGGCATCCCGTGGTTATCGTAGGTCGCAGGAAGGCGTTCTTGTGGATCTGGACGAACCGAGTCGGCCTATGCAGCCTCCTTTGCAGATGTTGCGGACAGGAAGTTCTTCGAAGGTGACAGAGGCTGAGGCTTATGCTATGGCTGTTCGGCCGCATCTCACAAGTACAAGCACTGGTGCCATCGCATCCGCTGCCGCAGCTCAGCCACCTGTTATTCCTCCACTGCCATTGGGATCACGGTTCAATTTTGCGGGTGTTCCTAATATTAATGGGGTGCCCATGCAATTCACGTTGATGCCTGATACGACGAATGGTCAGGGCTCGTATTGGTTTGCACCTGTCATGCCTCAACCCCAGATGACGAATATGACTGGTCAGACGGTTCAATTCCCGCTTGCGCCGCATCAGCCAATGGATACGGTGGTGATTCAACCAGTGAACACTGGTGCCACAGGTTCGTCGAATGGGACGACATCACGCAAGAATCCATTCCGCCAAGGGAGTTATTAAAGTTATTATGTTATCACTCCTGCCACCCTTTTTAAAACATTCGTTCTCCTTTTTAATTCTTTTGCATCGCTTCTGAGGAGCATTCTTTTTTTTCATTTTATTGATTCGTTCTGTCGTTTCTTCCTTTCTGTTTATATCTACTACCTTGCGGACATTTTTATCCATCATGCATCATGACCTATACTTATCTTTCTTCCTCGTACTCAATTCCACCCTCATGATCACATCACCATCCACACTCTCTCTGTCATTGATCTTTTTACAGCCTCCACGTCTCGGTACATGGATGGCTCCCCACATATTATTGTAACTATCCCATCTGCATCATAATTGGCATCTTCATCTTTGGAATTTCGCTTTGGCAATTTCATTCATTCATTCATTTCATCTCCCTTCATTTGAACATCATGTTCGGTAGCACACACCCTTTGTTATATTACATCACGGCTACATCTAGTAATCTCATGGATTCGCTCCACTGCGACAACGAATATTTTTCTCTCAACTGTGAGACTTGGGTATTTTACCCCGGAATGATATGGGTATCTGGGGAAAAAAAGAGATCAAAAGAGTATCCCCTGAACGTAAATTTGCTTTCCATGTTTGCTTCACGTGAACTACGGAGAGATGACTGGGTATATTTTATCGGACCTTGAGGGTCGCGTGGGCCCTTGATGACTTGCTGACAACGAGACTCAAGTTGAAGGGACCCGAACCCGAACCCCGCAAACACAGATTGGAATTGTGACATTAACCGTGACATACACGTAACAATGTCACTGGCTCATTATACAATTGGCAGTTATGGCAGACTCGCGAGAACCGAATTGATTCAGGCTGTCCGTGAACTGTTACTTCTATATCTTGAATCTCCCCTGTTCCCCCACACTTGTTTGCCCTTTCCCTCCCTCCACCCCCTCACCCGCCTTTCCCGTCTCCTCGTCCTGTTGAACTAAATACAGAGCAGACAATGATTGTCGAGCGTGCCTCGTCATATAATTGGGCGTATTCTGAGGATATTCCGGGCTCGCGGTGTGGTCCGGAGGATGGCCCATGGCCGCGGTCGTATCAGGTGTTAGACGAACAGGAACTATGGCGGGAACTTAGGATACTCGCTCGACCACAGAGCATGCAGTTCGATGCAGAGGGTAAATACAAGGCGGACAGCATTAATTTCCAGCCGTCACCCACGACGAAGACCCAGGACCGATACGTCGTTACTCAGCTGGAGGTGCACGGGAGACTCTGGGCGTTCACAGGCGTCTTTGACGGTGAGTATCTTTGTGCGACATCTAAGACATGTAGGAAAGGAGGACTGACGATACCCTTTGGGTTATCTCTTTATTTCGTTTGTGGCTTTTAGGACACTTGGGCGATGTTACTGTCGAACATGTCGCACATCATCTGCCCATCATTGTTCGGGACTTTCTAAGGGAAGCGAATGAGGCGACCCATAAAGGAAATTACAACCCTTCGGATATCGGTGACCTATTCACCAAAGCGATTATGGCTTTTGACGATGCGATTGCTCATGATGTATTGGACCTCTTTGGCGGGTCGGTGGATAAGCTCGACGACTACACCGACGCTGAAATTCGGAGCATCATCAACGATCAGCATCGCGGTGGCGAGAACTGGAGAAAGGCACGTTTGTGCATGTATGGCACTACTGCGCTCGTCTCCCTCGTCGACCCGGACAGAAAAGATCTTTGGATTGCGAATCTTGGTGACTGCCAAGCTTGTGAGTTCATTTAGTTCCGATGATTGAAATTACCCTTCACTCATGTTGCTGTCATACTCCTTCTCCATCGGATGATGCTAACCAACTCTGCTTTTTGCTACCTAACAACAGTCATGGTGTCGCCGAGTAAAGATTCGAAGGAGTGGAAGGTCGAAGTGCTGACTACAAGCCATAATGGAGATAACGACGCAGAGCTCGAACGTGTCCGCAAGGAGCATCCCAATGAACCCGAGTGTATCGTTGATCGTCGGGTTCTCGGTGCACTTGCACCTACCAGATGTTAGTCCTTTTTCTTTTTTTCTTCTTCTTTATCACCGTTATCGAGAATGCTCATGCGAACTTCTCTCCTCTCCTTGATCATCTCTATTTTTGTCTTTAACCCCACATCCGCGGTTTTTGCGATCACTCTCATTTGATCCTGCGGCCCGATGATAACATCAGGTTTCGGAGACATACCCTTTAAGCAACCCCCCTCGTTCACTCGCCGGATCCTCTACAATCTCTTCCCTGGCTTCCACAACACCTCTCCTTGGGAGGAGTTCCTCGTCCGGAACCAGTCACCACCATATATTACTGCGGAACCGGAAATCACGCATCGACGCCTCGATGTAATGGATGATGATAAGGTTTCCACTTTTTCCTCGCCGGCCAACTTTGCTCGCACGCTTTTCAAGTCCAAGTCGAGCCAGCCGTGCCATAGGCCTCGGTTCCTCATTCTTGCTTCTGACGGCTTCGCAGATCTATGCGATGGAGAAGGCCAGAAACGCATAATCGAGGGCTGGGCAAAAGGGATGGATTCCAAAAATCCTGCCGAGAGCGTCACCGACGCTGAACCCTGGTCTAGACAGGATAATATGGCCCTACGCCTTTTGAGAAGGGCCGTGGGCGGTGATGATAGGTTTGGCGTTTCCAAGGTGCTTACTCTGGACATGGAAGCTGCATGGATCGATGATACTTCCATTGTGGTCCAAACACTCTAAACACAGTGCGATGTTGAATAGATCAACCAAGCGCGTGTTGTCAACTACTGTCGACCGCCGATATCACTTCTTTTCTCTGCGTATTTTCGGTCCTCTCTTCTATCTGGTTCCTCGGTCGCCGGTTTGCAATCATGTCGACTAGGTTTTCCCCTTTTTGCATTTTTCTTTTGGCTCATTGGTCCTCGGTCAATACTTGTGACCGGCTAATTTCATTCTCGCTATCAACATATTCAGTCTGTACAACTCTGCGCAGCACGACGCATACCCCCCATCACACGGCCTCACAACATCATTATGTATGAAACTGCGTATTATTCTGGGTCGGTCATCAGCATATAAGCAAGCATCCGTCATATCATCATGGTTTATAATCGTCTTCTCATGCAAAGTCGACTTCTACATCGCTCCACGTTATCCCACTCAACAATTTTTAAATGCATTCCAAACATCGCATTCGCAGCTCAAGGTTCCAGCAAACATAAACATTGAAATAACACCAACCTCACAACGATCAACAACATCAACTCAGCTATTCTATAACTCGGGCTTTCATGTTAGGGCTTTTATTTTTCTTCTTTTGTTGTATGTACTTTATAACTTCCTTCTGGTCTTCCTTTCTTCACTGTATATATTCTTTCTTCTTTGTCACAATGGCTGCATTTCATTTTTTGGCTGCCCTTTGGACTTTCATCACCACCCCTCCCCCTCCCCACCAACTTCGCTCAGCTTTCACCTTGTACCTAACATCCACGTTATGCCATAACATATTCTTACATATCCCTCCAGGCATTCTTTCGCCTTTCCTCTTATGAATTGTTTCGGGTTTGGGTTTATGTGTAATTGTGGTTCGCTTGGTCTCCCTCTCTTTTTCATTTGTGGCTTTCTGTCTTGTTTTAGTATTTTCTGTGGCTGTTCGTAGTTTTGGTAACAAGTAAAGTCATGACAGAAATTGTAATTTATTCTTTTTAAACCTCTGATTCATTGCACCGCCAAGTAGGACAACCGTATCGGTGACTGGCTTTGTGGCTACCTTCATCATGATGTACATCTTGATCAGTATCGAGTTTATAGATAAGGCGTATTTAATTATCTCGCCTCCATTGATATCGGCGTCAGGGTGTATGTATGTATGTATAATAAACGTTGATCCATTCAATGACTCACCCAATGGGCGACATGCTATGGTTTGCACCTTCCTAATGCCCCACATTGTATATACATATGTACTGTATTGCACTGCGAGGATCCCGTCTCGTCGAAGTCCAATCGTCACGGAGGATGAAATAAGCCTGAAATAAGCTCTACGGAGCGCCGGATTCAGTATTCCGAACGGCCAATGACTGTAGGCAGCCACGTTCATCAAGCTTGATTGCGAAGGCGTCATGTCCACCTGTGATTGAATTTGTGGAAGACGCAACCCTGAAGATGATGGATGAAGATTGGGAAGTACTTAGGGATGGCGAACGGCTTGAAAGATGACGATTCGATTCGACAGCGGGTGATAAAGACCCTGAACTGTCTACATAGTGCCAAGTCTGTCTGTCAAAGTGCAGACGCTGTTATACGTTTGTATGTGCCGGTTTATATTGGTCGAATACACTTCTCAGCGGGATGTCATGGTGGGTGTGTCAAAGCTTTTGAATTCCATTGACGGGATAATGTAATGTGAAAAGGGTGTTAGAAACAATATGCCTGCTATGGTTTAGCCATCAAACAATTTCTAGACGGCGTTATCGATTATCTGTTCGCATACAAAAGTAGGGTCCAAGCCGAAAGGAAGAAACAGGCGCTCAGGGCAAGGGGTGCGGCTGCATTGCGGTATCGACGGTCGTTGGGTGGATGAGAAGGGGCGCAGGCGCGTCGGATGTGAGGCCACTTCCTTTCAGGTTCGGACCGCAACACCGATTAAGGTTTCGTTCTCGACTGTCGGGGCCGACCGAATGAGCAGCGACAGAGCAGCAGGGACATGGGCCATCTGAGGCTGGTGGAACATAGAAAAACCGAGAAATAAAGCCATCTATGGGAGTTTGTTAGTTGCTGTACGATCGGAGTTAGAGCCTGGAGAATCGAGATGGCATAGGGAAAGAGACGATCCGTCAGGAGGAAGAGCGAAAATTGCGGTATGTTGGACGGCGACAGATGAGATCAATTTGAATTATGTGCTCACCAATCATGAGGCGTTATTAGAAGCAACGTTCATTATTTATGTTTATCGTTAAAACGATGAGGCGTTACTCTGATGCTATTGTCGAATTTTAAGCAGCTTGGCGGAACAAATGAGTGGTAAGTAGAAAATAGAGTTCTGGATGAGGTATTGTCGGAGATGTTGATGAGAGACCAGTCGGTGGGTTCCTTACACGAACCCTGTGGAAGGCTGTACCTAGGAAGTCCAACCACCAGAAGTGTTGACAAGCAAATGGCCTGATTCCTGGGGCGTTGGTTGAGACGTTGAGCAAATCAAAGATTGGGATAGCGGTGTTGGTGACTGCGATCAGTGATATAGTAAACGCGGACTGAAGTTGTTGGCGCCATAGACAAAAAGGAGTGTGTAACTACGGTGATAGGCAGAGTTTTGTCTACGTCGCTGTGCCTTCACATTCTGGAGGCCAAGTAAGCATGCACTGTATGTGGAAAGCCATCGAAGAAAACGATGTAAAAGAAACCTTCTGAGAAAAGGACAGCGACCTATCGACAACCCATAGTGTCGCGTCAACCTTCCTTGGCGTTGAATCTCCACATCCAACCACCACAAACATCAAGGGTGAAATAAACATTCACTTGGCCAATCGCTGTGTATTTCCGAGGATTCCCTGCTAGAGCAGCCTGTTTGCAGTCTATAATTTGAGTCAAACTCAATCATGAGCTTGCGCAGTCCAAGAATCAATTAAAGACCGCATTAGGCTTGTTAGATTTAATTGCTACTGATTTGGAGCATCCGTCCCGCCAATAAGGAGAAAATTTTGAGAAGTGAGAAAAGGAGGACGGAGATCTACTCCAAAACAAGCTATTTCTGAAAGACCAGAGCACGACCTTTTTATCCAACAAGACATGAGTGCAGACGGCCATTACAGACGACTGGCTCTCGGCGTCGAGATGCATCTTGTGCACACAGTTTTAGCTTTTTTAACTCCTTTAGAAGCAGTCTAGGGACTGAGTCAAATCCTTTTTAGCTCAGTGAATCTCATGGCAGTAATTTGCATAGATGCCACATAATCACTGCCCGATTCAATCACAGGCAACATGTGTCTGGGATAGACATCATTTCGGGTGAGTCGACAAGTCCTTGGATTGCCAGTCTTGGACAAAGAAAATATAGGGACTCTTAGTATCGTAAATCATCGTTGTACCAGTATCATCGAGGACATTACGCCTTCAGATCAGCCAAGTGAGTCGTAACTTTTAGATCGGTGAAATAAGGAGCAGAAAACCAGCAACAGAACCGCCATGGAAATAGCAAGAAACACGTTTGGGGGAGCAAATGGACCAGTCAAAGGTCCTTCAAACACAACAAAGCTGCGCAGGAGAAAAAGAGTTGACAACTGAGGGCTAAGAACAGGAGATAAGGCACTGGATGTGGGAGCTTGTGGGAGGAGGAAGCAAAACTTGAGGACGCGTCCGATTTGTTTGTACACCCCGAGGCAGATGCCAATGCCAAACAACATTGTGTGTCGACCCCTGAGTGGATTCGACTCGCTGCGATAAGCTAAGCGAGAGCTACATCAAATAAACCTCGACAGGTCCTGAGTCAAAATGCCCATAATTTGCCACAATCTAGAGAAATTGCGATCTACCTCATGGTAAGACACAAGCAATGGTGGCTCTGTGTCAAACAGTAACTCAATTAGTGGTGTAAACACAACGCATCGAATCGAAAATTTCAAATTGAGGTTGTCTTCATTCATCATGAGGGTCTCGAAGCATTTGCAGCTCATGCCTGCCTTTATTTGCTCCGAAAACACCCACGATTTTTCCAGTGGTGCCTATATCTTACAGCTCTCTTCCGACGAGTACCGAGTCCGCAGAGACTTCATTTATGGATGCTATCTTTACACCTTTGTATTCCAATACGCAGCAGTGTCAATTGTCGCTTTTCCTTTTGGAAAGGTACACAAACTTGAGCCAATCATGAAGCGTTTATGTATACAGACCATGCCTCTACAAGGTGATCCATTGATTAGTAGTACGTTGTGTGGATAGCACTTTAGACTACCGCCGGTGTAAAGAAAGTTAAATTGGCTCGAGTTGTCAAAACTACGGAAGCTGTGAATTTAGAATGCTCCACTTGGTCGTGGTAGTTAAATGGCGAGGAACGTGTATCAATGTAAGAGTACCAGTACAAGGTAAATTGCGGTAGCAATATGTAGATCGACGAAGAAGCGCTTGCAATAACATGTCCCCTGAAAGGCACGTCACGATCGACGGAAGCAAATGCATTCGCAGATAGGAGAGAAAATGATCTTCGCCGACTAGTAGTATTGAGGCTAGGGTATGTACATAGTCAGACGATAGGGGCACTACTGTCTACGTATATTCGAACTGGCTTTCGGCGCTACCGAAACCTCATTTTGTGTGGACCGAGTAGGTTTTTTTACAAAAAAAAATGGAGAGCACCAGCCGGTAAGGAAAGAAAGCACAAAGTCAACAGCTACGCGGCCTAGTATTGTCAACCATATTGATTGGAATACAAGGCTACGTAGCAGAAAACAGAGTGGCCGTCGAAATCCTGTCGACCTGGTAGAATTGGGGAGCATCTGCACGGTCATCGAAAAGAAGGAAGACAAGAGAGGGGATGAATGTTGCTGAATACCAAAGGACCAGAAGACTGGGTTTATATACCTAGATACTTGTAGGTCACTGTTGTGCCTTCTCAAAATAATCAGAAAATCTTATGATACTCTTGGCCAGAAATTTATGACACAGCAGAAGCTAAGGGGAAATAATTAATGCGAGATTGGACACTGCTCCATTACCCTGATCGCACCCCTACGAGTGGTCAATTTGTCCTATCTCCTCGTCTCGGACTCATGTTTTCCTGTCTTAACTCCAGAGAAAACGAGAAAGATTCCATTCTAATAATTTATAGATGTACATGCAACAGACACGTTACAATTTACATTTACAACATCCTTGAAACGTGAGACGGCGAAGTCTGGACTACAAAGCAATGAAGGGTCTTAGGGTCTAGTGGGTAAGCAGACGGAAAAACGAACATCGAGACGAAAAAAGACGTAGTAAGTTTGAGAAGTCGACGTGAATACAGAACGCGTTACAAGTTTTCAATAAACTTGGATCCACTTTGGAAGGTGTAAACGGATGCCTGTGGGTGTGCCGTGAACGCCTGACTGTTACCAGCCTGCGATTCATTCGACCATACAGTTTCAATTGACACCGGTATTGACCTTCTTTTCGGGTTAGGCGGAGGTGAAGATGATGGTGAGTTGATTGGAGAGTAGAGATGAGACTGAACGCTCATATTGGTGGGATGTGGTGCTGCACGGTCAAGATAAGGCAGTCCGCGCACACCGTGGGGGTCGAAATGAACGCTCGAAGCAGCTTCGGAAGGGCTAAACACCTGCGACCCACTGAGTGACCCTGAAGGTAGCACGCCTGTAGCGGCATCTTTCTGGGACATAGGCACCGATGATAATGACTTTTCACGTTGTCCTGACGTAGACTGCAATCTGTGGTTCGCCATTTCGGTATCTGAGGAATCATCCCAGTCTGAATCACCGCCATTGACTTGGACACGTCCCTTCCGAGAAGAAGATCGCACTTTGGATTTGGAAGCGTCGCTATGGGTTGCTTCTCTCGGAGAATCCTTTCCAAGTATACCAGGTATATTAGGAAGGTACCAGCTTTTATTCTTTGATTTGCGAGGTGGGCGTGAGGGCTGAGATCCTGGGAGGTGATATTGTGTCCGAGTCCGGTGAGTTAGGGCTTCATGATCAGCGGTGGCTTCTTCTCTGAGCAGATAGAACGACGCTGTGCATGCCACGATGATAACGATTACAAGGATGATGATCACTACAATGAAAGCTGACATGACCAATCAATTTGTCAGTGTCTCGGCAATGAATGCATGAAGCCCGCGAACCTGCAGGTGAGCCCCCAATTGTAGGGATATCGCGTTTTGTCCGATGAGCAGTAGAGGATATAATGTCCTCCATAGTGAATGAAGGAAGAGTCACGACGGGACGGAAATGTTCAATTGCCCGCCCACGGCGATAAAGGACGAGGTGTCAATGCGTGACGTTGAATTTGATGAGTCAATGGGTGATTCAAATGCACTGTTGGAATCTGACGAAGACCGCCAGCATAAGAGCAGTTGTTTAGGTATGGTGTATGCAATGGTGGGCAATTAGAATGTCATTTGAAGGTGAGATGGTCGTTGGCAAGAACTAACCCGAGCAACCTGTTGGTGGCTCCCGCCGCTGCTTCTTCCAGAGGTGTCCCAAACCGGTAATTGTCCCCACCCTGGCTCGGATGCACAAGAAATTATCTCCGTTTTAGGTTCGCCGCCAGCGTCATGCATTGTCTCAAGCACAAGAGGGCCAGGGAGACTATACTTGGACTATTCTATACCGACCGACTATCGATCATCAATTAGGCAGTTCAATGCGATTACCTATACTTTAAGCATTACCTGCGAATTCGTTTGCATGTATTTGCGTGTTTCCCTATCCATGCACTTGCTTTTGTCATTCTGCATTTTGAAATGATTCTATCGCAAATCCAGTTTTTTTTCTACCGTTTGCTTGGTCCGTCGATTTCCACATACAATTCACTGGTAGCCGTAGCGAAGCGAGGCACTTGCCTTGTCCTCACTAACATTTTTGATTGAGTACTGTCAACTGAATAGGGGCTAGTCAAAGAAATGATTCTCAATAATCAGCTAAATATGCCTGCTCTGCTAGACTCTATCTAGTATTCAAAGAGATATTCCCTGTTTTGACGCGGTTTTGAGCTGTGTATCTTCTTTGTGCCACTCAAAACCAATCAAGAGGGCCTCTTAACGCCCCATGAAAGGGAAGTCCATGCTGCCTGATTCATGTAGAGAGCCACCATACTAAGTTCTCTTCAAAATATAAAATAGACGACAAGGATAGGACTCTGTATCAACTCTCAACCAATTTATTTTTTTTTGGTTTTTTTTTTTGGTTTTTTTGTGGAGCCAGTGGCATTAGGCAGTCAATATATAATCGCCTCCTTTATGCCGGCGTGTAATGCAGGATTTACACCTGTGAAGGTAGGGTGGACACAACCCACACTCTCAACCAAATTTTGAGTAGATGTATTTCAATCTCCGTTCATCTGTGAAGTCGTGGGACTGTTTGACGGGCCTTCTGGCTAAACCACTTCCAGGGTCATCCGACAAACAAGTGTGGTCCAGATTTCAGCATTAGTCTCTACCTTCTACCGAACGTGGTCAACGCGCACGGAGCGGTATTTTATGACGTCCTCGTGTGGTTCTTTCTTCGCGCAGAACCCACAACATTCATAATTTTCGAGGAATAACTGGGACAGTTAGCATCATCGTCGACGTTGATAATTCACTCGAAATCCACAGTTCATCTTTTAAGCAGGTTTCTTATGTGATTCCAAAAGTAAACCACACTGGAATCCAAACTACTCTGGGATTTGAACCTACAAGCTTCAAGTTCAACGTTCAACTCTGGCAATGATTCAACTCTGCATGGTAGTCCAACGTTAACGTTCACAAGCTGGCACGCACAAAATATCCTACCTTTCACCTCAAAGCTCAGTTGCTTCGCCCAGGCGTCGGGCTTCCATTAGCACTGCCAGTGCGCCATCATATCGCCGGGTTGACAGATTGCTTCAGAAGCCGGCGCCCCGATCGTCGTCGATCGGCCTATTCGCTTCAATTGCTCAGCGTCACCGTGAAGGCCATGTTATCTAGGCATCCTCACTAAATTGCTTCGACAGTGATATCACAATTTGTACAGTAGCTTCACATTGAGTTACCTTAGCAGGCCGAAATAGGGGTATCAGCAGAGGTAATGTGGATTGTGTACAATGCATAACAGTGGCGGAGTTATGGAGAAATATGCACGTCTGTATTTACGGGTGATAAGAGTTAACAAATTATATTCCACTGTAGCTTTACCAGTTGGAATCACTACACCTATTTACATGCATTACATTCTTCCCCTAGCCCTGACACAAAAGTTTCCTCTCACTTGCTTATGTACGGCAAAACGGATAGAGCAAACAAGCGCTCACCATCCCATTCATCGAAGATGTATGGATGCTGTCCGGACAGGAAAGAATCGCCGCTAAATAGACTTGGCGTGCCGGACGGAGATTGATCACCGATTGAAGTAAGTGGGTCCATTATGAGTAAGGAGCACATCTCAGATCTTCTCCGAGATATCCATTCTAGTCATTCACATTCGAGAAACAGCAATGATTAAATAGAAAGCTTACCAGTACATGCTTTCCCCTTCTATGCTTGATTTTTCTCCTTAACCCTCACCTCATATTTCACCTTCGTCTCCTCAACATCCGCCATCGACATGCCGTTGCTCTCGCGCATCTTTGGCTGGCTGCCACCCGACAACGAGGACTTCGTCGACGTGCAAATCTCACCCCCAGAGTCGCTCCTTCCGTTCGAAAACCCTACCTTCCACATTTCAAATCTCAACCCAATCAAGCGACCTCCCACAGCTACCAATGGCAACTTCGAGTCAACGTCTCCAGCCTCGAGCACATCTGCGCTTTCTGTAGAGGCAGAACCTGTTGTCGAAAAACGTGAAACCTCAGGGAAGCATCATGACCCTTCATGGGTGGCCCGTCCCCGCAACGAGTTTATCTTGTTCAGATGTGACTATGTGCGGAAACACTCGCGTGAGGGTAAGCGAGTCAGACGCCCTCCAGGCGCCGAGGCGGAGAAGACCTTGTCCAAGCAGGCTGCTGAGGCGTGGCACCACCTTTCCCCTGAAGAGCGCTTGTACTGGAAGGAACGCGCCAATGGCGAGCGGAACGAGCATGCTCGCAAGTACCCTGACTACCGGTATCGCCCAAAGAGGAGCCAGGGGGGTAGGAGACGCAATGCCCGTCCATCCCCAGTGAAGCCTACTGTTTCGACAGCAGTGAAGCAGGAGTCCTCTCAATCTGATGCCGTTGTTGTCACGAGATCTACATCGACCGCCGGCTCTACTTCCTCTTCCACAACTCCATCTCTGGAAGCAGGTCAAAAGCATCTTACCAAAGCCGCCCGTAGATCAATCTCTGTCCCTGAATTTGCTAACGTCGATCAAAGCACAAGGCGCCTGCGGTCGACAGCGAGTCAGGGATGGCTCGCCGTCTCTTCGCAATCCCCAGCTGATCGGCTTTCTTTTACGTCTTCCCGGAGGGTATGCATCATTTTATCTCCATTTCCTATGTTACATCGTCCTGACTTCTTTTTCACAGTTTACCTCGATGTCACGAATCCCCGACCATCCGCTCTTTGAATCGACGACATATCAGTCACCTGCGTACTCTGGCTCATCGACGCCACAGCCGGCACCTCCGGTTGTCCGGTCTACAAATTCCTCCCTCCTTAATTGGAATGGGGAACGCATGGTGCCTGCTGCACCGCAGCCGACCCAGTATGTTTCCTCGACCTGCGTCACGCTCTCCTCCATTTCTGCGGGTCTCGACTCCGGTGGAAATCCTCTTCTGTCAGAGTTTACGACAGGAGGAAACCCAATCGCGTCGTCGCAGCTGTTCAGCCCCGTAAACGGCACGGCTCACTACCTCCCCAATGGCGATATTTGGATGTCGCAAATCCATTCATACTCCACTGAAGACAACACTGGCTCGCACACCCAAGGGGATTCAGGTGCTGTCGATGTGCTTGGCAATTCCTCAGAGGTGACCGCAAATCCAAATCCAGAATCCCAATTGTTTATGATGGACGCTGAGGAGTTTTTTAATCATAATTTCTGAGTCTAATTTCAGGATACCCACACTCTTTCCTCCCTCGCGAGCGCTCCGTCCAAATCGGGCGCTCTCCTGCGAAGCACAATCACTCCTCTCTCGTTCCTTTTCCGATTTCGTTCGTTTGGTATCTCCTTCTCCGTCCTTTTTTCCCTTTGTTGTCTTCAGCTTCATCTAGGAATAGTCCTACTCAGAAAAATCTCCCCTTAATTTGGAAAAAAACCTGATTGTTTGTTTTCTCCTCGTTTTGCTCTGTTTATTTGTCTGTTCGCTCTTTTGTTCTCCTCCTCGATCCCCTTTCCCACGTATCCATTCTTTTTCAGTGGATCTTCGTCCTTTTACTTCTTCATTTTCGGTTTTTATCTTATTCCGTCCATTTCAGAGAAGCTTCGTGCTTCTGGCGTCTCCGAGTCCAAACTCGTCCCATCACGACCCCAATTTTTTTTTTGTCTATTTTTATTTGAATTCCCTTCTATATCGTAGAGCTCTGTAAGTGTGTAGCGTCATTATGTTTTAGTCTCGTCGTAACTCATCCCTGCCCGTTTTCTTGTTCCGTTTTCAGTGTATCTTATTGCGTAACGTATTTCAGAGTCCCGCCACTCGTGCATCGGCCATCCTTTCGAGAGCATTTAGTTTGCCATTCGTGTGCTGTATTTCTAGCTTATCACTACGTAGGTAGCTTGTATTCTATTCATTCCCCGTTTACATCCCGTTTGCTCCACCTTTATTTTATCCCCGTTTCCTTGTATTACGCAATCCTTTCGCATCATCGATAAACCATTATGTTACCCTTTTCATACATTATGCCCGCCTTCGTTAGTGTAGTACATAGTACCCGTTTGCAATAAAAATGGATATTGAACTTCTATCGAACATCTCCATCGTGTTGCCACTAAAATTCAATCGACAATACAATCAGTCTGATGGTCGGGCTTTTTGGTGTGTTGGATAACCAACGAACAATAGGGAACATGTCTTAGCTTAAGTAAACCTGGGAGGCGCTTCTAGGGTAAGAGGGCGGCGCCTAACGGGAGAAGGTGGGTTAGCCTAAAGGATGCTGAGACACCCAAGTCGTCCGGAATAGGGCACCACGAGGCTCACAACCCTAGAATGGGAACGCACAAGCCGTGGCCTTGGACCACTGAAAAACCCAAATTTATCTGACATGCGATAGAACACGAGAATTGGAATTGATATTTATTTAGACGTGGTTACCGACATAGATATCTAAAGCACCATCTCATATAAAAATCCGTGTATATATGCAAGAGAACTCTAACAGTAAACATCGATAGTTCGGTGATAAATCAAGTTGGAACTTGGCAAGAACTAGCTGCGGAACGGCGATATCAAAGCAGCGGTTTCCAATTCAGGGCATTTCAGGAAGCGGGAAGATCAATATAGGAAGCAAGAAACCCAAAAGAAGGTCTAAGTGGGTATCGATCGTCTATCACAGCATCGTAGTCAAACCGCCACATAGTGTTGTATTGTGCACGGTCCTCGATGGTATCAATTCGACGATTTGGCAGCGGTCTGAGCCACCTGCAAAGGGACATTCGAGATCCAGCGCGTGATAAGATCCTATGAAAAGGGCAGAGAAGTTAGTACAGATTCTTCGCACTTCCGAGCGCGAATAGAACAGATGAGCAAGGCTGACGAAAGGGGTTGGTTCAGCAAGCCAGTTGGGCTTCCTGATTTCCCATACATGCAGGCAAGAGCTGGGTTTGAATTCCCTGTGGCCTGGACTGCGGAGTCATGCGCAGAGCATCGCGTCGGCGGCCTAAAGCAGTAAGGCACGTTTTACGACGCCGCCGCCGCCAAGACGCGGGGAATGGGCTTAGCCAAGCAAGGCGCGAAGCACCGATGGGGCATTGACCGGAGTCGGCGGACCTCAAAGTCCAGCAAGTGCCAACATGGACATAGGAACAAATAGAAAGAGGTCTATCGACGTACCAATGCAGCTTCAGGTTGATCGTATGGGACCATATGCCTAGTTAGGTAAAGAGAGGCGCGTTAATATGAGTTGAGAAAGTCCGCGACGCGTAGCGCGTTTAATGTATGGTTGTGGGAGATGACGTACCCTGCAGCGTGAATATTGACGAAGGTCACATTTCCTGCAGTGTCTCCACGTCCACCAGCGCTCCTGAATTCACCAGCCACTTTCTCGCCGACGAGCCAGGGGGTGGACTTGGTTTTCTGGAACTCATCCTTGAAGTCAGAGTCGAGGATCTCCAACCACCTCTCGTTACCCTATGGAGAACAATAACAAAGTGAAAGCAAAAACATACATCAGCGACTGCACAGCATTACAGAAAACGGTATAAGACGCACCAAGTAATTGCACATCATGTCTGAACAAAGGAAAGAACAAAGAAGAGGTGAAAGTCAGTGAACATGCTTAGGAGAGAACAAGAGTAAACAAGAGGAGTGAGAACAAGTGCTGCTTCTACTAGAAAGCCTTTCTTGTCATCGTAAAACGTTGCATGTCATCGCGTCGGGATAGGTAAGAAACTTCTTCAACAAAGAGCAGTCATGTTCGGAGAGCCACGTCCTTCGTTGATCCGGGACTGCAACCGGGGTAAGACAACAGACACACCCACACACAACCAAAGAGCGGGGCGCATAAGATGCAACAAATAATGATCAATTACGATGACAGCAATAACGACTGATCTCTGAAAGACGGGAGCAGTTCCCGGAGAGATAATGGCTGGCCAACATAGCTGAAAGCTCGAAGGACGATACGGCCCTCAAAATGAACAAGAAGCACACACCTGCGTTGCCAGCGTAGACGAGAAGGCGGATGCCTGAGTTGACAAGTTCCGGAAGCAAGGCAGCACTGTTGTGCATACCGTCTCCGTTCATAGTGAAAGCTTGATTAACATCTGTGTTGCAAGAAGCGAATGTAAGTTCGGGGTTAACACCCAAGGCTGCCTTGTTGGAGGGTGTATTCATCCATGTCTCGATCCATCCCATCTGCTTGTAGCACAGGGGGCCGTCCGCGTTCTCAGCACGATTGCATTTACGTCTGACATCATATGGGTTGAGACCAGTTTCTGAAAGGAGACATTATAAGTACTGGCAGCTGGAATAACAAGGAAATGAAGGTTGCCACATACGCATGAGAGGACCGAACAATTGGGTATTGCAGTAAAGATTGGCTGGTACGCATGCGAATCGTGAACCACTGTTGTAACAGCTCTTAATCAACCTCTGGCAAGTGGGCACCTTGCTACGAAGAGCTTGGCACTGGGGACCCTGAGGATCAGGATATACTGGATAAGGACCTTCACAGACGTAGTCTGGGATGGCACCCATCTGGATATATGGATCCGTCAAGCCATTAGCAAGGATAACAGAGGCTAGGTTAATGTGCTTGATCTGGGAGTTGGGAGCAAATTGAAGTTCTTTGTTAGCCTTGTGAATGATACTAGCGAAGTTCGGTGCATAGGTGCCGCCGTAGCTCTCCGCAGCGATATGGAAAGGCGTCTTGGAGTATTCAGGGAACCTGTTCAAGAACAGCTCAAGGAAGGCATAGACATCCTTGCCAGCAACTGGAGAGGTTGACACGGTTTTCCCGTTATCGGCGTACGAGTACCCAACGTTGATGGGTTGGTCGAGGAAGATAATGTTGGCGTTCTTGTTCCAGCTGTGCGGGTTGTGGGAGGTATTCTTGCCTTCATTGGCGACATTGCAAGGTCCGAGTTCAAATAAAAGACCGGTCGAAGAACTACATCCAGGACCACCATTGAGCCATAAGACAAGAGGAGCATTAGCAGGGGCAGTTCGGGACTCGAAGAACCTAAATGCGGGGTTATCAGCAGACTGCCTGATTACCGTAGTCGCACAATGACCAACCAAAAGAACAGGTGCTTGTCGGCGTCGATATCCAGATAACCTGAGTATTGCTTCACCGACGAGTCGCAAAGCTTGGGCTCGGTAACACGAAGGTTATATCCGTTAAACAACGGATGGGTCACAAACTCATCTATCAGAAAGGGGTTTGAATTGAATCAGCACACAGCATAGCTCTGGTTAGAGCAAGACGACAAGCTCACAAAGAAGATTATCTTGCTTGATATATTCCCTTCCCTGATGAATCCATTTCTCAAGGTTCTTCTTGCCCTTCAGAATTGATAGCTTAGCATCGTCCAACCATCCCTTGGCTGCCTCTGGGAACCCAGGTTTGAAAGAAAAGACGGTCTGGGAGTGGTCACTTGTTGGAGGTGCTGCGGTAGACAGCAAAGCTGTAGAGCATAAAATTGACAAAGACACCAAGGAAAGGAAGGACTTCATCGTGAAGGTTCAGGACAAGTCCAAGGTGGAGGTGTGAACCACCAACGTCAGAATGCTGTCGCTGACTTGCTGCTGATCGCGGACCGCGGAGAAACCGGACCGAGCGTGTGGGTACCTGAAAGCGCGCAAACTTGAACTTTAGCTTTACCTAACTCCGTCAACAACCCATCCGACTCGGTGGCCAATCAGAGTTGCTGAAGATGATCATAAAGCTAGGAGTTCCCTGTGTGCAGGGAGACTAAACCATGTTTTTTGTAGAGATCAGAGGTTGCCTTAACACCAACTTCCAACGAACGACGGCAGCCAATTCTGGGCCATGTCTTCCAGTCTTCAAATGTTACATTCCAGCATGCTATACTCTGCAATTGGCAGCCTGTCTAGAGCCTTACTCGGTGGTGCAGCAGTATTGACAGCATTCGGTGTCTACAAGGTTTTGCGGCTTCTCTATCTGCGTTGGACAGACCCTTTGCGAATCCTTCCCGGACCTCCCAATCCCAATTTCCTGTGGGGACACATGAAACAGATATATGAATCAGTGAGGAATCTCTGGAGCATCTCTGATAGAGTCAATCTAACGGGGTACATAGGAAGTTCCATTATTACACGAAGAATGGGTGGCGGAATATGGGCCAACGATGATATACAACGCGTTTTTGGGAGTAAGTTCGAAGTCACCGTCAATGCTGGCCGTAGCTAACAGCTCATAGACAAGACGATTATTTACTACGGACATCAAGGCCATCAATCACATTCTTATGAATGATTATACTTATCAAAAACCCCTGTTCTTTCGATCTCAAATTGCAGGCATAGTGGGAAGTAATGGGCTTCTCATCGTGGAAGGGGACAGACACAGGCAGCAGCGACGCGTCATGGTCAGTTGAATGAACATAAGACTGTATGCCCTCAGAATGTTTATGTCCCGCTTATAGAATCCGGCGTTTGGTACAGCTCAGATTCGAGAGATGATGGATATATTTCTCGAACAATCAACCAAGGTTTGTCATTTAAGCTGATTCTTGGTGCACCATAATGTCATTTTCTGGCTCTCAGCTTCGTAACATCTGGCTCGCAGAAATAGCTCAAGAGGGAGGAAGAGGTCGCATCGACGCCCTATCATGGCTCAGCAGGATGACGTTGGATACCATTGGTTTAGCAGGTACGTCGTCGTATTGGATATTTTATATATATCAGCGGTGTACATCATAACCGCTCCTTCCAGGGTTCAACTACGAGTTCAATGCTATGTCTGGCGATCCAGAGATGAATGAATTAAATAAGGCTTTTAGCACAATATTTCAGTCTGGTACAAGCAGCTTTATCCGTATTTTACGAGGTGTGGTTCCCGCTCTTTGGTGGCTCGTGCGTATTATCATTACAACATTCGTTAAGCCTTGCACTAATATTGACTTGATTCTTCAGCCCGCCAAAGGTGATGCCGAAGGAAATGCTGCTCGAAGCACCATGGATCGAATTGGCAACCAGCTTCTCTCGGAAAGCAAAGCCGGACTAAAGGATGCTGCAAACTATGAGAAGAAGTTGTGGACTAGTAAAACGGATACCGGGATACGGAATCGGCACTTGCTGTCTCTCCTGTTGAGGGCAAACACAAGTACCGATATTCCTGAAAGTCAGAGGATGAGTGATCAGGACGTGTTGGAGCGTTCGTTCCCTTCGATTCAATTCAGTTTTTCTCAAAGCTAACTTCTTGATGACTGACATGTTGACATCATAGAGGTACCTACATTCCTCGTTGCTGGTCACGAAAGCACAAGGTATGTGGTCTTTGCTCCCAACAATAGGCTTAAAATCATCGGAACTCATAAATTATCAAGTGTCGCAACAACATGGGCGCTATACGCCCTCACACAAGCACCAGAAGTCCAAGTTAAGCTTCGAGAGGAGCTTTTGTCAGTTCCAACGGACTCCCCCTCACTGGATGAGCTAAATTCACTTCCGTACCTCGATATGGTTGTGCGTGAAGTGCTTCGACTGCACCCACCTCTCTCATCGACCATCCGTGAGGCGTTCAAGGACGATATTCTTCCGCTGTCCCAACCTGTCAAAGATCTACAAGGAAAGGTCGTGGCAGAAAATCTAGTGATGAGAAAGGGAGAGATTGTGTTATTACCCATTATGGTTTTAAACCGTTCGAAGGAAATATGGGGCGAAGATGCAACGGAATTCAAGTGAGTTGAAATCTCTAATTTGCTTATTCTTCGAATTTCATAAAAGTTGCCTCCGGAATGATCCAGACCTGAACGATGGAACAACATCCCTCAAGCGGCTACCGCTATTCCAGGGGTATGGAGCAATATGCTCTGTTTCATAGGAGGTCCGAGGGCATGCATTGGGTATCGTTTCGCACTTGCGGAGTAAGTCTGATCGTATCCCAGTATATACTATATATAACCCACCATTCCTTTATTTTCTGACCCGATTCTTTTCTATCACTTTCAGGTTGAAGACGTTGCTCTTCGTTCTTCTTCGTGCCTTCGAATTCAAGCTTGCTGTTCCGGCTTCAGAGATTGGTAGCAGAACACTATTAGTTCGAAGACCTGTGCTGCTGTCCCATCCTGATAAGGAAAACCAGATGCCGTTGTTTGTAACACCGTATATGCACGAAAATTAGGCCAGAATACTCATTTCTCGAATTTATTTACACAAATTAAACCAAGTATAATCAATATTTAGACTGCTTTACTGAAAACCGACCGACTTGCAGTGGGGGATCTGTCATCCATCACAACGGTAAACAATGGCACTCAATCAACGTAAGTACTCAAGCTCGATTCATCACTTTTCACCACCTCCCACCGTGATTCCACGAGCTTTGCCTCCAGCGAAAGTTGCCCTGATACCCGATATAAACCCTTATGTACACCGTTCGGGTATTCTGAGTAAATCATCATAGCCCTGCTGCGCAAAATCTTCATAATTTCCTGATTACCGCTGCTATATATCTTTGAGGGTTATTACCTTACACAATGCACTCAAGCTTACACAAAGTTCTTCGCATAATTCTAGCGGGCTCAGCAGGCCTTAGCATCTACGGAATCTACAAAGTTCTGCGACTGTTATACCGCGAATGGACTTCTCCTCTACGTGTCCTCTCAGGTCCTCCCAATTCGAGTTTGCTTTGGGGAAACATGAAGGAAATATTTGGAGCGGTACGAGGATATAACTATCAATTGCCTTGACATTCTGAAATTGCATGCTGTATCTCTCTAGGAAACTCCTTTGACGTACGAGAAATGGTTGGCAGAATATGGCTCAACCATCACATACAGGTCATTCTTTGGGGTGAGTACCTAGGCGTCCTTGCTGAATGCATATTCATTGTATATTGGTGATTATTCACTAGATGAGGAGACTGCTCACGTTAGACACGAAAGCCATCAACCATATCCTTATGAACGATAAAATATACAAGAAGCCTCCAGAGCGTCAATACGCGCTGTCGAGGATTATTGGACATGGATTACTTGTCGTGGAGGGTGACAAGCATCGGCAACAAAGGAGGATAATGGTATGAATCACGTCCTCGTGTTTAAATTATTTCCCACCTCAAAACTTGGCTGGCTTGTTGTAGAACCCCGCATTTGGCGTAGCTCAAATTCGCGAGCTTACAGATATTTTTATTCAAAAATCAATCGAGGTAAGGAATATGCTGTTCAGAAGTCCCAATATTATAAATTGCTGAGACTATTGCGCCTTCATTAGCTTCGAGACGTGTGGGTTGCCGAAACGGCGGAAGGCAAAGGTCGCATCGAAGTCATGTCATGGCTCAGCCGAATGACGCTCGACGTGATTGGCCAGGCTGGTTTTAATTACGAATTTAACGATCTCTCTAGTGAGCCAAAAAGCAACGAGTTGAACAACGCATTCTCTGCCATATTCAGAGCTGGAACGTCAAAAGGGGTTATTCCTGTCCTAAGGAACTTGATTCCTGCACTTAGGTGGCTTGTGGGTGCGCTTTATCTGATGTCATTTAATATTAACCTCACACATGATATTTACTTTTGTAGCCCGCTAAAGGAGACACCGAAGCCAAAAAAGCTAGGACAACTATGGATCGAATCGGGGAGCAGCTGCTGGCCGATAGCAAATTGTTACTTAACTCCTCGAGCAACGATGCAAAGAGCGCTCCAAGTCGCGACTTGCTTTCGCTTTTGCTGAGAGCTAACACAAATGCAGACCTCCCAGCCTCTCAACGACTGACGGACAAGGAGGTCTTGGATCGTACGTGTTTTTGCCATCATAAAAACGACGAGTCAGCTTATGTGTTATCTTCCATTTCATATTTCAGAGGTACCCACATTTTTGGTTGCTGGCCATGAAACAACCAGGTAGGACAATTTAAGTTTTGCTGTGCATAGGATAACGAATCACTACGTAGTACCGCGACGACATGGGCGCTGTATGCCTTAACTCAATCTCCAGAAGTCCAGGACAAGCTTCGAGAGGAGTTGATTGCCGTTTCAACGGATACGCCTACTATGGATGAGCTCAACAGCCTCTCGTATCTTGACTCTGTCGTTCGAGAAGTTCTGCGACTTTATGCGCCGGTACCAGGTACGCTTCGAAGCGCGGCAAAAGATGACGTCCTGCCTCTCTCTGAGCCCATCAGAGATTCCGATGGAGCTGTTTTACTGGAAAGTATCCCTGTCAAGAAGGGGCAGATTATCTTTGTCCCCATTTTAGTGCTGAACCGGTCAAAGGAGATCTGGGGTGAAGATTCGATGGTATTCAGGTGCGTCTAACGCTGGCGCTTGTTGTGTTTTCCGTCCTTAACCAGATATGTAGGCCTGAACGATGGAGCAACATTCCCAAAGCTGCAACGCACATTCCGGGCGTTTGGAGCAATATGCTCACTTTCTTAGGGGGTCCAAGAGCATGTATTGGATATCGATTCTCTCTTATCGAGTGAGCATGTCTACATTTCTGTTCGTTAATTTATTTGACGCTTATCTCTGTGTAGGATGAAATCCCTGCTTTTTACTCTCGTTCGTGCCTTCGAGTTCGAGCTGGCAGTTCCTGCATCTGAAATGAGCAGTAAAACATCTCTTGTCCGAAGACCTGCTTTGCTGTCTGATCCTAAGGGTGAAAACCAAATGCCGCTATATGTTACACGATATGGAAGATAACTGATAGGTACCAACCTCGCTCACATTTACCTGACTGTTGCGGGTGAGTGTCAATATCTTGAACATCTCAATTCACCAGCTGACATTGTGACTTTGTAGTGGGTAGTGGGTATAATAATATAATAATATTGTGTCAGAGTATTATTATCGTTGCGATCATTTATGGTAAACCGAACACTCCCGCCTGCAGTCGTGATTGTCAAGATCAAGTCAAGAGAAGGCAAAGTGGGGAGGTCAGAATGGGTGTGAAACCAGAGGTGCCTTTGCTTGGAGACTTGCGGCATGCCGGTCCGCCCTCGACATGCGTATGTAAGCACATTTGGGTTTGCCTTGTGCCAGTCGACAGCGACACATGTTCACACCATCACTGCCAGGCAGCCATACATATCTTGAAAGCGTAGTATTGTGTAAGTCCTCAATTCCCTCGGTTTCTGTATCTTACTCACCCATCTTCATAGAAATGTATTTATAATAATAACATGATTGATTTCCGGTCGGGTGTATGTCAAAGTTGATCGACTACGACTTGGTTCTTCTTGCCGAAACAGCCACGTACTGCATGTATTAGTCTTAGTAACTGCGCTCCGACATATCCTCTTAGCATTGTCCGCAACCTTGATGTCAAACATCGGTCTCAGGGGCCAAAGGCAACAACATATAAAGAGCTGACGTGAAGCGTTCAAATCCATATCAACCCGTTACTCCACCCTCACTATGGCGATCGATGTCCTCCAGGTTCTGCTTGCTGCTTCGGCAGCATTTACCAGTTTTGGTCTTTATAAGCTAGGACACTTCTTCTATTATCAATGGACGTCTCCTTTGCGTGGACTTCCAGGACCACCTAGTCCGAGCTTACTATGGGGAAATATGAGGGAAATATACGAAGCAGTAGGCTCCTCAATATGATTTTTAGCATGTGGTCGCCTCATTTAACCATCCTCCCCATTCGTTAGGAGAACTCTGTCCTCCACGAAAAGTGGGTCGAAGAATATGGCACAACGATCACTTATAAGTCGTTCTTTGGGGTAAGAAGCCGCTCATCAATCACCGAAACCTTCTCCAATAGCCCTCATAGATGCGACGACTCTACACAACGGACACCAAAGCAATCAACCATATTCTCATGAACAGCTACACTTATCAAAAGCCCGGTGCGGCAAGGTATCAGCTTTCTCAAATCCTCGGATCTGGTGTCCTTGTCGTTGAAGAAGATAAGCATAAACAACAGCGACGCATCATGGTACAACACACCTCCCTCAACAGGCAGCTCATTTCACGATCGTTAATTGCAATTTTAGAATCCTGCGTTTGGTGCTGCTCAAATACGCGAGATGACTGATATTTTCGTGGAGAAGGCCATTGAGGTATGTTGCATCCTATATCTGTTTTTATCCATTTTTTAAACAGTTGGTACCCAAGATGCGCGATATTTGGGCCATTGAAAGCGCCAAAGAAGGAGGAAAGGGCCGGATCGACGTGCTCTCATGGTTAGGCCGAATGACGCTCGATGTGATCGGTTTGGCAGGTCTGTTTCCATTTCAGCTCTAGTGTGGCTTCTTCATCACTTAATCACTCCACGAATTATAGGGTTCAACTACAAATTTAACGCTCTGACGACTGATCCCGAGAACAACGAACTAAACCGTGCTTTCTCCACTATCTTTAAATCCAACACGTCTTTCAGTGTCATCCCAATCATTAGAGGCATGATCCCGGCTCTCCGGTGGCTTGTACGTGCAATAACGCTGTCGCTTTTTTGAACTAGATCTGACATCATATCTAGCCCGCAGAGCGTGATGCTGAAAGCAAGACTGCCCGAGATACGATGGATCGAATTGGCAAGAAGCTGCTTTCAGACAGCAAAGCCTCACTCAACGATTCGGACGAGAAGAACACTTGGACGAACGGCAAGAGAAGCAGGGATCTCCTCTCCCTTCTGCTCCGGGCGAACATGAGCACAGACTTGCCTGCCAGTCAAAGGATGTCGGATGAAGATGTTTTGGCTCGTGCGTCATAATCTGGTGTGCTTAACATAATGTTTTACTTACATTAACATCAGAGGTGCCAACATTTTTGGTCGCCGGCCATGAAACTACGAGGCATGCCATTTGATCCGTTTCTCTGCCTAAATGCTTAATTTCTTGTAGTACGGCAACCACATGGGCACTCTTCGCCCTGACTCAAGCTCCCGAAGTGCAAGCCAAGCTTCGGCAAGAACTGCTTACAGTGTCCACAGACACACCCACCATGGAGGAGCTCAACGCATTGCCATACCTCGATTGTGTCGTTCGTGAGACTCTTCGACTTCACGCACCAGTCCCATCCACCATACGTGTCTCCGTGAAGGATGATATTCTTCCACTTTCTCAGCCAGTCAAAGATGCGGAAGGAAATGTGTTGGCCGAGAATATTCGTGTCAGGAAAGGACAGACAGTGTTTATCCCCATCCTGGTTTTGAATAGGGCAAAGGAAATATGGGGCGAAGATGCCATGGAGTTCAAGTCAGCTTTTTTCCCCCTGCATTATGTACGCAATATATACTAAAATGTGGCTCTCTTTTTAGGCCTGAACGTTGGCAGAACACTCCCGAGGCAGCATCTCAGATTCCAGGCGTGTGGGGTAATATGCTCACATTCCTTGGCGGCCCACGAGCGTGTATTGGATATCGTTTTTCCCTCGTTGAGTGAGAAAAACTACCGAAATTCTTGATACATATCCACCGGACTGATCATTATTCCCTTCATAGAATGAAAGCGCTATTATTCACTCTTGTTCGAGCCTTCGAATTCGAGTTGGCTGTCTCTGCTTCTGAAATTGGCAAGAGGTCTTCAGTGGTGCAGCGACCCATTTTGCGCTCAGATCCAAAGGCTGGCAACCAGATGCCATTATACATCACTCCGCATTCACCTTGATATCCACAATAATTATATTGTATATACTTTCTCTTCACATGTTGTATGTTTGTAATAGCTTTCGGATGGTTTCTAAAGATCCTATCGAAGCGCGCGACTCGGACCTGTAATCCCATTCCCATGTAATGACGCCACGATATTACATATCGTCCAGTCAGGAATAACTTGTGGTGACAGCCTGGGGCTGCAACCAGAAACCAAGTATATTTCCGTTACTTAAAATTTCTATGACCCCGTATATGATTTCAGATGTAATCCGCAGTTTGGTACTGTCCGAGTCGGAGGTCAATTACGTTAACATGAACACTGACATGGCCTTCCAGTGTAGATTAGAGACGTACGATGGAAGAATCCCGTTGTTCAATTGAGCCTTAGGAGTCAAAAAGGTGTTGTTTGGGGTTACCTCGCTTGATTTTGGATGACTCAAACTCTATACCCTCTATACCCGAGCGGGATTAAACAGTGTTAGGTTGTCAGGATACTTGCGCTTCACCACATGGTTCGCATGATTTGAACCCTCAAACTGCCTGAATCTAATCTGAGACCAACCAGCGCAGCAGCGTCCATGCGCTTGATCGTTGTCAACTGCGTTTACCTTGTGAACTGTACCTTATCAATAGACGATAAATTGCAGGACTGAAAGAACCGACAGGATTCTCTTCTTTTCATCCCCCACTCCCTATCAGCATCACCTCCGACTGTTCCTATCCTTTCATTGATAACATTCCGAGTGCACCTATGTCCAACCAAACCACACAAGCACAAGTGCTGATGGCTGGCTCTGCCATGTTAGCGAGCTATGGAGCTTATCAACTCCTTAACTTCCTATATGGCGCATGGGCCTCTCCGATGCGAACGCTTCGAGGACCTCCTAGTCCCAGCTTCGTTTCTGGACATGTATATGAGCTGCGAAATGATGTTTGTTTAATCTTCACTAAGATAATTATACCGTTCGCTCAATTAGTCTCCTTGCACGCTCATCAGAATGACTCGCAGCTTCAACAGAAATGGATCGCACAATATGGACAAACCTTCAAGGTCAATGGCATTTTCGGAGTAAGTGATAGTTCGTCTTCTGTGCCAATATGTATAGGCAGTTAAGTTAGATACTGGGGAAATAGAGCACCCGTCTGTATACCGTAGATCCTAAGGCCCTTAACCATATTTTAATGAACCATAACATATATCGGACCCCTGAGGCCACAAAAAAAGATCTTACAGAACTTGTTGGTCCCGGATTGCTGTCATCCGAAGGGGACAAGCACAAGCAACAGCGACGAATCATGGTACGCTTGTAACCTGGCTTCAGTCTCTGTCTTCCACGCTTACGCTGAGTCACAGAATCCGGCATTTGGCCCAGCCCAAATTCGGGATCTCACCGAGGTATTTCTGACCAAGGCAATCGAGGTTTGTCCTCTACTTCGACGACGAAGAAACAACATGGCAGCAATTGACCCACTTTGATTCAATTCAATTTATTTTATCTAGCTTCGAGATGTATGGACCTCTGAAGTTGCTGCGGAAGGTGGCAAAGCCAAAATGGATGCCCTCGATGGGTTGAGCAGGACGACGTTGGATATCATTGGACTTGCTGGTATGTGAACATGTTTATATATGTTACATGGACCTGTCTCTCATTATTTCTGGTTTAGGATTCAACTACGAATTTAATGCTCTCACCCAACCAGACGAAGATGAACTGAGCCGTGCTTTTGCATCTGCTCTTACAGCAAATCCCGCTCCGAGTTTGGCACTCATACTCAAAGTCACTGTTCCAGGGCTTTCGTGGCTGGTTAGCAATATATCGATACATCATTTCCAGAATACCAAACTGATTGGTTTAAATTTACAATTTCTATATAGCCCGCAGAAGGCGATGCAGAGTTCAGAGAGGCACGAAAGGTCATGGACAAGATCGCAAAGAAACTACTCGCAGACAGCAAGGCAGCATTAAACGCAGAGCCAAGTGGAGACACATCTACGAATGTCAAGAAAAGAAGGGATTTACTTTCTATCCTTGTCAAGGCCAATACGAGCACCGACATTCCTGAACGCCAGAGGATGGCCGACGAAGATGTGTTGGCCCGTATGTCACCTCGCTCAGTCTCGAATGGATACCCAAATGCTGATGACATTCAATTTCAGAAATTCCAACGTTCTTCTTAGCTGGTCATGAAACTACGAGGTATGCCAACTTCTCAGTACTCCCTTTGACCTCTTAGAGCTGAGCACGAGATGAAATTAGCTCGGCAACTACATGGGCACTTTATGCTCTCAGTCAAGCGCCCGAAATCCAGAACAAACTTAGAGAAGAGCTTCAAACGTTGCCAACTGATAATCCAACTCTAGAGGAGCTTAACCGCTTGCCCTATCTGGAGTGCGTTATTCGGGAAACCCTTCGACTTTATGCACCTGTTACAGCCGTCGGTCGCGTCGCAGCGATGGACGACGTTCTTCCACTTTCGGAACCCTTGAGAGATAGCAAGGGAAATGTTGTTGCTGAAAGCCTTCTCGTTAAGAAGGGTCAAATAATCCGGGTACCTATTATCGCCGTAAACCGATTGAAGGATATTTGGGGAGAAGATGCACTGGAGTTCAAGTACGTTGCGTCTGCTATCGTTTCGACGGAGCTCTAATTTTCTTCTGCGGATAGACCTGAACGGTGGGATGCGATCCCCGATGGAGCCTCCCGTATTCCGGGTGTGTGGGGCAACATGCTCACATTTATCGGTGGACCACGAGCTTGCATTGGATTCCGTTTCACATTGGCGGAGTGCGTATTACTTTTAATGTGTCGCATCAGACGTCAATATCTGATCTAAAACTCTTTTAGAATGAAGGCCCTTCTGTTCACCCTTCTCAGGTCATTTGAATTTGAATTGGCTATACCGCGCGAGGAGATCGTGAAGATGGTAGGTGTCACTGTGAGACCAGCTCTACGCTCCGACCCCACTGGCAAGAACCAGATGCCAATGTTCATTAAACCTTTGGGTGTATAGTAATACTAAAGTAAATTCACGATCTCTTCCTTTAATCCACCGTTTCGCATATCCATCAATAGTAAAGGCCCCGGCCATCGCGATGCTTCGGGGTTCAACGTGGTGTAGGTGTCAATTCGCTTGACAACATTTAAATGAGCAAGACCAGATCACTCAATCCAGGGTGGTTGCGGCGTGTTGAATGATGTTGGAGCCAAGTGACCTGCAGGGAAACAAGTAAAAGGGACTTCAAGCTTCTACTCCTTTAGAGTATTCCCACTTCAGAGCAGCTATATAACTTGACCTGCTGTCGTTTTTCTCTTTTCAATCCAACCCGCGTCAAAGCGCCAGCTCCTGATAATGGACGGGTTTTATGATTCACGCGTAGTATTGGCTCTACCAGCTTTTGTAACAGGCTATGGGCTGTATAAACTACTCCGTTTTGTTTATAATGATCGGACATCTCCCCTGCGACTCCTTCCAGGTCCCGACTCTCCCAGCTTTATCTTTGGAAACATGAAGGAGGTTATGTCCGGGGTATGCTTGCTACTCTTCGTACTTGAACAATACGACGTACATACTAATGTGTACGTCTATAGGAAGCCGGAGAGATGCAACAGATATGGACCAAGCAGTATGGATCGACCTTCACATACAAAGGATTCATGGGAGTGCGTCACATTTGCTTCCATTCAAGATCACTTTCATTACCATGTTGGTGACATAGTGCACAATTTGAATACTCACCCTTGCACACAGAGGACCCAATTATTCACCATTGACACAAAGGCGGTTCAGCATGTTCTTACGCACTACTTGTCATACCCCAAGCCAGAAATGGTGAGATACAGACTTTCGATGTTGATGGGAAACGGGTTAGTACTTGTGGAAGGTGATAGACACAGAGAACAGAGACGAATCATGGTAAGCTTTTTCCTGTATTTTGACATCTATGAAGTCGAAGCTGACTGTTTTCCGACTCGGATGTGCTTAGAATCCAGCATTTTCCGCAGCTCGCATTCGGGAAATGACACCTATATTCACTCAAAAATCATTACAGGTCAGTCGTGTCGAGAAACATTTTTAGTTTTGTTATATGAAAATATTTCCAAGGCTCGTGATGTTCTACTTGGAGAAATAGAAAAAGGAGGAGGGAAGGCGCAAATGGAAGCCATGTCATGGCTGAGCAAGGTCACGCTCGATATTATAGGGTTGGCAGGTTAAATCTTTCCACCTGGATGTATGAGGATGAATATATTCACTCAAAGATTCATCTTTTCAGGTTTCAATTATAACTTCAATGCATTGGATGCCGTGGCCGAGGAGAATGCACTGATCAAGGCCTTCTCAACCGCCTTGCATAGTGGGAAGAAAGGGGGAGCGATACCCATCCTTCGAACAATGTTTCCATCTCTCAGATGGCTGGTATGTGCTTATACTGCATCTACCTACAGACGCCATACTAATGGCATTGATGCAGCCTGCCTCGATTGACGGAGAGTTGAGGAACGCTCGCCATACCATGAGAGAGATCGGAATTCAGGTGCTTCGCGAAAGTGAAGCTTCTCTTTTAGCAGAACAGAAGAATGGACAGGGTAACAAGGACCTGCTTTCGCTTCTTATCCAAGCAAATAAAGACGTTCATCTGACACCCAACGAACGATTGAGCGACGAAGAGGTCATGTACCGTATGTTATCCGTTTTCATCATCCACGGAAACATGAACACTCAGTTACAACATTAGAGATAATAACTTTCCTATCTGCCGGGCACGAAACGTCAAGGTACGAAGAATCTCAAGGCTCTACTTTGAGTAGCTTTTCTCTAACATTATTCTCAAATATAGTCTCGCGCTGACCTGGGTGCTTTTCGCCCTCACGCATTCCCCGGACGTCCAGACTAAGCTTCGAGACGAACTCCTGACGATTCCCACAGATAACCCATCAATGGATGAACTCAATTCTTTGCATTATCTTGATTGCGTCGTTCGCGAGGTCCTTCGACTGTATTCACCTGTAATTTCGACAATCCGCGAGGCCACCAGCGATGATGTGATACCTCTCGCCAACCCAATCCGGAATACTAAGGGAGAGATCATAGCTGATAGTGTTCCAGTGAAAAAGGGACAGATGATTTTCATTGGTCTCATACCACTGAATAAATCGGAGGAGATATGGGGAAAGGACGCTGCAGAGTTCAGGTGTGTACAAATTTCCTGGCATATAATAATCTTCGAGCTAAAAAATGCAAACGCATAGGCCGGAGCGCTGGGACAACCTCCCAGAGGCTTCGAAGCAAATTCCGGGTGTGTGGGGAAACATAATCAGCTTTTTAGGAGGCCCAAGGTCCTGCATTGGGTATAGATTTGCCTTGGTTGAGTACGTATCGAAACTTTAGAACCTGACGTTCGAAGATGCTGACGTATAACATCAGGATGAAGGCGATTATTTTTACTCTTGTGCGCTCCTTCAACTTCCAACTTGCTGTTCCACACTCCGACATAGGAAGTAGGGGCGTTGATTTAGGAGCACAACGACCAATTCTCCGGTCAAACCCTCAGGGGGTCAGCCAGATGCCTTTCATTGTTACGCCTTGCTAGTCGGCCTCACGCGGCACCATAAGGGAAATCAGTAGCTCTTCGTGGTGCATTTGAGTTACAACCCCAGTCTGGGTAGGATAAAAGCCACAATACATCGCTATTACCTTGAGAGTCTATGTCAACAGCTTCTGGAATAAATATTGCCATGGAACAGTCAGAATCAGCTATCCCACAGGGTGAGTTAATCGTGTGGAATGTCATTAGAGAAAGGCCAGCTCGGGTACCCTCGTTCGACCCTCGTTCCGCAGAACAAGGACTGCAACTTTTCCAATAGTTCAACGTGGGGGGTCGTGGCACGGGACAGAGCGGCAAACCTTCTGAGTGGAGATATAACAACGGTTTCGGCGAGGTACCCGCCGGTAGTATGCGCGAGGGTTCGTGATTGAACTTTTTACGAGGTTGAGCTCGAAGGTGTATTTGGCCGTGCCCCTTATCTAACCTGTTCCTGGATTTGGTATGGTTGCGCTTTGATCATGTTCATGCTCTGACATCAGGAGACTAGTTGCCAGCAGACTTATATAGTGGCTTACTCACTAGAACTGCAGTCTCTGGATCCCCCAAAGATTCTCCCTGCCACATTCTCCTCTGTTTGACATATGTATACAGCTGGTCGTAGCAGTATAATCATCGTGCAGGATCTTGGAACGATTCAAATGTCTATGCTGCCGGCTTTAGTAACTGGCTACGGATTGTATGAGTTTACTCGCCACATTTACGAGGACCAGGCCTCGCCTTTACGACTGCTCCCAAGTCCAAAGTCTCAAAGCTTAATCTTTGGAGATATGAAGGAAATTATGGCCGCGGTAACGAACAATTTGTCTTTCAACCTGAATGCACGACAAGCTGATTGGGCATGCTGCACTCTCTTAGGAAACTGCGGAGATGCAACAGGCATGGGTTAAAGAGTACGTGAGATTCGACCTTGCTTCCATCGACTGGCGTCGCTTGCTTAGGAGGCTGATTCTGAAATGTATTTACAGAGAACCCAGTTATTTATCATTGACACCAAAGTTGTTCAGCACGTATTCACCAACTTCATGTCATACCCCAAGCCAGAAGCAGTTCGATATGTCAATCAAATCGGCAGCAGAAAAGGGTGCAGGCTAAGGGGGGAAAGATTTGCTTTCCCTTTTCATTCAAGCAAATACCGATGCTGATCTGGCTCCCAGTGAGCGAATGTCATTAGACGATGCTTTATTTATTGTCGTGACATCCGAACGAAGTCTGTTATTCCGTTCAGAGGCTTAGAACCGTCACTGACATCGTCTCCTATATGTGTATCGGTATCTGTGCTTCGAAACGCGAGGAGACCTGAAGGGCGCTTTATCGCCGAAATAATCTAATTCAATGAGGGTCATGTTGAATCATGCTGGAACGAGGAGGTTCGAGTGTCGAGTCACTTCTCGAAATGTGGAGAATCCCTATTCATTTATTTTTTCAGAAAGTCTAATCGACAATGTTTGATTTTCGGAGGGATGGAAGCATTGGTTGTTATCAGCTCGAGGCGTTACGCGTTAGGTCTTGACATTTAAATGAGGCGAGCTGTTCGTTCAAAGGCATTCCTGCACCCTCTGTACTATCAACTCAAACCACTAGGTCAATATCAGTCTGCTTTGTTTTTTTTGTTTTTTGCCATGCCAGACAACTACTCTGTGACACGAAATGGTATCACAGCATGGACGGAAAACTCCCATGGAACCATGTATCGTGTATTGGGGACCACAGACCACTCTTCGAACAGAGTCACCATTCGGGTTGGCCTTCGAAGAAACTCCACTATCGAGACCCACAAATACTTCCAGGTCAGCCTTTTACCGTCTGCAGCTTGAAAACTGTGCTCAAACTATGATAGCTAACGGTTCTCTTTAATTATCAAGATCTTCCGAGTTGCTTGGTCACGAAATCCTCAGTTGCAAGGGAGTTATTACTGTGCTTTGAAGGCGCACAGCTCTGCCATTGAAGCCACCCGCAACAATCCGTCACCAGCTCATGGCCCGCCTAGCCTCTATTGCTGGATGATAGCAGGGGACGCAAAGAAAACCTACGGATCTTTTCGAAACGCCGTAATAAGGGGTTGGCCTATGATGGGGCCTGGATATAAAATGCCTCAGGCGGGTGGAGATCATAGTGAGGAAATTTGATTTATAATGCTCCATCGTGAATCTCACCCTCCCTTCTTTTCACCACCACAAACCATAGAGGTCGCCACAGTACATTTCGAAATACGCCGCATCAAGAATGCAGTGGTCATCCCCAGGCGCTTACTTGACTCCAAGAAGCCTGCACTCTCTCTTGTGCAAATGAGAGCCTCAGGTGTTCCAGTCGAAGTCGAAGATGAACCGTTGATCACTTTCGAGTTCATCCTCGAGGTGCTCCCAGAACCGAGACCCAGTCAAAGACTGTCTTCATCATCATGTATTACCCAAAAGCGTATAGGACAGAAACGAAAGGTCGAAGTTGTGAACATTGTCGATACCGAGTCTGAAGAGGACGATGAAAAAGGCAGCGACTCTGACGAAGGCAGCATGTATGCTGACCAAGAGCCATCAATGAAGAGGATGGGTGAGTTATCTGCAGGATCATTTTGCAAGTATTTAAGATATAACTCTTGATTTAGACTTGTCTGCTATGATCGCTCGAAGGGACAAACGTCAGCGAATGACTAGATCACAAAGTGGTTCGTTTGTGCTTAAATGGGCGTCGAGGGTGCAGGCTCTAATTTGGAAATATGTTCACTTCAACAGGCATTCTGAAGGCTTCCACGAGCACAAATAAAGGTACTTATGGCTCGTCGAAAGCCACAAAGCTTGAGGATGAAACTGACACATTAATGACAGACACTGTCGTTGTATCTGCCTCGAGGAAACTTCAGAACGTGATGAACCAGCAGCACCTGTTGACGAATCGGGTACTCAAGCTCATCGAGGTCCGTTGATGTATCCTTCTCCTTTTTCTCGTTCAAAGATAGCTTATATGTGTCATTAAGGTTAAGGAAAAGCAGAACCAGAAACTCGAAAATATTCTTTTGGGCTTAGAGGATTCATGATTTCGGCATTGAACTTGTGAGAGTGGGTGGCTGATGCTGTTGTTGTTTTTGGTCTTTGAAGCTACTCGGTCTATTGTAGAATCCTATTTGTAAATTTAAGAACCACTTGTATATTATTTTGCAGTTGCGATGCAATTTGAGGTCAGGCTCCTTGAGCAGAGCCTCGAGGTGGCTACCATTTGATAACGCGCGTGTGATTTTGCTCACCAGATGTTTCGGTGCCTTGACCGTCATGAAGGGTGTGTCGCGCCAATGTGGTGAAGCCTTGCGATGTGCCATGGCGCTGGCGCCAGTGGGCATCGATGCTCAAATGGCGCTTTGCTTGTAGGCGATTTACCTCTGTTTAATTTGCTTCTGCTGCTCATACCGACTTTTACCGTGCTCCGTGCGCCTGAACTCTGTCTGAGCGCCGGTGCTTCCGTGGCAGTGCGAGTGATGCAAAACTTTCCAGCTGTGTATTGCAATACTGTTGTAATGCATCACAACTTCTTGTCGCCCGAAGTCAACGAAAAAAGAAGTGGGTGAATCCCTTCGAGAATATACATTCAAATGCAATATAAAAACCCGGTCGCGTCTCTATTCGAGTTTGTTGCTCTTTTACCCTCTATATCCACGACCGTGACTGACCACCACTCTCCCGTACTCACTTACTATGCACCAGTACAACAAAACCCACAACGGTATCACCGTATGGACTGAAAACTCGTGCAATAAACAGTATCATATACTGAAATCGAGGAGCATGACGCGACGCATGTTACATTGCATATCGGCGTGTCAGCGTCCTCGATAAAAGGTCCAGGTGGAGACCAGCAGCAGGTTCGAAAACGCTTTTTAGATCTGAACCTTTTTTGTGACCTGAAGCCCAACCTGAACAATAGCAGAAGATTTTTCGTATTCGATGGCGGGATACTAATGACCCTCCGATCACGGCCTATTGTGTTGTGAAGACCGATGACACTGGCAAGGTTGAGGAGACAAGTGTGAAGCGGGGCCGTCGACGTCGATTACCGCTCCAGTAGTATACCGTCTCATGGTCAAGAAACCTAAGTCGTATGTGTATGGGTCTTCGAGCCAGGGATGGTCGATGCTTGTTAAAAAGGATTCGACGGGTGAAGGTAAATTAGTTCTCCAACTACATCCCAATATCGACGACAGTATAATCCTCATGCTGAAAATTTTTGATAGTCGCCAGAGCTCGTTTGGAGATTCGAACCGTCGAAGGCGATATCACAGCAAGCGCCGAGGGTCTAGCAGCAACCGACGAGATCTTGAGGCAATCGGGCATAAAACGCGACCCTTTTATCGTTTTTGACTTTGTGTTTCGCGTGGTCAACGATAATGCCCTATCCACGTTAGAGCTCGTACAGAACGGGGGCCGGAGTGTCTTCACCTGGTACATGGACTCGGACTCGGACGACTCGGAGAAGAAACGCGACAGGGAAACAGCGGGCCTTGATGATGGGTCGAAGAGCAAGAGAGCTAGAGGTTTGTTTGTCGTCTACTCACATTTCAAAAATTAATGTTCTCATCAATTCTTACAGTATCGGCTTCGGAAGAGCGCTCTACCCCTAGTTCTGTCCCTGCTGGCAGTGTTTCCACTCCTGTTGCTCAAGCTTTCGCCGAGGCTCGGGTCGTAGAGGTGACCACTTCAGCACCTGCTCCCAGTCCCACTCAACCCCAGATTGCTGCACAGCCGGCCGCCGATGTTCAACCAGGGGCATCGGTATCGAAGCAAGCAGCTGCGATCTTTTGGCCAACGGCTGCTGGCATCCAGCCAGCAGCAGCATCCATTCAACCAGCCACTGTGGTGCAACCGCCTGTCCCCGTTGCCCATCCATCCGGGCAAGAGGCATCAGCCACCACGACAAATCAAAGTCAAAGTCAAAATCAACATCATCCTCGAGTTCCTACCCCCAACGCTACATCTACCCCCACCACCTCTACTGCTGCTGCCACCGCATCCCCAAACGCTCCAGAAGAAACCCAAATCGTGCAGGCTTTAAGGTACCTCGGAGATCTATCGCGCCGCAGGAATGTGCTCACAGGGCAGGTGTTTCGTATGATTCGGGTACGTCTTGTTTTTCTTTAATTCGCGAGTGCGGAGTTTCATTCATTTACATCTCTTTGCCTTATGTTGGGTTTGTTGGCAGTCCCGGGAAGTGGAAGTGCAGGCGTTGCAAGAGGCGTTGAATGCGTTTGGCACGCAAGCCGAAGCGCAGGGCAGTGCGTGAAATTTGAGCTTTGAATGGTGGTATGGCTTGGGAAGTTGGAGGTCTGGATTATCAATTCTTATGTACTTAGTGCTAGGGGAGGAATGGCATCGAAGGGGATGATTCGACGATTGTGTTCCATTTGTGCTCTTGGGGTCCTTCCTTTATTAGTCAAGGACCCCAGGAGCACAAAAGGGACCTCCCCAAGCACCAAAATTCCAACGCGTACCATTTGTGCTCTTGGGGTCCTTGATGTACTTGCTTAGCAGTGGACAGTGGTGGGACCCTAGGAGCACAGATGGTACATACACCCCACCTGCCATGGGCGACGACTACGAATCAGCCGCCGCACTCGGCGGGCTTCGTCCTCGATGAAAATGGGGGGTCCCAAAATTCATGTTTAGTACGAAGAGAAAATGTAGTGTCTGCGTTAGATAAGTGAGACTTTGCCATAATTCGACAACTGCGTTTATTCGTCGTTTGAATATCAGCGACATTTAATCCCAGCGACGATAGCAGCTTGCAGCCACCGTCAGTCTTGATGAGCTGAACATCAACAGGGTCGTGCGTATCGTAAACCGGAGAGTACGCATCAGCGCTGAAAGACAAAGACAAGGCACCCGAAAACTGCCATTTCCGCTGAGCGTCAGAGCAAGTCCAGTGTCACTCAGGAAGATAGGGTGTGACGGGTTGAGAGCAGGGTTGGTTGGTCATCCTGTAAGTAAGTTGTCGGTAAGTCGAGTCTGGATGTCCGCAAGTCCCTGTACATATGCGCAGTCTTCTAATTGGATAAAGAAACGGAACCGGAACCGGAACTTGGATGCAACATCTGAATCAAGACAATATGATGTGAGATTCGTCGGATTGGTTAAATCATGAACGCCAGTGTCAGGTCAATGAGAAAGTCGTTAATGCATAATGCCAGATGTCATACAAAAAATAGAGCAGGGTGAATTTGATGTTGCATTGGGAAATGGGAAATTGCCAATGGCGGAGTGACAGGTGGCATTTACATAGGCTATGGAAAGATAGGGGAGAGCCAGAGCGCAGAGTCCGGGGTTTTCGCGTGGAAGTAAAGTCACGGTACGAATGCAGGATGGGAGAGTGCGAAGGTGGTGAGAAGGCTAAGAGTGTTCCGGGCGAGGCTGGGCATCGACCAATGACTGTCGTGAAGGTTTGTCGGCTCGATTGGTCATTTGAGTTTGAATTTGTCGGTGTCAGTGCCAGCGAGACGATAACAGAACGCGGAGTGAATTTGATAAGTAAAGTAACGGGTTTCGAGGTGAGGAAGCAATGTATTGTTGTAAACACGGGTAAATGCGAGTGATAGCAGGACGAGACACAATCAGGTTGACAGGACTATAAAGTCATAGAGATACATATAGATATGACTTCATTGGAACTAAGTTGGTTCCGTTCAAACAGCGTCAGCAGTGAGTGATAAGACGCGTTTGTGTAATTCATCCCATCGATTGACTGAATGTACTGCGTTTGTAGTGCACTCTGCCAAGTCATGACGCAGTGCACGATCGTTGAGGAAAGGAAGAACGGGAGGATGACATTGGTGTGGGCCGAAGAGTCGCCAGATAGTGTATTCTTCCGTACCGTAGAGTTGAGGCTGAAATTTATGAGGAGGGCGTAGCATATGGGATTGAATTGTTCGTGAGATGGGAGCGCCGCGAGATGATCCGTGTTTTTGGTTTATTTTTAACAGATATGTTGGAAATCGGAGATGGGAAATCGATAGCAAGGTGTGGTGGAGTCATGGTATTAAGATTGGAGTATTCTAATGAACATGAGAAGATGATAAGAAAGAAATAAAAGAAAAGAAAAGAAAAAGGGAAATAAAGGTAATTTAATGAGACACGTGGGTGTGACAAAGTGATGGATGTATGAGATTTGACATAGGATCCGGGGCTAACTAACCACTCACAAAAACTCTCTCGACCCTTCTAAACTTTTCTCATTGGCACTCCCCTCACAAACTACAATGACTGCACTATTGAGCAAGCCTCTACCCCCGCCCTCGTCGCTATCACCGACATCCTCAACGTCTTCAACGTCGTCAGGCTCATCCTCGACGTCATCTTCATTCTTGCCTATTCCAATGTCAAACAATTCGCGCTCACGTTCGTCTGCGTCTTCGACTTCTAGTCTCTCTTCTACATTCTCGGATCTAACAAGTTCAACATCCGCTTCTTCATCTTCATCGTCGCCACCTACATCCAAGACAAACGCTTTCTTTGCATCTCCATTCTCAACGCGCCCGCCGAGTCCTAATCCCAGCCATAAGAGTTCATCATCTCGTAATTCGAATTTTATCCCAAGGGACAGGCAGTCAGCTACTCCAACCAATAATAGTGTTGATAATATGAAGAAGAATTCTGTTGTGTCTACGCCGACACCGATAGACACACCGAGTAAATCCAAGCCGAGGTCGTTGACTGCGGATTTCTTTTCAACGCCTATGAGGACGCCGTCACCGCCTAGACGGTATGCAGTACTGCCTACGTCGCCTGGGGATGAGACTTCACCCTTGCCTTCGCCTTTGAGCCATTCATTAGCGTTACATGAACATGCGCATTCAACGCATTCATCTCCACATTCGCATCACTCGAGTTCGCCGGATTCACATTCAAATCACCACCACCACCACCCTCATTCGTCCTCTCCACCCCACACGGACATTCACCGCGTGCACCCATCTCTCATATTCCCCTCCCGGTACACCTCGATCGCCCGGTCAAGTTTAGATGAATACCAAATGGGCGATGAACATACCTTTGGGAGGAGGCAGCATCATCAGCACCATCATCATGACTCGAGTCACTCGCATAACCACGCACACTCTACATCCATACCCGTCCCCGTACGCGGCATGCACGAACGCACAGGGTCATCAGACTCTGAAGCATCACTATCTCGGCCGTCATCCTATGACGACAGAGAACACACTGGGCTCTCCATACCTGTCCCCACACTCCGGTACTCATCGTACTCGCCCTCACCCTCGCCTTCGTCGACGCTAGCCAACCTTCCCCCGTTCTCATCGGCCTCGTCGCCACTCACCGGTCTCCCATCTTCGCTCAACTCCAATTCGGGGTTCAGTGAACGCTCGATGACGTCTTCGGTCTCAGCTTCGAGTCAGAGTCATGATTATCATCATCATCATAGTCCAAGCTCTGCCTCGTCCTCGTTTGTTATGCCTTCTGTATTCGTATCCACTCCTTCACATGCGCAGCACCCACACGCCGAACACCAGCCGCAACAGCCATACCGGCCGTTGAGCGAAGAAGCACTAGACACACCGAGACCCCCGGATCGCGAGCCGATATTGTTGAGGTTTGAAAGGTCTTTGTTGTTGGAGCGACAAAAGGCACCTCCGGCTGCGTTGGATATCAAGAAAACTGAAGAAGAGGAGGACGAGGAAGGGGAAGAGGAGGAGGAAGAGGAGGAGGAAGAGGAGGAGTTGCATGAGGGGAGCATTATTGCTTTGCCTACGCCGAGAGTGGGCGTGAGGGGGTTGCCGAAGAACGAGGGGAGGGGGGCGTTGTTGACGCATGCCAGTGGGAGTGGTGTGGGTGGAGCAGGAGGAGGGGCGAGTGGGAGTGCAGGAGGGTATGGAGAGTATGCGCATCATGCGTTGTATGCGCAGAATGGGTCCCAACATCATCAGATGCCGCTTTCGCCACTTGGCTTGACGTTTGTGGGCCCTGCAAGTGTTGAAGGAGGGTCCCCTAGCACGGGAAAAGTTGAGGTTAGAAGGAGCGGATCGGTTTTGAGAGATGGTGAGTTTGGGTTCTTATTTTTTTTCGTTCTTTTCTTTGAGGATGAGGCGGACAAATTTCGTTTTTATTTTTTGGATTTCGTGCTCTTTACATGCATGAACCGTATGGACGATAAATCTGACACTCACCTTTGTGCTTTTCTTTTTTTTCTTGTAGATTCAACACCGTTCACAGCATCCCCAACATCAAGCACATTCCCCACATCCTCATCACCGCCTAAATCGGCGCATATTCCCAGCTCAACATCGACATCCCGGTCCTCTACGCCCAACCCCTCCTCCACATCACTATCAACAACCCCATCCACAGGTCCTACCCTCCGTCTCCTCCGCCCCCTAGGCCATGGCGCATTCTCAAGCGTATGGCTGGCAGAGGATCTATCCCGTGTTCCGCTGAGTTTGGTTAGTCGGAGGAGTGTGAGGGATTTGAGGAGGAGGGCGAGTGGGAAGGAGAGGGTGGGGAGTGGGAGCAGCAGTGTGAAGGAGAGAGCAGGAAGTGGGAGCAGTAGAAAGAGTGAATTTAGAGAGGGCGAGGAGGAGAAGGGGAAGGAGGAGGGGTTGAGGACGACGATGACATCTACAATGCCGGGGCAGAATAACTATCTGGTGAAACAGCCTGCGATGAACCCAGCACCGCATGTACAGAGTCCACTTGCACCTGCACCTTCATCCCGTGGGCCTATTCCGATTCCTTCTCGTTCAAGCACTATGATGTCTGGTTCGAGTACGTCAAGTTCGAGTACGGTTACGGGGTTGTCGATGACACCTACGTCGTCGTCGCCTATGATGATACCCAATGGCACCAACAACTTCAGTCCCAATGCCTCCAACACGAACTTCAGCCCCATCGCTAACACCAATGCCAACACAATCACCCCCACACCTCCAACAACGAAACGACCACCCAGCAGACTACGTGAAGGCCTGAGGAATATATTGTCGTTCTCCAGGCACGGGCACAATCAGAGCTCGAGCACGAGTCCTCCTGTTATGCAGCCTCGCGCACAGGTGGGAGAGGTATCGATGACGGGGGTTGTAGAAGAGGGGGGGAGGATGGATGTTGATGAGGGGTCCAATGCCACTGCCAGTGTGAATGCGACGACGACGTTTATCTCCAATCCCACCACCACTCCTTCCATTCCTACTCCCGCACCAGCTCCAGTGACTACACACTCCCGCACCAATTCCTCCCCTGATCTGTCGATTCCGCTTGATAAAGATATGGATATGACGGAATATCTTACTCTCCTATCTAGAAATCCGAGTTTGAGGAGTTCTGTGTCGAGGAAGTCAAGTTTGAGGTGGGGTTCAGCTGGTGCTGGTTCTAGCACTGGTGCTTCGGGTGTTGCTCAGGCTTTGCCATCGTTTTCACCTTCGTCTTTCGCCATCCCTCTTCCAACAAAGGATGGAGAAGATAAAGATGGCAGCAAACTTGAGCGAGACGAGAGTTTGAGGAAGTTTAGGAGGAGAGTGAAGGGTGTGAGACCGGGGGTGTTGACGCTCTCCGCCGAAGGCGATCAAAGCCACGTCCATAATAACGACGTGACTATGACCAGTGCTGGTGAAGATGGCGAAGCTGGGTTGAGTGGGGCGCTGTCCAGACGGAGTACGGCGTCATCGGGAGGGGCGTCAAGGAGGACAAGTCCAACAGGGGTGGCGTTCGGCGAGCTCGGTAGTGCTCTTGGTGGGGGAGGAGCGGGAGGGAGGTTGGTAGCTGTTAAGATGACCCCGCGGAGGGTGAAGGGGGCGAGGGGTAAGAAGAGGAAGGAAGAAGAGGAGAGGACGAGGGTTGGGTTTGTTAGAGAGGTTGAGGTTTTGAAGGTTTGTGGCTTTTCTTCTCCCCTTTTTCGTTTTGGACATTTTTCTCTTCCTTTTTTCGCGGCTTTGGGTCGCTCCTTTGGTGTTTTTTTCGTTCGTTCTAGTGAGAGTGATGAGTGAGGTCCAAGGAGGGGAGGAACACGGTGTATACCTCAGTGGTGGTGGTTATAAACCCTCGCTTCGCTTGATTGCTCGCTTACAGCCTCACCTGGCCTACCCTTGAAACTGTTGCCTCGCTTGTGCATGGAGGTAGCCAAGGCCCAACCAAGTCTGGATGGATGAAGAGGAAAGAAGCGTAGGGTTTAGATTTGGGCACGCTGGTGGTGACGAGAAGCTGGATAACGTGGTGTACGTTATTGGGATAGACCGATTCTTGCGTTTTTTGATGGGTTTCGTTATTTCGGGATGGGTGGTCGTTTTTTGCGACTCTTCGGGTTGGGTTTATGATTTTCGCTGGGATTGATCGATGAATTTGGATGTGTTGGAGTGGTTGAGTTACTTCTGGTGGTCGATTTGAGCTGTGGTTGTGGTTTTTGGGGCATCCGATGGACTGGATTAGGGGTGTAGAAGTGATCTGCGTTGGAAGCGAGGAAGGAAGCAAGGCTGGATGAGGTGATCGCGTGGCGTCAGGCTGGACTGTGAGGGTTGTCGGGTGACCCTTTTTGTGTTTACGAAGAGAGAGATGGGATGGTGCGCTGGGATTTGGAATGCGGTGGATGGGACGAGAAAGAGAAAAGATGGATCGGACAAGGGAATGGAGGGGGCAGGAAGTGATGGTCAACCAGCCGATGTCGCGGCTTATTATATGTTGAACACACATTTCAAATTTTGGGGTCTGTTTATGACGGTGCTGATGGTGGTGGTCTTTTTATAACCCTGAACCCAGCTCAGTGTTGTTGTTGGGTCTCAGCGTTGGCGTTGGCGTTTAGCATGGGTTCAGACCTGAGCTAAGCATTGGCGGGGATCAGCTGGTTGTTGGCTGATTCAGAGTGCGCGCAGCATTGGCGGCGACGGCGTTCATTTCCCGTCCACTTTCTTGATTTTTTCTGGCAATTTCTTCGTGATTTTGTAGTGTCCTTGGCTCTTTGGTTTTATAGGTTTCGGTTGACCCCTTTCTTTCCCTAATTATCGGGTATTTTTTTTTTTTGATAAATTGGTCTGGGCGTCGGTTAATTCATTGGATGGGCTTACCCTGTCTTCTTTCTTTCCTCCGTTTCCTTCTCCCCCCTGCGTTTCTTGCTTCATTCTGTTCACCATCTGCTCCGTTATCAACCATGCGTCGAACATCTCGCTAATTGCTCTCTCCAATAGCACATCTCGCACCCCAATATTACCCCTCTTCTCGCCCACCTCTCAACCTCGACACATCATATCCTCGTCCTTCCTTTCCTACCCGGAGGCGACTTGTTAGGATTGGTGAACGACGACGTTGCATGGAGTAAATTGAGTACGTTGTCATCCCACCCACCTATGAGACATTTGCTGATCCATCGGATAGGTGAACCCGTGCTGAAAAGGATCTGGTGCGAGCTGTGTAAAGCCGTTGAATGGATGCATGGAGTGGGGTTGGTGCATAGGGATATCAAGCTTGAGAGTGAGTATCGTTCGGTCTTATATATGCGCGTCCCGTGCGGTCCCGCCGGGCTATTTTTGTTGAACGAGCGCTGATGATTGAATTCCTTCCTTTCTGTCTCTCTATTTTGACCCTGCTTTCGATTCAATTATCCGACCTGTCCACTTCAATTCACTTCAACCCAACCACGGTCGTCCCCTCACAGATATCCTCTTAACGACACCCCTCTTCAGCTCGCTCGTGCCCACCTCTGAACCTCCATCTATTTGGTCTCTTCCTCCGCCTACGTCTCCGCTAATCAAACTCTCCGACTTTGGTCTATCACGCTTCGTCCAGCTTTATCCCAACGGCACTTCTGAGCTCCTTACGACACGATGTGGAAGTGAGGCCTACGCTGCGCCCGAGCTTGTGTTAGGCGGGTTGGGTGTCAGCTACGACGCCAGATACACCGATGCGTGGGCATGTGGTGTTGTCTTGTATGGACTTGTGGGGCGGCAGCTGCCGTTTGGGGAGGGCGTGGGTGTTGATGAGGCATTTGGGAATGGACACCCCGGGAGAGGACACTCAAAGATTGGTGGTGAGAGAGGAGCGGTGGGTGTCGGTGGGGTTGGGAAGATGGAGAGGAAGCAGTGGTTGATGAAGATTGCGTTGGGAGACTGGAGGTGGCCTGGTGAAGATGATGATAACAATGCGGATGATGAGAAGGAGGGTGCAACCAAGCAGGAGGAGGAGGAGGAGGGAGAGATGCTCGTTGGTCCGACGCTTGTGAAGTCGAAAGGAGCGAGGAGGATAGTTGAGAGGTTGTTGGTGAGAGATCGGAGGAGACGGGCGAGGATTATGGATTTATGGGACGAGGAGTGGATGAAAGAGGGAATTGTGGGTGATGGGAGCAGTGTGTCGCGTGGAGTGGGACATGTGCGTGAGCGATCTGCGTCGGGATATATGGGTATGGATGTGGATATGGATACGTCTCGGATTGGAGGCTTGTCGATGCAGGGTGTGCCTATGGAGGTTGAAAAGCAGAGTCGAGGGGAAGATAGAGAGGCATTTGGGAGGGCTGTTGAGATGAATATGAATGGTGATCTTGGACGCAAGGCGGATGAAAGTTTGGAGGGTGAAGGAGATAAGGAAGAAGAGATTGAAGAGGAGGAAGAAGAGATCGTGGAAGAAGAGGAGGAAGAAGAACAGGAAGGGTTGCTACTTGATCAGGAGGGCATCGATAGTATCACGCGGAGAGAGGTTGTTTGAGAGGTTGATTTCATTGAGAAGGGAAGAGGGCAGGTTGATCATGGGGGGACGAAGATGCTTTTTTTGATCAAGGGGGTGGAAAGAGGAAGAGGGGAAACAGAGGGGAAAGGGTTCTTCGGTCACCTGGCGTTGGCTTTTTATCGCAAAACTGCAAGGGCTCGTCATTTTGGGTGTCGTAACCCTGAGATTTTGACTGGAAGGGTTAGCATGACTGGGTGCCTGGGGTGTGGGGTTGTGTGTCTGTCTAATCACCCGGACTCTTTTGGACGAGCGGATTTGGAACGGATTGAATTGGCAGCGTCGAGTGAATTGCGTTGTTTGGTGGAAGGAAGTGTCGGTCTCCTTGTCCTCCCTGGAGAGTTGGACTTTGAGTGGTCTTGTGACCATTAATTTCATCGTCCCTGCTTCGAACTTCAACCTCATTTCATTTTGTTGGAGTTCTGCTACCACATTTGTCCTATTCGACATTCAATCGAGCCGAACGTAAAACCCGATGTCCCTCTCCTCCAACTGATACACCATCTCCGCACTCACCACTTTCACCGACACCTCCGCTCCGCAATCGATTCGAACGGCAAACTCTTGGACTCATATCGGATGTAATCGTACTTGGGTTACACGATTGGCGCATTGCGCGAGTTTTATCTGCATTCGACGCTGCAATTTCGAATTCGATGGTCGACGGAGTCCAAGACTAAGACCAAGATCATCGCCTATGGTGGGATGATGGATGGGCGAGAGCCAAGGCTCGAGAAGTCAAGCATCTCTTTCCTTCCCTTTCCTTGTTCCGAAATCGAGTCTGCCGCAGCCTCCCAGCGCATACCCCAGACATACCCCCATCAGAACTGGAAAAGGCAACAAAGTGATAGTGGCGTCTACAAGAACGTTGATCTCCCAAAAAGTCTCTCTAGTCTGATTTACGCGTTCTCGAAGGACCCTCGGTGGTGGATGACCCTGTGCACGTTTCGTTCCCGCGAGCTGGACACATCCCGCGAAATGTCGACGACGGTGGATTTGCGCCATTTTCATGGGAGCGTTTGGAGGTTCGTGTTGGAGCCGCAATCGACTCTGTTTAGGCGTGGACAAGTTGTGCGTATCGTGGCTGGTGAAGTTCGTTGCAGTTTCTCGTTGTTCTTTCCTTGATTGTTTTTCATTTTTCTCTCTACATATATCCCACAATCCATGCTCTCTGTATCACACCACATTACACACATCCTAATTTTTCTACAATTCATCGCAGTATGATATTTATTTATTTATTTATTATACAAATATTTTATTTACACTATCATGCATCCATCATTTCATCTCTGTTTTTCTATATTTCTTTTCTTGATCTGTTTCGAAACGTTTCGGTGTATGTGTACATATGTTGTAGTAGACTATCAAGATATTCGAGCACTCGCGGTCTGCTAGCGAGGAGACCTTGTATTGCTGTTGTTTTAGTTTTTGATACCCCGTAGTGTAGATCTTGTTGTGTGTATGACGGTAATTGGTATATATTCTTGGCTTTATTTTTGAGAGAAACTTGAGTTGTTCACTTAGGTTGTAAAATCATGAATGAGATGATGGAATGTGGAAGAGATGAACTTGGCATTATGCTAGGTATATTGTACTACGATTCGAATTGATGGGGGTGCGATCGTATCCAAAACCCCTCAGTCGTCACCCCCTCTCAGCGCCCTTGCGCACCAAACCGATTCACCAGCTCTTCAAGGCCCTGTACTTCCGTCTCCAGCACCTAACCGATCGGGTATTTACATAATAAAATATTCACCGAAACAAAGTGAGTTTCCCTCGAACGAATGAAAATGGACGAAATGACATACCCGAACCTTATCCAGAAGAATATTCTCGAGGACTTCTTTTTTGTGGGATAAATGGGCCAGGTGTCTCGAAATTTGAGCGACTCGGGTGTCTTCTGGTTGACCATGGTAGACAGGGATAGGGAATGTGGGTTGGATATAAGCACCCGTCTGCATTGAGGCTGATGATTGAACGCCGGGAGCTGGATACACAAGGCTGGCACACTGGTTAGCTCTATTACCAGACCCTGTAGACCCCGAGGCGCACTGTGGCTCAAAAGCCGACGCTGTGAGGGTAATCATGGTTCAATTTCTCGCTGAAATCCAGTATGAGTAGATGCGCTTGACAGACCTCTGGTCCTTTTGGCCTGGTATTCCTCAGCTGTGACTGAATTTCCCCTGTTCGTTGAAGGATATTGGAGATCTGCTTCTTCTCTATCGCGTTTCCTCTGGGCGTGGGCCTGAACATTATCGGCTTCGTTTGAATTTGAAGCGTTCTCGGATGGACCATTGGCGCTTGCCAGTGGATGGAACACAAAGTCAAAAATGGCGAAAGGGTTCCGGTTAACGCCAGATTGCTCCATAGTCTCATCAATACCCTCCAACTTTCGGGCACTTTGTGAAACATCTCCTTCGACGGTCCGAATCTCTAACCGAGCTCTAGCGACAACTATAGTATTGTAAGTACTCGTTTATCGCGAGAATAAACGAGAACTTCATCACCTTCATCCCTTGAATCGTTTCTAACAATCATTGACCATTCGTTACCCGAAGCAGATCCATAGATATGCGAATTAGAGTTTTTCCCCATGAGACGATATATCACGGGAGCACTGTCTCGACGGTCTTGCTTTAACTCCTCGACATTGGCGTTGGTATTGGCCTTCACAACCCAATATGCTGTGATCGGAGGGTCATTCATATCGCGCCATCGAACGCGAAAAGTCTTTGAACAGAAAGGATTTTTAAATTTTTCAAGATCGCGTCAGGGCACGACGATTGTCTCTAGAGAGAATGAAAATTTCGAACCTGTTGCTGATCTCCACAAACATTAGAGAACGTAGACACTCCAAGGTGTATGGTAACGCGAACTGCGTCGTGATCTTGAACCTTCAGGATAGGGTATTTTTTGTTATCTGGGTTTTCCGTCCACGCAGTGATACCGTTGCGGGTGACTGTGTTCCCTGACATGGATGGCGGTAGGCTGGGTGAGGTTGAATGTTAAAGGCGAGGGATGAACTTGAACCAACACAAATACTGTAGGATGACTGGCTTTTATATTGCGTATTCATATTCTCGAGGTGATCCGCCTCTTCTTTCTTTGTTGACGTCTGCGGGATGTGATGCATCACTGCACCACTGGCGCTCGGACTCGCCGCGCGAGCAGTTCATCGCATACGGAAGCAGCCTGTACATAGGCCAATTCAGGAACAAATATGGAGTGTGGAATGACAAGTCCGCCGTTAGTAGAGCAAGAATGGCTTTATGGGCAAGGCGCCATGGATGCACCGTCGCCAGCGCCATGGCGCAGTCTCGCGGGCTGCACCCAAGGGAGCAACGAGCAACGAGAGCCAAAGTCACACGGTAGCAGCGCGCAGTCCCACCAAAGGCCACATCCTCACATAGGTCCCCACAACTAACCCTGACTGCAGCACAAGTGCAGGGTAATCACATTTTAGTAGGACATACTTACAAGACAAAAAGGATAGTAGATTACAAATGTCTCCAAAAACCACCCGCGCTCCCGAGCTCAATAATTGCTGCTACTCAGTGACGATCACTAGCACGCGTCCGTCGAATTCTCTAAACCTAAAAGAAGATTCTGCAGTTCCTGGTTTTGCTTTTCCTTCACCTTAAACGAGTCAGCTACATTTTAACGAGAAGAATACATCAACTAACCTCGATCAGCTTGAGCACCCGATTCGTCAATAGGTGCTGTTGGTTCATCACATTCTGGAGTTTCCTCGAAGCAGATGCAACGACACTGTCTATCATTAATGCGTCCACTTCGCCCTCAAGGTTTATGGCTCTGGATGAGCCAGAAGCGCCTTTGTCCGTGCCCATGGATGTCTTCAGAATTCCTGTGGAAGCGAAGCCAACTGTAAGTTAGAGCGCTTGAAGCCAATTCAGCACAAACAAACCCCTGTGTGATCTAGTCAATCGCTGACGTTTGTTTCTTTGCGAAGTCATAGCAGATAAATCTAAATAAAGAGTTACGTTTGTTTACATACTTGCAAAAGCAGCCTGAACGTAACCTACCTATTCTCTTCATTGACGGCTCCGGTGCGGCGTACATGCTGCCTTCGTCAGAGTCACTGCCTTTTTCATCATCCTCTTCAGACTCGGTATCGACAATGTTCACAACTTCGACCTTTCGTTTCTGTCCTATACGCTTTTGAGTAACACATGACGATGAAGATAGTCCTTGACTGGGCTCTGTTGATGGGAGCACCTCGAGGATGAACTCGAAGGTGATCAACGGGTCGTCTTCGACTCTGACTGGAACACCTGAGGCTCTCATTTGCCCAAGAGAGAGCGCAGGCTTATTGGTGAAAAGTAAGCGTTTAGGAATGAGCGTTGCATTCTTGATGCGGCGTATTTCGAAATGTACTGTGGCGACCTCTATGGTTTGTGGTGGTGAAAGGAAGGGAGGGTGAGATTCATGATGGAGCATTAGAAATTAAATTTCCTCACTATGATCCCCACCCGCCTGAGGCATTTTATATCCAGGCCCCATCATAGGCCAACCCGTTATTGCTTTGTTTCGAAAAGGTCCATAAGTATCCTTTGTGTCTCCAGCTATCATCCAGAAATAGAGGTTGGGCGGGCCATGAGCTGGTAAGGGATGGTTGCGAGTGGCTTCAATGGCAGAGCTGTGCGCCTTCAGAGCACAATAATAACTCCCTTGCAACTGAGGATTTCGTGACCAAGCAACTCGGAAGATCTTAATAATTAAAGAGGACCGTTAGTTATTATATTCTGGGTATAGCCTTCAAGCTGCAGAACATAAATGGCGGACCTGGAAGTATTTGTGAGTCTCTGTGGTTGCGTTTCTTCGAAGGCCAACCCGAATGGTGACTCTGTTCGAAGAGTGGTCTTTGGTTCCCAGTACACGATACATGGTTCCACGGGAGTTTTCCACCCATGCTGCGACACCATTTCGTGTCACAGAGTAGCCGTCTCGCATGACAAAAAAACAAGGACTGATATTGACCTAGTGGTATGAGCTGGTAGTACAGAGGGTGCAGGAATGCCTTCGAACGAACAACTCGCCTCGTATAAATGTCAACACCTCACGCGTAACGCCTCGAGCTGATAACAACCCATGCTTCCATCCCTCCGAAAATCAAACATTGTCGATTAGACTTTCTGAAAAATAAATGAACAGGGATTCTCCACATTCCGAAAAGTGACTCGACAGTCGAACCTCCTCATTTCAGCATGATTTCAACGTGGTCGTCATTTAATTTTAATTTAGGCTATTTCGGTGGAAAAGCGCCCTTCTGGTTTCCTCGTGTTTCGAAGCACAGATGTCGTCGATACACAGATGGAGTCAGTGGCGATTCCGAGCCTCTGAACAGAAAGATAGAACATCGTTCGAATATCAGGGGCGCTCAGACGGAACAGGTGCGTAGGCCACGGCCGCGGAAGCAAGTATGAAGCAGGTATTGGGCAGTTGACAAAGCGAACTGAAGTTGCTTAATTACGCGCAAAGAATACATGCGCATCGATGGCTTATCGGCACCAAACGGGCACTTTTTCATGATCGAGGTGGCAAGTCGCCATCCAGGGCCTTGAGAGTGAAAATTCCTACGGCATCTACCAGAGGTAGCTATACTCCTGGATCGGTAGCCCGAGTGCTACCATCCACAAATTGAATTGAATTTAGAGGATTTACAAGCGCCTCTAGCTGAGAGGCACCTACTTGTTTACACATACATACCACCTCAAGCAAGTGTCCAAAAGCCGCAGATCAGAGGTTTCGAATGGTATCCACATTATATGTCAGAGACCAGTATTTGCGACGCAATGCGCGAATAGATTACGTGACTCATTTGGACACTTGTTTGGTGCGAGTATGAAAACACCTCTTATGCACACTCTTTTGCTCGTTTGTTCACAACCGCTGAAGCAATGTTTTTGAAACCTTGAGATAGTGTATATAGCATATACGCAAGTATAAAATACTTGGTCTTGTTAGTACAGACTGTGAAAAAGAACTACAAGACCAAGGTTGACAGTAGAGAGTGCTCGGATACTCGAGTCCAAGATATTCAAAATTATGTGCCTTCCTTATTCCCTCAATATCTATTTCTCGTATTTCGACATAAAAACTTTCATTTCCTGAACTCGGGCTTCATCTTCCTATTGAGGTCCAGCATCAGCACCAATCATCGAAAACAGACGTTTAAATTGGTCAGCCTGCTCGAGTCGGCGGCGTACCTTGATCATTTTCTGAATTCGGTCTACCAGCTCGCCTTTCTCAACAGTCAGCGCATTTAAGCGCCTCCATGCACCGACAATGGAGAGCTTCGGGTCCGTGAGCTGGGGTGGATCATCGACCGTCAAGTCAACAATCACTGGTGGAGCGCGCGTTGAATTCGACCCTCGAGGCGGTTGCTCTGTGCATCATGTTGGAAGAACGGTCAGTCAACGTCGTGCGAAAGGGCAATGAGAAGAGCATACTTTGTCGCTTCTGGGAGGTTCCTGATTCCCTGGGTACATTGAGGGAATCGTCGTCATCTGAGTCATCACTGAGTTCGATCGTCCATCGTTTGGCAACCGTGTCCTCCTCTCGCTTTCTTTTGGACCCTCGTGATAGAAGATGGCTAGCAGGGCCAAAAGCAACCGCTTCGAAAATGAAATGAAACACGATCGAAGACGTTTCAAGGTGGACTTCGACACCAGATTTTTTTAGTTGCTCCATAGACGGCGGAGGGCCATGTGAAGATGAGGTCCACATTGGCATTTTTGCTGAGATCACCTCCGGGTTGCGGACCTTTCGAATCTCAAAGTCAACCTTGGCCACTACAAACGGACGGACTTCAACATTAAGGAGATTCGAGAAGTATTGGTTTGTAGAAACCCACATTCGGAACCCATGGGCTTTGGTGTAACCATCGGCCACCCTTGATTGCGTCGGTACCCACGTTCTGAACTATAGTTCGTATTGCGTGCCAGCGCTCCCATCCAATGATGTACTTCGAGTGGGAAGTCCGATTGCTTCAAATTGGTAGTGTTGCAGATTGCCTTGAGGGTGCAGTAGTGGATCCCCTGCACTTGTTCGCTACGGGACCACAGAATGCGGACTACCTGTCAGTGTGACGGTAAAAGAAATTTATACGCTCTATTGCTCAGAAGAGACAGACAACAAATTTCGCACTTGCTTACCCGCCGTGGCTGAGCGATGGCCATATTTGGCACCGCAAAATGTACCGTCATCGACTGCTCAGAATGCGAGGATGAAATGTTCTGTCGAAGAATGGGATATAAACGCCCTTTGGAGTTGGCCGCCGAGACAGTTATACCCTGATATTCGATACTATACACCGCTGACATGTTGGTTGGAATTGAGGGCAAATCACAAAATTGAACTAAGAGACAGGAGAGACAAGTACTTTGAGGATGGGCAGGGAGTCAAACGTACATATAAGATGGGGCTTTATATGTCTCTTTTAAAGCCCTTTCGTAGAGGCATCTGCTTCCCGTGCTTGATGATTTTGCGTCGATGTTAGAAATTTTCACATCAATTATACTTTCAACTAAGTACTGACTCGGGAATCGACTATGTTTTGTTTGAAATGAGTCGCAACGTGTACTTGTTCAAACTAGAAAATGATAGAAAGAGGAAATTTTGCCACGCAAAAGGTTCGAACAAAGTTACAGTTGTATTCATACCAAGAAAGGTGACAAAAGGGCGAGTTGCGGCGCACTGCTACAGGGCCAAAGATAACAACAGAATAATATATTCAATTTACTTCCCATACTCCAACAGAACCCCGTGAAGTTTCTGGTTTTGCTTCTCCTTGGCCTAGAGGAATTTGGTGAGTGGTCAAAAAAAGAAGAGGGTGCCAACGTACGTTGATTAGTTCAAGTATTTTTTTATTCAATTCCTCGTGTTCTTGTGCCAAATTCTTTAGCCGTTGTACGTTCAGGGCTTCGACGGAGGAGGAGGGTGCGCGGGTGTCTTCCGTTGCACTGACAATCGATAATGCTCTACTAGTACTCTGGACTGTGCGGTCAGCACGGCTCATAGCACTCCGTCGAGACATTACTGTCGAAGGAATATCAAGTGAGATTCAATGCCCATTCAGTTGTCCGAATAATTATTGTCAATAAAACACACCTTCAGACCGTTTCGTCACTCTCTTTCGAGGACGATACTCCGATTCATCGGAGGGCTCCAGTACACGACGAGGGCGCCTAACTCGAGGCTTGTGGCCGTGGGGCGTTGGCCCTGTCAGCGCATTTGGCATTGGCACCTGTGTCGAAGGGACCAACTCAAAAAATATCTTGAACAGGACGTGGGGCTCTTGCTCAAGAACAACGCAGATGCCTCGCTCTCTTAAGCGCTCCAGGGATGCTTCTTTCTTTAGCCTTTTGTTACCCGGACCCAGAGCCTCGAGGAGTTTAGAGATGTCAGCTGCATTTCGAATGCGCTCCACTTTGAAACTTATATTAGCCACTGTTTCCGGAAACACCCACAAAGAATGACAAGCATGCTTAAGAAACCAAGGTGAAGTGTCTCGAAGTGTGAGAGCTTACAGTTGCGTCCATCCTGATTTACAGGTCCAGCTGACATTGGCCAGCCATGCTCCCCTTGAGCTCGGCTGCTAAACGTCTTGCCAGGTGCCTCTATCATCCAGCGATATATTTCCGGAGGGCTATGTGATTTAATAGGTTGAGAGCGTGAGGGTGCGGCAAGTTGGTCGCTGAATGCGTGGACGGTACAATAATAACTCCCTTGCAACTCTGCGCTGCGACTCCAACCAATACGGAAAATCTTCTGCACAAAGGTCCATCAGTTTCATCTTGAGCAGAGCGCTATCATAGACAGAGAATGACCACACTCACCCGCTTATGGTTGGGCGATTCTATGACACCGAAATGCACGGCAACCACTTTCGAAGGCTTGTCTTCTATCTTCAAGACGGGATACGGAATATAATCAGAGTTTTCTGCCCAGATTGTAATTCCATTCCTGGTGAGAAAATCACCCATCCTTCGCTTTGATTAGCAGAAACAATGTCAAAGGTGGGGGATTAAAAGCTGATAAGTGACTGGAACCTGTTTGCCTCGAATTCTATGGCATAAGGATGAAGTTGGCCCTCGACAGACGAGTCCCTATTTAAAGGCATTCTCAGCACAGCCTTCGATGCTGAGGAGTTTTCATCGAACATCCATAATGAATACACAAAATTCGAAATCTTACGGAGGTTGCGTTTCAACGGGCTTGAAGTCCAACTTCCATTACAAGACTCGGTCTACAAGGTTTTCAATTTGCCTCGTGTCTAAGATTCCAGTGTTTGATACCAAATTTTCCCACTCCTTCGAAAGACTGGTGCCACAAACTCCTGTTTGGTGATAGAGATGACTCGTTCGAATGGAAAGACATGCGCTCCTGGGGCACGATGCAGTCTTAGTACATTGCATATATGGTTTAAACTTTAATACAGCACTCATAATGAGTAATTCGAACAACAGAAGTTTTTACCAAACCAATTTCTTTCTTTCAAAGGCAATAAACGTGGGGCAACATGATTCGACTGCGATTGGAGTTCGGATGAGAACGACTAGGACGTATATGGGGTAACGAATATAGGCATCTGACTATCACCGGTCTTATCTGAGCGGATCATTGGTCTCTGCATGCCAGGGTCCACTCCTTTGCTCCCAATGTCCGAGGGTGGGACAGCAAGCTCGAGCTGGAAGGCACGCAAAAGGGTAAAGAGAATCGCTTTCATCCTTAACCAGGCCAATGAGTCAGCGAATAGGTTTCTGATGCGAGATGAATAGATCGCTTACTCTACAATAGCAAATCGGTATCCTATGCATGCTCGAGGCCCTCCTAGGAAGGTGAACAGATTCCCCCAGATGCCTGGAATCTGCATGGCCGCTTCCGGTACTTCGAACCACCTCTCCGGTCTGCACATATCAGGGTTTGAGTCAGTCGGTCAAGGTGAATTGCATGATGTGGTACTAACCGGAATTCAGAAGCATCATCGCCCCAGATATCCTTTGAGACGTTTAAGGGCAATACACCGAATGATACCAATTGACCCTTTTTAACCTCGAGATTTTCAGCTATGATAACTCCATTGGCGTCTCTAACTGGCTGAGCCAGTGGAACTATGTCGTCCTTCACGGCAACCCGGATCGTTGCGGTAAGGACAGGATACAGACGAAGGGTTTCGCGTATGACACAATCGAGGTAGGGAAGGCTGTTTAGCTCGTCCATGCTTGGGTTGTCGGTTGAGAGAGTGAAGAGCTCATCACGTAGTTTTGCCTGAACTTCTGGGGTTTTTGTGAGAGCGAAGATTGCCCAGGCAGTCGTCGTACTGTGTTCAGAGTCAACTCTTGATTTATATCAATGACTAGATTAAGTCCATACACACCTCGTCGTTTCGTGACCAGCCGCCAAAAAGGTAGGAATCTCTGTCGCGTTAGAATTGGGGTAAAGATTAGTTTCCCAATATTTAGAAAGCATTAAACATGTAATGAACATACGGGCCAATACATCTTCGTCGCTCATCTGTTGATGTGGTGCGACATCCGGGCTCATGTTTGCTCGAACCAAGAGGGAAAGGAGATCCTTCTTCTTTCCTTCATTAGCCTTCTCGATGTTAGACTCCGACAGCACAGCTTTTTTGCTCTCTTGAAGCAGCTGCCCTCCGATACGATTCATCGTGGTTCTCATCTTGTCGATGGGGGCATCTATGGAAGCAGGCTAAAATTAACCCGATATCGATCAGTATATATTCGCCAGCATATAGATAGGAGCTTCCTATACATACCAGCCACCTAAGGGACGGAAAAATGGTCCTGATTATGGGAACAACACCCATCTTTTTTCCGGTATGAAAGGCGGATGAGAATGCCTTATTGAGCTCGTTGTCTTCGGCATCTGTCTCTAATGCATCGAACCTATAATTGAATCCTAAAGTTATGTCTTCAATTGAGATAGCCACATCTCCACACAATAAAAAGACGCACCTGCCAATCCGATAACGTCGAGTGTCATTCTGCTGAGCCACGACAAGGCATCGAGGCGTGCTTTTCCTCCTTCTTTGACGGTTTCGGCAAGCCAAAGATCGCGGAGCTACAATGGGGAATAGTCGATTTAAATGGATGAAGGGTTTTGACTTAGAAATGACCAACCTTTAAGGACTTTTCTACGAAGATTTCTGTTATTTCCCTTATTTGAGGTGCACCAAACGCAGGATTCTGTTGTGGCGTTGAGCAGATGACAAAATAGAAAATATGAAGCGTAGGTACCATAATCCTCCTGTGATGTTTGTGCCTGTCGTCTTCTACGAGGAGCAGGCCCTCTCCGATGAACTTGGAGAGCTGATACCTCAAAGCCTCTGGTTTCTGGTAGATTGTTGAGTTTATAGCCATATGATGAAGAGCCTTTGTGTCGCTCGTGTAAAGCTGCGTCATCTGGATCGTGACAATATATCAGCTTCGAGTGTCCTGAACAGCCGTTATGAGCTCATAGCATACATTAAGGAACCCCTTGAATGTGAACGTTGAACCATACTCCTTCACCCACTTCAACTGCATTTCCGAAGCTTCCTGAAGTTCGGTTCATATATCCGTCAGTGACAAACAATTCTTTTTACCAGCAGAGGCTAGGGCCTTACCGCATTCAATATCTCCTTCATGTTTCCCATCAAAAAACTTGGATTCGGTGGATGAGGTAGGATGCATAGTGGGTTAATCCACTCTAGGTAAAAGAAGCGCAGGATCTTGTAAAGTCCTATGCTTAACGGCAGCACTGCACCCCCAACCAACCCCTGGGTGAGTGTAATGGTCCGACTCATGCTGGACTCCGAAAGTCGTTCGCTGATTTAGGTCAGAGGTAGCTGTAGATGATTGAGCAATTCCACCTGGTTGTAAGTGTGTTTATATATGCGAAAGTGGAGTATATGGTGGGACTGAGAGCGACAATCTAGGCTTTGACAAGGCGGCAATGTTGGTCAATGTTTGCCAAGTTCAATTGTACAGTGAATCATGAATATGATGGTCCTCTGTACTCCCATCTGCCGATCTGTTCGTTCGAGGAGTTGCTGGGTTACGCCAGCACAGCGGCATCGGGGTACGGAACAAACAGGGTGTCCACGGCAGGTTATGGCTGGGTCATGCAAGGGTCATGAGTATCTAACATAATAATGTGATGTCTATTACAATATCAAGCAACACACACGGGCATTCTTCTGAGTCTCCAGTAATCCAGCCAGTAGATGAAATGTAAGAAGTCGCAGAGGTTTTAAAAGATACAGCAGCAGTAATTCGGAAAGTCCCGTCGAGCCCACCGTGAGTCCGTGACCACCAGCCTCCACCAGCTTGAAACTCTCAGTCACAATTTGCATACAGTCCTCATTGATATCTAAATGTATTCCGCAGTCATTATTAACTGAGCACAATGACGAGTGTGTCGCAAGACTAAAGTGTTCAAATCGGCGCCATTTCGGTTCGTGATTTACCAATGAGTTAATGCTAAAGAAATTCTGACTGTTGAACCCGGACATCAGCATCGAACCGTTTTTAAGCCCCAGGCAATCCGTGTCGACATTGTTTCGATTAAGCAGACCAATTTTCCCGTCTCTCGTTCCATCTACACTGTGCTTGCGGTCCTCACTGACGAACACCTCGACCATGCTTGACTCAACAAAATACGCATGGCGTAAGTCCTTTGCACAGGAATGGTAACCGTGGCTGTCCTGTCCGCAGTGTTCCAAACATGGATAACAAGTTCAACATATCTGTGTTCCTCACCTCCATCATCCATAGCTGCCCATAACGATGAGTGGAACAACCATTTCCGACATACCATATGAAGTTCTGCTCTATATCTTTGCGACAGCCTCAATAACGCCCTTCTCTGGCCCACCTCGATGGGAAACGAGCACAGGAAAGATCCCTGTTACTCTGGCACCTAAACCCATTGTCGAACAATCGGCATCGTATCACCCCTTCTCCACCAAACCTTTCTCTATCCGCTCAAATGAGTGGGCACAAACAGTGCAGGAAAGCCTTGACACCAAGCGCACCATCGTGCTGGTGTGCAAAGAATGGATGCGACTGGGTACTGAACTTCTGTACGAAGCCATTCGCATCGATCACGGAAGTGAAGCATTGTTCAAAGCTCTCGAACGAGGAAGTGAAATCCAGCAGTCAGGTTCGAGCCCAACAAATAGATTCGAGCTGGCAAAATGGGTCAGGCGAGCCGAAATCAGTACCGACATGGTGGACATCGATCCGTTTAATCCCTCCATTGTATGGCGCATTCTCCGCAGCTGCCCTAACCTGCAGACGGTCGTCATTCCCGATTTGAAGGCGTTGTCCTTGGGTCGGGCACGTTGGGCAGACGACAACGAAAGCTTCGCACCTAATGGCCCTTCGACACAGCCAGCCTTTCCCAATCTGACCATGATCGAGTGTTATATCCCGCAAACTGGTGGTCCCACTCCTCCTCGAAACAACAAGAGAGTCAATCACAACTTTTCGGGTCTCCTTGAACAGTTATTAGACCACGCGCCGAAGCTCCAACACATCACCCTTGCAGGGGGGAGATGGATCCCTGCTTACTCCTTTTCCGAACAAGCTGAGGCTAAAAGATATGATTTTTGTTCCCTCACCTCTCTTCGAGTGGAATCGGACGTTGGAACATTGTTCCAAGCTGAACCTGATCTAATCTTTCAATTTCCCCGTCTCTCACATCTAATCGTTGGCGGCGGGTGGGGTGCTGTAGGTCCTATCGTTGAATTGTGTGGCGAGCAGATATCTGTCCTGGAGATCCTCGATATCCCTCCGGACCGCTCTATTAATCGTCAATGGCACCAACCAGTAGTACCACCAAGGGCATTGACGATTGCAAACCTCCTGGAAAAGTGTCCCAATCTTCAAGAGTTCAATATCCACTTTTCTTTAGGAGACGAGATTTTACGAGGCCTAAATCGACAAATTGGGGCATCCTGTGCAGTTCCGCAGCTACAACGCGTGAATATCAACTGCGAAACGACATTGGAGCCAGAGCCCCCAGTTTTTGAGAGACATATGATCAATCTGGGGGTGTTTTTTGCGAGTCATCTCGAAGCTAGAAATCTGGAGGGGGTTACCCTCAGTGGGCATGGTGGAAAGAATGGGGAGTGGAAATGGCAGCATCTTCGTCAAAAGATTAAAGACTGCGGGTCGAAGTACGGAAGGGTTCGCGTAGAAGTGGCAGATACTTAATCCAGACCTTAACTAGAATACCTACTCGTCTGAACATAAATCAACCAAACCGTTTCGCGAGATTCGCGCAATCGAGTGCGAGGGCCAGCGTCAGTAAGATCTTAATGGGGCACTGTCAGTATTACGGACCTACTCATGATCCGCGCTGGGACAGCACAGCATATTCGCCACGTCTTTAAACTTCCGCTCGGACTTGAAGTCATACCACGACAATGAAATGAAAGCGAGCATCTCCCACTTCACAAATGGTTGGGCTTGTGTTTCCACCGCAAATGTATTGCTCCATTGACGTCCACAGCCAACAAAAGCAAGCTGTCAGGTGTTCTTGGAGCCACAGCCAATGACGATCGATGAAATATGTGCCAAGTGGAACCTCGCTGAAGGCAGTGCTGCTTTGGTCTCAATCTCATGATAACATCCACATATAAATTCATCTAATCCAATCTTCGTCCTCTCTCCAACTCATTCTTCCACGTTCACCCTCTTGTCATGGTCTCCTCGCAGCCTGAAGCGTTTGTGCTTGTAAGCATCCCAAATGCCACCCTAGCATACTCTGGCTCCAGTCAATCTGGTATCCTGAGTTTGGAGTGCGTCACGATGCCTCATCCGGACGCCAACAACGCAGCTGAACGCGATGTATACCTGGTTTTACGCTTGAACGAGTGGGAGATCCCTCTTGATCCATCCAAGGCCGTGAAACGTACCGATAATGGACGAGACTCGCGGGTATACACATTCTTGCCCACTGCGTATGACCCAACGGCCATGGTTTTGACACTCCACCCACCGGCACCCAACTCTGACTACCCAGAATTGCTGGAGAAGGTCGATACCATTGACAGTGTTCTTCAGCAATACTGTACCGATTTCCAGGGGCCATTGGCACAATCGCCAGTATACGCGACGCAAGACAAGGGTTTCTCGTCTACCAGCAGCCAAAAAGATCTTCGGGGACACCTGGTCATGATCAACGAAGATACAGGAGAAGTTGTTGGAGAAGTGGAGAACCGATTCAAGATCAGGGAGGATCCCCTTCTTCATCGACCCGGTCATGAAGGCGATCCCGTGGTCATTGAGGTCCCAGATGACTACACCCGTACATCTGATTCCAACACTATCGAAGCATTTGCCCAAATCGTGCCTCCTGACCAGCAAAATTGGATCACTAAATCTGCCAGTATCGTTAGGTATGTCCCTTATTTGATCCCTGACAGTTCAAGGCGTTCTAATGTCGAGTTATAGTCATACAATTTCGATGACTACAAACCTGCTATTGACGACTGTAACGGCCGCCTCTAACTACTACGTAAATCACTCTCAACCCTCTCCGCACCATTCTACCAATGCCTCTCGTTCGGTATCTGGAGCTGCAACACCTACCGGACCTGGAGCCACACCTCCCCCTCTTCCTCCACGCGCCCTCGTCTTCTTGACTTCGGAAAGCACGCGTCAGAACCTTTCAAAGGTGCACGCCTTCAGTGGCCAAGCCGTCAAAGTTTCGTCCAAAACGGTCGGCCTGATCGACAGCATGATCCGACGAGCCATCGGCGCCAAACCCAAACGCGAGAAATACTTTGCCTATGGGTTAACCGCATCCGTCCAGTCACCTTCAGGTCATCTCTCAACTGCCGCCCCAAGGCCTGGTCGTCCCGTCTCCCCCAGCCCCAGTACATCATCTGGTGCCACATCTCCGCCAGCGTATGCTCCATACAGCCGGGAAAAGCCAACACTCCCTCCCCGTGGACCATCACCTGCTCCTCCTCTCCCACCGCGTGCAAACACAATCGCTGGTCCCCCTATGCCCTCCACCCAATACGGTGCACCTCCTGGTTCTCAGCTCAACATCCAACAGCAACCTCGCCTAACCAACAAGGACAGAATCCTCATTTCCGCAGATCTCATTCTCTCCACAATCGACGATTCAACCCGTCGCGTGCTCGACACAGGCACGGAGCAGATTGGGAAGATTGTACATCATAGGTATGGTCCCGAGGCTGCGCACTCGTCGCTTTTGGTTGCAGGTACAGCAAGAAACGTGGGTTTGGTCTACATTGATATGAGTGGTATTGGAAGGCGCGCTCTGCTTAAGAGGGCTGGCAAGACATATGTCAAGTCCAAACTCTCCAGTGGCAACACGCCTACAATGCCTACAGCCAATACCACTCCGGCACCTATTCCAGCCTTCAAATAGGGTTCAGCTTTCTCTTCTTTCAGGCACATTGCTTCGGTTTCTCTCACTTCTGGACATTATTGTAGATTACAAGGACTAACATGATAGTATCATCCAAAGACTATACACTATTGTAACAAATGCTCTTCTCATCCAAATATCTCAAATTGTACCGGAAACAAATAAAATACATGAAGCATACTGTATAATAACATTAATATACGCGAATGAACGAAGGGTCCTAGTGTGGTCAACAAGAAAGTGTAGCAATGGCTTATAGTGCGTCAAAGTTGATATGATGTGATATTTTACGTCTCTCCAACTCGTCTTCTCGCTATAAAAAGACAATACTTTAGTAAATCGTCGGCATAGAAATCGAACATAACGAACCTTCTCGTTCAGCTGTAGCACAAACACGATAATGGCAAGAAGCAGCATCGTGATAACCACAGTGACGGTCACCCACGGAATCCACTCCCCAGGCCTCAAAAACAACTCCCGTTTCCAGATCTCGCCCTCCTTTGCAGAGGGAAGGATAACCACTTTGGAATTCGGGATGACGCCCTCCATGTCAATGAAGTGCTGATCAGAATGCAGCGTCGTTCCGACAAAGAGGTTCTCGATGTAATTGTTTGTGCGACCCAGGCCGAAGAAAGAGTAAGGCGTCCCGAGTGACTGGTATGCCGTTTGAGGAAGCTGGCCGACTGGATCGAATGAAAGACTCATAAGTATAGCACAAGTGATAGTGACTTAAGATAACGGACCTTGTGCAGCAGAGCGATGTCCAGATGTGTCGAGAACGGTGTATTTATAGGTTGCACCAGAATAGCTCACCCCGAAAGGCTATAAAGCAAACCGGAATAAATCAGTGTGGGGTGATAGTAAACAAGTCTGAAAACATACATGATACTTTGTAGTCCCATTGGGAGCATAGCACCACGCGTTATCGCAAGCTCCATTCAAAACTAGAGGGGAAATGAAAATGAGCACGACTGCGCAGCTGAATTGTTGTAAGCGACTAACCAATAGCTTTCAAGAAAAATGCGTCATAATAGAAGTTATTCTGGACGAAGAGGTAATGTCCCTGCCCGGCGGCCCCAGTTCTTTGAACAAGAATATCCAGGGTCCCCTAAAGATTAACCCGAGGTGTGAGTTCAGCAAGGAAACACGTCAGCAGATTAACTACTCACGTCTTCGTCCATGTCAAGGAAAGACACTGAGCGAGCGTCTGCAATCGAGTCCAGGGCGTTAACTCCTTGCGCAGCAACCTTCCAACCTCTCCTTCCAGATCCGTCTGCATTGCAACCTGCTATTCCAACAGCGCATGGGACTGAGAAGACGAGATGAGGGACTTGGTTGTTGGCCGCGGAGGTTATTAACAACATGTCCGGGAATCCATCCAGGTTGGCATCGCCCAATTTTAATGATATAGGGAGAGGTGGGTTGAAAGACCTATCTTCAACCAACAATGATGCTGGCGATGGGAAGAGGTCCGTTATTGGGAATTTGACGCAGCCCTAGGGAGGATGGTCAGTTTAGGATAAGAGGAAAGTCACAAAGCAAGGACCAACCTTGTTGCTTGGACTGGCATCAAAGTTAAACTCGAAATTAGTGTCGGCGGTGCAGAGCTGCTCAGGTGGCCTGCAAACCCTCACACCGTTCTTCAAACCGGAATCGGTTGCAGAGCTACATAACGGAAGTTGTTGATTGTAAACAATGTTGATGTAGCAGTCTTTCCCGGCACCGTTTGACGAAGAAACACTGGAGCATGTGGGGAAAACCAGATCGATAGTTCCATCGCGGTCTGAGCGGACGAAAACCTGATGAGTGATGCGTATTACTATTGGAAAACGAGCTCCTTACCCATGTCACCAAATGATATAGATTGAGTACCAGCAGGAAGAGGACCCTCTTGGGAAAGGGAGAAGCCATTGCTCTTGTTGTTTATCCAGATCTGATAGCTCTTCTCTCCTCTTCCATCGTCGCACACAAGGAATACATCTGTAAATTCACATAAGAACGCGTCATTGGTTATGAGCAAAATCTAGCGCACCAGCCAAGCAATCTCCGTCCAGGTCAATGACGCCATTGCTGTGGGGATTCGCAGGTGTGCACTGTTTGCCTTTGAATGGTGCGTCTTCCCTATGAGATTTCTGTCAGACAATTTCATGAGAACGAACAGGCGGAATTACATATGAAACAATGTAGATGTGTCGGCTGACGCATTCCAAACATTATTCCAGATTTGAAGTACTGAGTCGGTGCCACTGGAAGTCGGCGTTAGACCTAATAAGTCGATTTTCATATCACCGTCGACGTCAATGGGTATAGGTTGAGGCAGAAGGGATGATTGAATCTTTATGGGATGATCAACATCTATTCACAAGGTCAATGAAGGGGCGCAGTAGATAATATCAATGACATACCAAACCCATCCCCGACGAGTGCAGGGTATAGGGTAAGGTCGAGCTGGTTGGGGGTACGGCTCTGGCTCATGACCAGGAGATCCAGCTTTCCTGAATGTGTAAAGTCACCGGGAACAACATTGTAAACGAGTTGAGGATGTTTGAATGGCTCAGAAGCGGCAAATGAAAATGTATCTTTACGTTGTCGTCAGTGAACCTGTATATGCGTCGTGCCCAAGATCATATTCACCATGTTTCCAGTAATAGACAGTAAGGGTTTGTTGGTCAGAGCCTAGCACCAACACGTCCAGTCTTTTGACAGAAGATAAGATATTATGAACATTTTACAAGCTTTCAGTAGATACACGCACAGTTGATCAGCGTTGAAGTCTCCAAAAGCAATTATTCTGCCATCTCCTGCCAATCCCATTAAACCAGCATCAATTAAGGAGTTTCCTCTGAATCGCTTTGGAGGAAATGGCCAAATAGCCAAGCATGATGGAACCAGGAGAAGTGAGCTCAGTACTGCAAACAAGGCCGAAAATAATCGCCGTCGTCCTGGACGTCGTAGATACATGGTCGTAGTGGTCGTGAATGTTGTGCACAGTCAGTCCAACAGTCGTGTTCAATGACGACCATTTGTTTGTATACATTATGTGTAGCCAAACAAAAGCACTGCAATCGCGACCCTCTCCGTGAGAACTCCCTTGATAGCGAATTCTCATGTCCACATCTTCAAGTTGCCGATCCGCCCTTTTTCCTCTGACGGCCCTCTCTGTATATGTGCTGGTTCCAAGAATAAGCTTGCTTGAAAGTGGCACCATTTGGCTTATAATAAATCTTTGCAGTCTGACCGAAAACCTGCCATGTTTACTTCACCGATGTTTTACAAAGTTGCTTCCAGATCTTTAACATCACCGAAAGTCATGGGACAGGCTGAGTTTCTCGAATGGGCTTCGATAGCTCATGAAACAAGCCCCTTTTTCCTGGCTTCCATCTTGTCAATTCTGCGGTAATTCATTCGTCGGCAATGCTCTGGGTCTAAAGCGTTCTTAGCCAGGCGTTTTCAATGTTAATAATCAGTTATTATTATCAATTCTGCGGCTACTATGAACCTGCAGTCTATCCTGTTCGATGACAGCTTTGGAGAGGATATGTTCCGGTAGTCTCTCAATGGCTTGCGAGGCTGCATTTGGATTCTGGAGTCTAACTCACATATAAAAAGGACAACTTTTTGTCTAGTGAACTCAACTTCAAGCTTTCGAGCGTCGAAGAAACCATCAATCACTCTTTACACCAACAAACTCCAACATGAAATTCACCGCCATTCTCTCCGCCTTTGTCATGCCCGCAGTCGTTTGCGCCATCACGACGTCTTACGACCCAACCTACGACAAGAAGTCTCAATCGCTTACCACCGTCGCTTGTTCCGATGGCGCTAACGGCCTTATTACCCGCGGTTTCAAGACGTTTGGGGACATTCCAAACTTCCCGAACATCGGCGGTGCTCCAGCTGTTACAGGCTGGAATTCCCCTGCCTGCGGCACTTGCTGGAACCTTACATACACCAATGCGCAAGGTGTTTCTAAGTCTGTTGCTATAACCGCTGTCGACCACAGCGCTACGCCCGATTATAATATCGCTCTTGCGGCCATGAACACATTGACGAACAACCAGGCGGTCAACCTTGGACGGGTCACTGTTACTGCAGCCCAGCTTCCCGCCACGGCTTGTGGATTCAAAAACTAATGTGCGTCGTCCTATTCTCTCAGCATTCGCATTCCTTTTGACGTATTTATAATATAGTGATGTCATCTTTGACCATGGACATTACCTCTGTATCACATCGGACATTTAACTGCTTCGAAATTCTTGGACACTTATGTATAATTTGTATTATCTCGGACTTTCGAATCATAGTTGTTTGAAAGGGACTTCTGCTCCCTGATCCTTATCCTTCTCTCCTCCTCCGCTTGTCTCTCGACGCCTTTCGCGGGAAAATGCTTCTAGAAGACGCGGTTGAGCGTGAAATTTGTGAGAATCGTAGAAAACTCTCGAAACACCGAAAAACCATCACATGATTTATTACCTTGTTGCCCAGCTCCTGAGGTTGAAGTCAAACTCATTGGTGTGGAGAGACTGTACCATAACTGTACTATGTAGTATGCATGGCCGCAGCCAGCGTCATTGAAGCTTGAAGCCTAATTGCCCCATAAGTGTTGGCGTCTGCTAGTAATACACAAGATGAGATCGCTGCTGGAGCCATGAAGGATCTGTGTCTGTACATGATAACTCCAACCAAGCGATCTACAACTAAACCCGAAAAGGTCCCGCGTCATGCATAGGTAGATAGGGATCATTGGGCCCATATTTCTAGAACGGTGTCGCTCCGAGGCGGTCATGGGATAGCCGTTTGCTGCATTCCACAATTTATTCTTGTCATGAAACGCTTCGATTCGACGGGACCCGCACGTTTTCCGCTGTTCGAGGCATCATTGCCATCTAAATTAGACCCGCAAGACAGTCTCGGATGTTCTTCTGTGTTCCCGTGTCGTCTTCTTCGCATGAATAACTTAACGTTCGAGCAATGAACCACATGCATCGCCTCTTACGAGTGGTGTTACATCTCTTTACCCGGCGCGGAGCTAGCCTCAGCTCGATCAGCCCCTTCGAAGGTATATAAGCACGTCGACGCATACCCCAATGCACCATCGATCCTCTCTCGAATCAGCCTTCCAACCTTTCCTTTCTTCAAAACCCCCTTCAAACCTCCTACAAAACGTTCATCATGAAGTTCTTCGCCGCCGCCGCTCTCCTCTCTCTCGTCCCCGCTCTTGCGCAAGCCATCACTGTCTCATATGACACGGCCTACGACAAATCCTCCACATCTCTCTCTAGCGTCGCCTGCTCTGACGGCGAGAACGGTCTCCTTTCCCGCTTCCCCACTTTCGGCGCTCTGCCCAAATTCCCTAACATCGGAGGTGTCCCTGCCGTCGCAAGCTGGAATTCCCCCGCTTGCGGAACCTGCTGGGCCCTCACCTACACCAACAGCAAGGGTGTAAAGAAGACCGTCAACATTCTCGCTGTCGACCACAGCGATGCCCCAGATTACAACATCAGTCTTGCTGCGATGAACGAGCTCACAGGAGGGAACGCCGCTCAACTCGGTCGTGTTACCGTTACGGCTGCTCAGGTCGCCCCTTCGAACTGCGGTCTGAAGAACTGGTAAGAGTGATTCGCCTTTGTTCCGAAGTTCAAGTTTTAATCGCAGGGATCTCTACAGAATTTGATGATTTTCATGAACTTTATGACGGACTATTAATAGTAACACGGACTATTTCAATTCACGGACATTAAGAACACTCGCACCTCTTGTAGTACATACCTGTCGGATTTCTGTAGTACAAACAGTTATCATCACACTTGCACGCCTCAATGTAGTAGTTGTTGGTACCATCTACTTACATCGCACTCTGTACCTCCTTTGCAATAACCCAAGCTTTACCGAGCCTCCAAAGGCTCGATTTGTTGACACGCCCTTGCCCAGTCATGTACACGAACTGAGAGAATTGAAGGGAAGAAAACCAACAATATCTTTGTCAGCGGTCGAAGTTACAACAAGATCTCTTCCAGCGTATAAGGTCCAATATTGGCGTTCAGTTGTTTCCTCCGCTGTCTCCAGTCTCCCTTCTGGCGTTCTTTTTCCTTGACATCCTCTGGAATAAGAGCCTCCTTGAGGGTCTTTTGTTGTGCATGGAGGAACGGCTCGAGGGCGCCCCTGATTCCTTCTACCACGCTCGTGAAACGAATCTCTGGATCTAGGTGCGCTTGGATGCTACGAAGTGTTTTGTAAGCGGGCGGGTGCTGAAGGAGAGTGAGGAACGACGAGTCCAAAATGATCTGCGTGAACTCGATGATCTGCGAATGCAAAATATTTCAGAGCGTTGTCCACATATTCACTTCAGACACACCTTTTCCAAAGAAGGCATATCATACATCTTCTTGTGCTTGTCTCCTTTTCTACCTACAACCACCCAAACTCCTTGCTCATTTTTCTTGAGCTCCTTCTTCGTAGCCAGCAGCTTTACATTCATCTTAGACCAGCGGACGAACCATCCATCCAAGACCTTCAGAATATTGGTAAGGTCTGCAGCCTCTTTCAGATACTTTTTGACCATCTGTGTAAGCTGCACGCGGGAGGTGGGATAATGAATGAGGATATTGAGGAAGGTGACTAGTGGAGGTACAGAGCTTCCTGGCAAGACCGAGTCAACCTGCATGGTGTCCTCGTCATTAGAGTTCGATGGTGAGTGGTGGGATACAACGGCCTGCAGTGTCTCTATAATTTCATTCTCGGATAGGTCGTTGACGTTCTGGAACGCCATCTCAATTGATTTCTATATAGAAATCAGAACGAGTGACGGATATACGCAAAGAATTACGCACCCAGTCTGATCGTGACCTCAATAATCCAAGTAAAGTGTGGGGAGTAGGGATCATGGCACTACAAACCACCTTCTTCTCCAGCAAATACTGAACGATGTCACCTGCATATGCCTGTGAATTACTAGGAAGGAGAAGAACGATCTCCAGTAATTCTTTGACGAAGTTGTAGTCCAGGCTGGGTGTTTTCTGGTTTCAAAGGGATTGATTAACAATTGACAAAAACTAAAATAATGAACGGGCAATACCTCGTCAGCCTGAGACCACTTAGAGAAGGCAGCAGAAGCAGCCTGTGCCCTTCCGCCTTGAACAGCCGTCTTGACAGCACTCAATAGATTTGAGTGAGCCGGGTCCTGGGACCTTTTCTCTTCGCGCAGCCACTTCTTGGTTTGCACTCCCCGTCCCATGGCAGCTGCAATGGTAGATGATGCAGGTACACCGTAAGGCGTGACATACAACAACGAGGTACTTTTGGAGGATGTTTCTTTTGATGAGGAGATGAGGAGAATAGCCTGTCCATCGATCTGGGTCTGAGCGGAATTTAGGACTGGCCGCCCGGGGACAAGTTGGAGTTGAGGGGGAGCAGATGTGAGGGCGGAAGGGAGGGAGAGGGAAGAGCTTGCAAGGATCACAGAGAATTGAAGGTCCCATATTTGAAGAATAATTTCGGAAGAGTCAGCAGAGAGGCCAGCGAGAAGTATGTGGGAGGACGAAATGGAAAGAATTGTTAGTGATGGTTTTGTTCCAGTCAAATTGAAGCCAGCAAGGTGTAAAGGTCGCGTCAGCGGTGAGAGAGACGTTTCTTGGCCAACAGGTGTTTTATAAGTATGCCATGTCCCATCCACCTCTGTTTAAAATTAGACAAGGTATCACAAGGTGTTTTGACACACCTACCGATGATACTAAATTGTTCAGAGTTACTGTACGTGATTCCTGCTATCCGCTACGAGCAGTTAGAGAGGCAGGTTGAGGCGCAATATATGATTACATACCGATGGGCTGACTGGGACATCACTTTCGTACACGACCGTAGCAGTACGAGCGTTGTCAATGGACAATGTTCTCAAATGTGTGGTTTTTGCTTTTGATAAAAGCAGGGCAAGTGTCACCGTACCCTCCTTAGCTTTCGGCGATGAAACATACAGCACTTCGTCTGCCTCGGAGAGACTTGAAGAAAGGTTCAGAGGCTGCACAGCCAATGACTGGGCATCTACCAGCGACAGCTTCCCCGAAGTCGACACAGCAATTATCCCCAGTCCTTCTGCACGGCAGATCGAGTGTATTCGGTCCTTCTCTGCGACCTTGGGTGTCGCTTAATTACATTTCTGTAGAAGATGCTACAACACTCACCACTGGTTCAGATGTCCTCATGTTCTCTTCCGCCGAAGGATTCGAAAGGTCATCTTCCCATACAGATATCCTTCTTCCCGAGTTAGTTGAAGACGTTGACTCCAGTCTAACGGCATAAGTGTAAAACTTGTCACTTGATGAAGCCCTCAGAGTTAATGGGGCACATGCAAACATGCTAGACGGGCCCAGAGAATGCGAAATTACAGGCTGGAGTTTTGATACCTATAAACACCCGTTAAAATGCCATTCCGACCCATTGAATTTAAAATCTGACATCAAGGACATGAACACCATCTGATCTCTTCGCAATGGTTACATACGAGTCCGTTCCATTTTTTGATTTTTGGGAGGTTGAAGCATAGACAGGGCTTGAAGTTTGTGGTTGCTTTCCTCGCGACGATGAGCTGTAGGTTGCAAGGAGGAAAGATTCGGATATAGATGAACTTGCCATCCTTTATGGGTGCAAAGTTCACCACTTTCAAAATTTGGTCTGCAGTCATTTGCACAGGTGTGGGAAAATCTTCATGCTTTCTGATTGGCTCATGGGACAAGGACTCGCCGGCCCGCCGGACCGGGACTTTATCTCCCTTGTGAACAGGGGTTTCGGGAACTGAGTTTCGTTGGGTCATAAAGCGGGAGAATGCCCATGTTCCAGGGTTCAGGCAGGGGGCTTTTATCTGAAGCGATGTGAATATTTTTTGAAATACACCTAATATCAATACATTTCTACTGCAACTGCAGAAGAAGAAACACAATACAGATAAGCGCACGCCAACCAAATTACGTCCATGCATGCACAGCCGGTTATTGTGAATTTTCGTAGGGTGTCAGATAGTGTGTACGTAGGCTTTTTCATGTTGCACGTGTGGAAAGCAGTGCTCCAAATATCACGACAACGATGGACGTAAAAACGAAAGACGTAAACGCAACAGACACGCGGGCAATTGGGAAGTTCCCTTGAGGTAGTGCAAACTGGATAACAAAGTAGCGATAAACACCTGTTTCATCATATTTTGAGCTTGCAAGTTAGCGTTATCACGTTTTGTAATACGTACCAACCATCAAGACGATAAGAGAAAAGGCGACGGTGGTGATACCTAGCGGTCTTGCAAATTGCTGCACACGCCGAGTGTCTGCAGTGATAGCTGACCCTCTTGATGTAAGCTCGGCTATGGTAAATAGCTGAACCAGAGCGACTCCCATGCTAGCTAGTGCTAAGCTCGTACGCACGTAGGACAGGAAAGTCCGTTCAGACGCAAGATGATCACGAGCAACACTCCCGGTATTCTTCAGCACCATTGAAGTACCATGTTTTCGTAAATGTGCGAGCATTCCCTTCGCTTTCCTCGACCGCACAGACCTTGGCGCTTTAGCTGGGGTAGCTGACACTACTCCTCCCTTTTCCACCTTATCAGGTGTCCCTGTGTCCTGCAATGAAGGCGCCTTCGCATGGGTAGTTTTTGGGAGGAGAGTAACGTCTTGCCAAGGGCTTTCTGACCGCTGTGGTGTCGTGTTGGTGGGGCTAGATGTAGTGATGGTCTGTCGCTCCTCATCCTGCGCTGAGGTCCTGCTTGATGTAGATGTCATTTTCCTCGGTCTAGTGGATGTTTGTCGCCCCAGGGTATGGTTGAATACGCTGCTTGTAGGAACTGTATGCGTCAAACGGCGCCTTTTTTTATTTGAGGTAGTGGGGTGGTGCTCCTCCAAGGTATTTGTTGGGGTTGGTGGTCCTTCCTCAAGAGGGGGATGCAGAGTCCTTGGCTCATGCACCGGCCAAATGGTTTTAAGTGATGCCTGAAGGCGACGGAGGGCCTGCATTCCGCTAAAGTTGGTGTTATAAGTACACGGCTCCTGTCGTAAAATGGATCAGGCTTGAGAACAAAAAAAATGTACATGGTAAATAACCGCAAGAAGGGTTTGAAACCAGATAATTGTGACAACATCCATGACGCAGTGATCCAATCATATCGCAGCCATTTTCGGCATTGCCCCATGTTGTCAGGTTTGGCGGATCATGGCCGAAATCATGAGATCTACAAATTCGTTTTCAAATTCAAAATCAAATTCCACCATGACGTCTGTGTGAGCTGTAATAAGACTGAGGACGAGTAAAAATATGCGCGTTTCACAGGTTTTTGATATTCAAAATCGCCTATACTGACTTCTCGGTTACTTTTCCGACTTATTTCTGTACCTCGACGGAACACATAGCAGGATCAGGAAGGCCACAGCCGCCACGAGGCTTCAGGGTTGAAAAATCGTCAGCCGTCGCATCTAAGTACTTGCAGTTGCCTAGACCCGAGATGGTGCTTGAGTTTTGGGGCATCAAGGCGCACCCCACAGCGACATATCCCAAGACGTGTTCCCGTCGGGTTGACAGCATTCTAGGTTCCATCCGAAATGGAGACGGCTTTGGCCACCTGGCGTGCGTGACGGTGCGTCGGCTGGACATGTAGTCACCGAAGTAAGCAGGCTTGAACTGTGTCTTTATTTATTGGCTACATATGCGGTATTCAAGTCTGTCACGGTTTGCGATGTTTGTCCAAAACAGAGGTTGGTGTTATTTATAGTTTGTCCTTCAGTAATTTGAGCTCGAATCCAACCGGCGCCTATTGTGCCTACAATTTCCTCATTCCCGATTCAAATGTTGAGGACATTTCGCACAGCGGACATCACATATAACTATGCTGATTACGGAAAGCTTTGAGGATGCTATCTGATATTGATTCTGATCCAGAGAGTAAGCTGTTTGTCTGTTACCTTGAGTAAGGCAGGTTTGGTCCTTTCGCGGTGCGTCCTTTCGAGCTTGGGACTGAGAAAGGTAACTGAAAAGTAATATACCTCGAGATACTTACGTAGCTTAAAGAAGCTCTATCGGCATGTATGGGTGCGTAAAATTGCAGACTCGGATTGTGAGTATCGAACTTCTGACACTGACGTTGCCAGTGAGGAAGGCGGATCAATATCACTTTTAAAATCATCAAGGTCACCCATTATGTTTTGTGTTGGAGAATATTTATGCAAGCGCAGGGGTGGTGAAAGAGAGTAGGTGCTGAGTGCACTCAGGCTGCGGCCTTGCGCGCGCGTCGCCCACGCATATGAGAGTGCGCGTTTTATTTTTAGAATTGGCTCCGCTTGAAACTATTTGATCTCCGCCATCGTTACTCACCGTCGCCCTTAACCTTGCAGGGTCAGCGATTGACTTTCGATATGAACTATCACCCTGCTCCCAATCACATTTCAATACTGACAATAGACTTCGTACCTTCGTTTTTGGAGCTTTTGTTATCATTGAAAACTTGACATGTCACCGCAACGGACCAGATGAAGACTTTGAACCCCAATCATCATTGACCCTAAGTTCGAGATATGGCTGCATACTTTCCAGGCTTGAAGAGACCTAAATGTGAGAAGGAATGGCGACAGAATCGTGTAATGTACTGTCCGCTCATATGTTGTCCAATCGTTGAACCTTTTTCATGTTTTGAACAAAATGTCATATGCTCTTCAGGTATCTAGGAGCAATGGCGATTATAGCGCATGAGATTGCCCACGAAGGTCTCCAGAACAAACGGTCATTTTCGCTAGCCGTATCGGATACACAGCACTGCACATCTCTGGTTCTGAGACATATGGAGGTGACAATATACCCCAATATCGACGCTTTACTGGATGGTTTTTAAAATGATATGTCACGAGAATTTCGGGAGCACCTCATGTCCGCACTTGACCTTCTGTGCAAACCATTTTAAGATCCTCTCCGAGGGGAGCGTACACAATGCAGTGGATTTATATTAAACGTTTAACCGTATGGAGGCGCTTACGGAAGGATAGGCTTTTGTGAAAGCTGAACGCCCCTCGTCCAATTCAAAACCGTTGTTATCATACAGATTCCGCTCAAGTTCGACTGGTAATGGCCCCCCAATATTTCCACCTCCCATGTGCCATGTATATTTGTACTCTGGCAAGTATTACCCTGTAGAACACTCCCATGGAGTGTTTCCAGAATCGCCGCCATTCTCGCCTCTCAACCATTATCTTTGGCCAAATGGAGGAAAGGCAAAAATAACTCGCCCATTCACGCAGACCTGGATGTGGCGACGACTCTTTTGAGGTGAGGGTTTTTGGCCGTTCGTCATCTTCCAGACCCAGTTCACATTCGCCACTTGTCATATTGAGTTCAGGGATATTCGGACCATAAGTTTGGAGCCCCAGTGGGTGCCACTATCACAGCCATGACAGAATCTTCCGGATGGAAGGCTAGACAACATGTTGGATGATCCCTTTTAAAATCGCTCATTTCTTGATTGATTCCATTAACAATCGTTCCCCAACTCTCATAACCCTATGGACGGCGAAAAGAGCTCTGCACCTGAGAGAGTCCCACAGGAGGACACTCAAGGCACTCGTGCGGTGATTCTTCCACCTGAAGCTAGCAACCATGCTCGAGAAGATCGTATCACTGGTGTCCCGCGCCCGAAAGGCGTGGAAATGAAGAGGACGATCACCCAAGAAGACAAAGATCTCGCAGCGGCGGGTTACGAGCACTTGGACGCCAACAAAGCACCCGCTGAAGAAACCCGTCAGGTTGACATCCACGAGCACAGCTTATCCCTGGAAGGCCTCCTCGCAGAGCTCAAGACCGAGTTCAACGTCAACGACCCTGTTCATTCCTTCGGCCTGTCTACTGATGAAGCTAAGGCTCGTTTGGCCACCAATGGGCCCAACGTCCTCACTCCACCAAAGAAGAAGAGTGCGATCAGGAAGGTCAGTCTTCATTTTTTGCCTACGGTAGTACCCATTAGCTGATGGTTTTCCTGCACAGTTCTTAGATCGCTTGTTAACTATGTTCAATATTCTTTTGATGGTCGCTGGTGTTTTGGAATACGTCCTTCTTGGAATTGATTTTCATGTAAGCTTTTCATGCTTCACTAGGTTTATCCTTTACTCAATTTTAAATTTGGTTTGTTCAATAGGCAAATTTCCAAAATACTTACCTTGGCGGCATCCTAATCTTGGTCGCATTCATTAATGCCTCAATTGACTTCTACCAGATCCAAAAATCAGAGGCGATCCTAGCATCTTTCCTGGCAATGATTCCACCTGCTTGTCGCGTCATTCGCGACGGAACGATCTCGACAATACCTGCCGCAGATCTGGTAAAGGGAGACATTGTACTTTTGGTATGGCGACCCTTTTTTAAAGTAATCTATATCGTTAAAAATTGACTGCGTGAATTTAGCGAAGCGGTGACAAGACCCCAGCAGATCTTATCTTGTTTTCATCTGCAGATTTGAAGGTCGACAACAGCAGTCTGACTGGTGAATCGGAACCTCAAGAGCGATTTGCTATCCCTCATGGATCTAAATTAAGGCCTGTTGAGGCAGAAAATCTGGTATGTCTTGTCATAAATGGCTTACATCTTGTGAAATTCAATTAACCCTTACCTACTCTCCAGGTCTTCAATTCCACTTTAGTTGTCAATGGCGAGGCCTGGGGCAGTGAGTAGTGAAAATCTTCGTCTCAGAGACTGTGTATATTGATGCCCTTTATCACAGCCGTCGTTAGGACTGGAGATCACACTTTCATTGGTATGAAGGCGTCTCAATTGTTCAAAGAAAATTTGTTTATGCCGTGTGCGCTTCAGGTCAAATCGCCAGCCTCACAGGAGGTGAAAGTGGAAACGAGAGCCCTCTCGCTGTGGAGATTGGACGATTCGTTGTCATTGTTTCGTGCATCGCCATCCTTTTTGCTGTCGTTTTCTTCGCTGTCGGAATCACCACTGTTTACAAGGGCAAGGCAGCTCAAACCGTCACTTTTGCTGTTTCTATCCTTGTTGCTTTCGTCCCAGAAGGCCTTCCCTCTGTCGTCACCCTCTTGTTATCTATTGCAGCGAAGCGTATGGCGAAACAGAATGTACTCGTCAAAGACTTGCAAGGTGTTGAAACCCTAGGTGCGTTATTTCTCTACCATGACTTCGTTTCCGTGCTCATATAATTTCAGGATCTGTAAGAGTCATATCTTTTGTTTATATGGCCTAATCTCACGATTTATCACTCTTAGCTGACACTTCTTGCCACTGACAAGACGGGTACTTTGACGAGGAATCAGATGACGGTATTTCTTCCCCTTTCTACCAGAGGTCTCTGCGATCCTAATCGATTGCTTTTAAATTCACAGGTAACAAACCTCTGGAGCGGCGAAAAAATGTATACGGCCTTCCAGGTAAGTGACTCTGATTAGTGTATTCGATATTTCTAAAACCGGTCATATTAGTCGAATAACGACGATCAGACGACCGCAAAGTTCAGCTTGGAGGCACCGGGCATGCGTGAAATTGTTGACATTGCTGCTCTCAATTCTCGAGTTAAATTTGACAGAACCGATGTTCCGTTTGAACAACGAGAGATTCTTGGAGACGCTACGGAGACCGGATTGACGAGGTTTGCTGGACGCTATATCAAGACTGGATACGAGGAATTTGTCAGGTCGTGTCCCAAAGTGTTTGAAGTTCCTTTCAACTCAACCAACAAATGGGCACTTGTGATCGTAAGAGATATAATACATTCGGTCACCTTGTAGTTCTAACTTTTTATTCAGCTTAAAAAACCCCATGAAGCAGGTGTCCTAACATCATACTTGAAGGGTGCCCCTGAGCGTATCCTCGCAAAATGCTCTACCTATCTGAAGGACGGACAGATGTACCCCATCACAGACGAATTCAAACAAGAGTATGACGAAGCATATGATGTGAGTCTTTATGCAACCGTTTGGTCCCCATCGCTGATTATGAGCATAGTACATGGCTTCACGGGGTCACCGTGTCATCGCCTGCGCCCAAAGCTTACTTCCAGGAGACGAGTACCCAGAAAGTTATCCATTCTCAAAGACAGATGATCAGTACCCGATCGCGGACTACTGTTTCGTCGGCCTTGTATCCCTGGAAGATCCTCCTAAACACGGTGTGCGTGAAGCTATCGGCACTCTTCGTCTGGCAGGCATCAAAGTTATGATGGTTACTGGTAAGTCCATCATCCTTTTTGCCATAGCTATTGCTTACTTTTTTACCCTAGGTGATCACCCTAAGACCGCTGAGGCGATCGCTCGCAAAATCAACCTCATACTTGGGGACACAAGGGAAACCTTATCTCGTAAAACAGGTCGTCCGATTGAGGATATCTACGAAGACGAAGTTACCGCTGTGGTTGTTCATGGAGATGATATCGATGGCCTACAGGGCTGGCAATGGGATCAAAGTCAGTATTGTGGCTGATCCAGAGGGAATGTTATCTCATCTGTGATCCAGTTTTCAGCAAAGATGAGATTGTCTTCGCCCGTACTTCACCAAAGCACAAGCTCGAAATTGGTAAGACGCGTTCAAACATGATACGAAGTCATCCACTAATAAGTTTGCAGTGAAACGCGCCCAGGCTCTTGGTCACATCGTCGGGGTTACTGGTGACGGAGTGAACGATTCACCTGCTTTAAAGAAGGTAATTCCTTTCTGCCATTTCCTCGTCAATACAGCCTTTAATACTTCTCATAGGCGGATCTAGGTATCGCTATGAACATCTCTGGCTCAGACGTATCCAAGGAAGCTGCCAATATGATTCTCCTAGGTAAGTCCTTGAGTGCCTCCAGTCCGTTGAGCTAGACGCTAATTCATTGTGATTATGCAGATGACAACTTTGCTTCCACCGTTAGTGAGTGATGTCGACGTCCTACATCATGAAACTACGATACTAAACAGAAATTTTTTTAGAGGGTGTGGCTGAAGGACGTCAGATATTCGTCAATTTGAAGCGTTCTATCCAGTACACGCTCACACACAGCACGCCAGAGGTTTTCCCGCAGCTTCTATGTACGTTCACCGAAGGTGTATTTCTTCCTTGAAATTGAGTATTTGCCAGATGTCGTCGTGCCTATTCCTTTGCCATTATCTGCTATTTTGATTCTTGTTATCGGTATGTACACCATCTTTTCCGTGGTCCAAGTAACTCATTGAAATCCATAGATCTTGGGTTCGAGCTTTGCGTTGCAGTAAGTGACATTTGTTTGCGACGATCGGATAGGGAACCAATCTCGTCTCCACAGCTCTCCTTTGCTTGGGATCAACCTGAAACATCCGATGGCTTAATGCGTCTCAAACCTCGAAAGCCTGGTGAGTATTCATTAGCCCATTTTAGCTCGATATTTGCTCAGTAATTTTAGTCAACGAGCGCTCTATTCGTTCGTTGAAGCGACGTGCCCTCAAGCGATCGAAAACTATTGGACGGGATCCAGAAACAATGGAGCCTATTCAACCTAGCAAACTTTCCATCTGGTTCTCGAAATTGAAAACCCCCTTCAAACGCTCGTTCTGGCAAGACCTTCTCGAACCCACTGACAACGAGACCCTGGTCGATGGGAAGTTGCTCAGTTACGCATATCTAGAAGCTGGAATGATAGAAATGCTTGCTTGGTGAGTTACCAATTGTTATCTCTGTCTGTCATGTCCCTTTGACTGAGGATGTTGTTTCCTAGCCTTGTTGCCTATTTCGTTGTCTTCTTCAAAAATGGTTTCACGCCATCTGACCTGCGACACGCCCAGTCAAATGGATGTAAGCCACGGAATCCTCGTCTCCATTTGTTCGTCGGCTCACAAAAGCTATCCAGCCGTACTATATTTCACGTCAAGTAGCCCACCTTTCACCAATAGTCGAGGGCAGGTAATTAGCGCGTCCAAGCAGGTTGACGCTCTGGGGCAGGCTCAATCCATTGTCTATCTGTCGGTGTTCATATGCCAGTGTTTCAACGTATGTCATGTTCAAATATTTTGTTTGCAAGTATCATAACTAACGTTGCTTTAAAAAAGGTCTTTGCGGTCAAAGCTCGCCTCAGGTTCCCCTTCGGCAAGAGCGTTGTCTCCAACAAATGGAACTTTGCAGGCATATTGGCGGGTGCATGCCTTGGAATGTTCATTATCTACACGCCTCCTTTAAAAGTTGTGTTTGGCGGTTCATTCCACCTTTCGCCCTTGTATTGGTTGATACCAGTCGCATTTGGTATTCTCCTCCTGGCGTGGTCTTCACTGCGCGTTGTCTTATTGAGAAAGTCCATCGAACATATGCGGGTCAAGGACATTAGGGGATTGATGATGTGTAAGTCTTGCTTCTCTTTTGTTTGTTCTTTGACGCTGAAAAGCATTGTATAGTCCCAACGATGAGAACAATGAGCATGCGCTCGCGAAACTCAAAACACTGATGAAAAGCGTCCTGTCTCCCTCGCACCTTATCCAGATGCTTTCTACATGCCTTTCCACAATTTGTTTGAAGAATTATTAAATTCTACCTGTATATTACATCTCTTTGATACCCATTCACGATTTATGACCATTGGGAAACTTCGCCTTTTAGATTGTTGGGGAATTTCAATTTTGGCCTTCTTATCTTCATCGTAGCGTATGCTTCTATCTTACCAAGAATATTTGTGCACCACACAATAAATTGTTCCATTGTCGAGATGCAAAAGCTGGCTTGTATTTAGAAACTACCAAATAGTGCCTGAGAGGACTGTCTTTCCAACTTGTTCGCCGAAGAACTTGTGTGCGTAAGCTGTTGATGTATGGGTCAATATTTGAACAGTGAAGGGTTCGTGAAATTAACCGGCACTTACAGCTTGGGTGGTAGTCGTTACTGTTCACAAACATGACATGAGCAAAATATATGACATCTTTCAAAATTCAAAGAGACACTTACCCCCAGAAGATGTTCGAGCCACTGCCATACGAAGTGGCGTCCTTGAAACCGTAGGTTGTTGGGGAGTTGAGTATCGTTGTGAATTGCGCATTAGAGTCCCACATCCAGGTTTTCACCTACAAGAAAGTATGAACACTCATCCAGGAGATACACAATAATTGTCGTAAACGATGCTTACCCCAGAGTTGGCAGACTTGAACGCGTTGACCTTGGCTGTGAGCCTGCTGTTGAAACCGCTGATGACGCTCTTCTCTGTGTTACGGGCGGATTGAGCCTGTGCCAACATCTATGCATGGTGTAAAGCCGAAAGTTAATCAAGCTTAAGAAAGGGTGATAAGTAATCATACCAAGGGTGATCTATCAATGCACGGCACGTTGACGAAAAGGAAGTTTCTAGCCCCAGCATTGTACTGGTATTTGTATAATGTCAGATCCTTCCCAAATATATCGCGATAAAACCCACCAGCTTTTGAACCAGTGCAAACTCCGCATTGAGGAGTGTATCAGAGAACCTACAGGTGACACAATCAGCTGGAGTGGCGCAAAAACAGAAGAGACAAGGAAGCTTACGCCCCACGGTCACCACTTTGGTAGTAGCTGTTCCCGATATCGTTAATACCAATCCAGATGGAAAACAGCGAATTATCGCTCGTCCATGGTGTAGACGCGGGCTTGTTGGCTACAGTGCTCAAAAATTGGTTAACTTGATCTGTCAAAGAGAGAACGGTGGGAGTGTAGGGGGTAACAAGTTTAGCGTCAATAGTGGCGCCTCCATAAGCGTAATTGTAGGTGTAGAGCAAGGAGTTGTTGTATTTTGTGGTCACGTATCCAACCCAGTTCTCGCCTCCTGTGGCAGTCCATCCTGGATAGTCTGGATTGCCGAAAGGGTTGCGATCATTGGGTAGTGTGCCAGAAGGAGAGAATCCGCTTTGCGTGTAGGAGTCGCCACTGAAAGTTTGATACTTGAGCCCCGTTCGCAAAGAAGTATGGTAGAAAAAACTCACAAGCTGAACCAGTAATTGGCCTTCTTTGAGCCAGCTGGAGTAGTCGTGGTAGGGGCGGGTGTAGATGGGGTAGTGGTGGCTGCAGTTCCAGGAATGCATTGGCTATACCCTACGAAAAACTTGCCTCAATGACAGGTTTCCTAAGCTCGAAGAGTGTCTCTCCTACATTGATTCAGCACGTTGCAAACAGCCCTGCAAAAATAAAAATCAGTATGTGCAGCAAAGACACCTGCTCGTAATCATATAACATACCCAGTAACACATGTTGTAGCTCCACTCCAGCCACTACCTCCGCCTAAATCATCATTTTTTTGTTGTTAGCAGCAAGTATGCGAGCTCTCCAAGAGATGTATCATACATTGACCATAGAGTGGTGCCTGTGCAAGAACACAGGGAAGAGTCACTAGAGCGACAAGAGCAGAAAATTTCGCGCTGAACGACATTATTATGCCACAGAGAAGGAGAATGACAATATAAGTGAGATGACGCAGGGAAAATGTGGCTCGTACTTATACATTGTCGTCGGGAATACCCAATCCAATATCGTCAGAGTTCTACAACATGTGGCATGATCAGCAGGATGAAAGCCGTCCCGCAACGTTTATTTTTTGCTACCGCAGAAACGTGGACAAGAGTAGCTTCCCGGGAATAGTCCGTCGTCTTTTAAGTAAACATTCCGCAAATTGATATTTCCATGTCTGTGGAGACGGTGTCAGAGAATGTCGCAAGAGCACATAATGCGTGCGTGTAGCTAGACGTTACGAACATTTAGCTCCTGTTCAGAGGCCTGTAATGTTGAAGATAGGCCTAAGATGAATATGTATTATGAGATACAGACGTGGAGCTCTCAATAAAAAATCCCGGCGATTAGCCGCACAACCTTGATCTGAACAAGTAATTCCTGCTGGCTAAAGATAGAAGTCGACGGTTTGCGCGTGGATCATATGTAATGAAGGCCCTTCGCGCGACAATTTCAATTGGCGGACTCGATTGAACTGCACAAGGGATGTAGAGTTCTGCGCTCAAGTGACGATACCACCGGCATAAGGTCTTTGGTCCGCGGCCCGTCCACATCCGCTTTTTGGAGCGCTGTGTAAGGGCAGCTTGTTCAAAACTTGGTTGAAATGACCTGACGGAGTTTGAGCACCAATCCACGTATGTTCATGATATAACGTGCAAACCTACGCACTTGTCATTAACTTTTAAAGCAGCAACGTAACCTATACCTGAAAGATATACGATTCCAGGAAGGCAGCCTTGTACCGAGCAATCATGCTGGGGAATGTCATGAAAGACTCCTTCGACAGGAAGTAGAGCCCGGACAAGACAGGTAAAGCAACGGCAAGAAGAGCCAAAGCCTGCCTCGTCCTACGGGTTCGGTGCTTCATCACGGAGCCTCCGCTTCGCTTGACAAGATTGTTGTAGATGATGCTAGCACCATCAACCATATGTAAAGTAATGCCTATGACCAAGCCCCCGTACAAAAGCCAGCTGCGGATAGGCCATGTCTTGAGCCCCGTTTTCACAAATTCGTAGCTGAGCTCCGATGGACCTACGGAATCTATGGAAGGAATGTCTAATGAAGGATAGGATCGATGAACTCCGTAATGGATGGGGAAGAAAAACAAAAGGCTGGAGTATCCTGTCAGGCTCAGCACATGAGTCCAAGGTCTTGGTGGTTTTCCAGGAGGTGAAAGCAGTCGTCTGAGAGGGCCTGTAATCATATGGACGCTGAGCGGCGCAAGTAATAGCAGGGGTTCACCAAGAACTGTTTGGTAATATTCTCTGCCCAGCAGCTGAAAATCATGAGACATAAAACTTTCAACATTCAGATATCTCTCTCACCATTGTCGAGGTTGCTGTAGACGATCCTCCCAAATTGGCAGATATTGGTGCAGCAAGGTGAATCAAAAGAAAAGTGGTGATAAATGGCCCAGAAATCTGCGAAGCCTTAGCCAGGAGTGGAAGCGCCCTATTTCGTAACTTTTCGTAGTCTGGCATATTGGTGAATACGTTGGAAATGGTAAATCTAAATATGTGTTGAAGAAGGAGGAGGAGGGGCGTCAGGACGCGTCTTGGCGCGGCACCTCTTGCAAACAATTCCTCACGGTTTTGTTTGGATCATCTCTTTGACTTCGCACCCCGACCTGATCAGCATAGCATGAGCATTGAGCAACATTCCATGTAATATCAGGATCTGATATGAAAGAAACATGTTCTAAAGTGAGGTGAACATCCTCACTACCCGCTGGATTACTGGTAAGTTGTACTTTGGATTTTACGAACTACCAAGCAAAATTCAGGTTCTCAAAGCAGGACGCTGCAGACTCTTCGAGGACGGCGGTAATGTAGAAGATGCTTCAGAAAATCGACAGCGGCGTTTGGTTATCCTCTCACAGTTCTCGCACCATCCTTATGCTCCACAAAATCAAAGGTTAAACCCATCGCTGGAATCTCGGGCTTCGTTTTAAATTTTGATACATCAATCATTGGCGAATGAACTCAAACGCATCCAGGCAGTGCAGCCATACCCTCCTGGCATCTTTGTCGCACCGTTTGTCAGGCTTCAGAAGCAGAATCCCTTGGGACGGATGAAATAGCAATCCGGAGCTCAACATGTATGACTTCACCAGGGGGCCGACTGACTTATCGAAGGGTTATTTCATCCGAATTCCGTCACACCTCCCGTTGAGTTTAAAAGTTCCATCAGGTTCCATAAGGAGCGTTAAACTCAAGCTCAATCTTGTGGTTCAGCTGACCTGGTTTGTCTGGTGTTTTTTGGCGATTTTCTGCGCACAGGCGATGCAGCAGGTCGCAATCCGATCCAAGAGCGTGTTATCAGGCGCCGGTGTTCTTGTCTGTTCTCGATACGTTGTATCTGAGTAACTCCTCGGGTAATGAACGGCGCGCGGCTCACACCTCTTCGTCTTCGACCCTACTCTTTACCTATGTCCTAGATCCCTTTCAAAAAAGACGAGTGTATTGACGTCGATCGACAGAGTACCAATGGCTATCAGCTATCAGAGACGCTTAAGATACTTTAGGACCCATCGCTTCGCGGCTCTGGGGCTCTGGTAATATACTTCTTCCTTATAGGGAGACGCCTGATTGCGTCCATATGGCAATGACCTTCTGGCAGGAAGACCGAAGGCCAGTTCTATTCACTCCAATCCGGCCGCCCAGCATTTAGCCCTGCCATTTCGAATATAAATTAGACTGTCCAACAACCGCGATAGGTTCCTCACTGTTCCCCGCAATGTTACTTCCAACCTTTGTGTTGACGAGCTTGCTCATAGCATCAAGCAATGCATTCGTGACGCGTCAGTATCTCGCTCTCGCCTTCCGCATCACCTTCTCACCTGTTTTTATATACAGGTTCGTGGGATGAAGCCTACCAACTTGCAAACAATGCAATCAGCCAAATGACTCTTGACGAGAAAATTGGTATCGTGCGGGGTACAGGACAGCTTAACCCCAACCGTACGCGATCCCGCAGCCTTCATCACGCGCTTCGTCTGACAACTTCTTCTGAACAGGTCGATGTGTCGGTGACACGGCTGCTATTCCCCGCCTCGGTGTACCATCCATCTGTCTTCAAGACGGCCCTGCTGGTCTGCGTTTGGTGAAAGATGTCACTGGTTTCCCCACTGGTATCAACGCAGCGTCAACATTCAGTCGTCGCCTCATGCGTGCCCGTGGTGTCGCACTAGGCGAGGAATGGCGCGGAAAGGGAGCACAGTGAGCAAGCGCGATGTCACTCTTTTGAGGAAGCGATCTCAATTGATTTCTCTTTACAGTGTATTCCTAGGTCCTGCTGTTGACCTGGTATGTTCTTTCTTCGACTGCTGCTAATGCAGTACACATGACCTACTCAATGTGCCATGTGTTTATAGATGCGCAATCCTAAAGGAGGACGAGCTTGGGAGAGGTAATGCTTAACACGGCCACAACATGTTCAGACGGACTTACTGATTTCTTGCCACCGTGACTTGTAGTTTTGGACCAGACCCCTATCTTAACGGCGAAGGCGCATACGAAACGATTGTTGGCGTGCAGAGCACTGGTGTCCAAGCCTGCATCAAGCACCTCTTAGGCAACATCCAAGAACATTGGCGGTATGGCTACAGCGCTAACATCGATGACCGTACCATCCACGAGGTCTACTTTTACCCCTTTTTACGGAGCATCGAGGTAAGAAATCCGGTTGCTCGCGTTTGGCTTTTACATGGCTCGGCTACTATCGGAAATACCAATCTCATACTTTTTGATGATCTTCGCATCACTCTAGGCAGATGTTGCTTCGGTCATGTGCGCTTACAACCGATTCAACGGAACTTCATCTTGTCAAAATGCTGCGCTGCTAGGTCCAAATGGGTTGTTGCAGAAGGCGGGATTCAAAGGTCAGAATTGATGCAACCCTCCAAACATTCGATGCGCTCAACTCTTCCTAAATTTCTGTTGCAGGCTATGTTGTCAGTGACTGGGGTGCAACTCATGACAATGCTGCGGTTAATGCCAACAATGGATTGGACATGGAACAGCCAGGAGATTACATCGTTATCGGTGAGATAAACTCGTTGATATACTGCTCTCAAATATTTATGCTGACACTTGCGCGTAGGTGGTGGGCAATTTGGAGGATTGAAGGGGGATGTCAACAGTGGCAAGGTGCCCATGGAGCGACTGAATCAAATGGTCTCTCGCATCCTCGCTCCTTGGTACCGTTTCGGCCAGGATTCGGTATGTTGTTTTCTTTCCTTCATCTATCACCACTCCTAATCTGTATGTAATGTTAGGGCTTCCCTGAGACCAACTTTGACTCTCAGAAACGCGACGGTAGTGGTCCTCGTAACCTCAAAGTCAACGTCCGCAGTAATGCACACACTGCCATCGCAAAGGAGGTTGCTTTGGCTTCTTCAGTCCTTCTCAAGAACGAACGGAAAGTCAATTCCGCTAGCCAAACCATTCGCGGTCTTCCTATCGCCAAGGGTGTCGCAAAATACATTGCTATTGTTGGTCAAGATGCTAAGATGCCCAAGCTGGATTGCAATGAGATGAACGAGTGCAACGCGGGGACGATGTCTGTTGGGTACGTTGGTGGTTATCCCCTCTTTCGCCTGGATTGAAGCTTACGAATTTTACAGATGGGGCTCGGGATCCAACAGCCTCGATTTCTTGGTACCACCCATCGACGCATTGACCTCCCACATCGGCTCTAGTGCTACCATTTCTGCTTCTCTCTCTAACGACCTCAACGCTGGCCAGAATGCTGCTCGTGGCAAGGATATGGCCTTCGTCTTCGTGAACGCGTATGTTCGTGTTAGTATTTCGGTAACACCACCTAACAATATCACCATAGGATGAGCGGAGAAATTGCTTTCTACACCGTTGTAGAAGGTAACATGGGTGACAGAAATGATCTTGATCTCTGGTGGAAGGGTGGAAGCTTGGTATGTTTATGTTGTATCATCACAAGTGGCCACATTTGACGAAGTGTTCTTGATGCCAGATTGAACGAGTTGCTGCTGTTTGCAATAACACCATCGTCGTCGTTCACTCTGTCGGACCTGTGAGCATGAACGGCTGGGCTGAGCACCCCAATGTCACTGCCATCATTTACGCTGGTGCACCTGGAGAGCAAACTGGTCCTGCTATCGTCGACGTCATGTATGGTGCTTACAATCCAAGTGGAAGACTCCCATTCAGTCTCGCTAAAGTAAGATTTTGGGATCATTATCACTTGGTCACTATTAACTTACAATAATTATTAGGATGAAGCCGCCTACGGCAACAAGATTGTCTACAACAGCCTCGGATTCCCAGATGTACGGGAATGCCTATATCTTTCATCGCGTTTAGTTGCTGATGCACGTCTTTCAGATCGACTTCACAGAAAAGCTATTGATCGATTACCGCTACATGGAAGCCAACAAAATTATCCCCCGCTTCGAATTTGGCTTCGGTCTCTCGTACACTACCTTCGCCTACTCGTCACTCTCAGTTGCTGCCTCGAGTGATGGATACGCTATTACCTTCACCTTGAGGAACAGTGGCGATGTCTATGGAACTGAGAAGCCTCAACTGTACATTGGCTACCCTGCTAACGCTGGTGAACCGCCCAAGGTTCTCCGTGGCTTTGAGGAGGTCGACCTCAAGGTCGGCGAGAGCAAGCCAGTCACTTTCTCGATTAACAGACGTGATATGAGGTAAAATATTGTTATTTTATGAGGTGTTGAGTATGTGCTGATTGTTATACTCTCAGCGTCTGGGATACCCCCAGCCAGTCATACGTTCGTCCTTCTGGCCGCTTTGATTTCTTCGTTGGTGCATCCATCCGCGATATCAGGCTCACAGGCTCTGTTACCGTTTAATGATTTTATTTATTTAAATATGTATTATTGTGGTTGTTTATAAAAATTTAACTGCTTTCTTTTTTCAAAAAAATAACATAAAAGTTGGAGCAACAAAAGGTTTGTGGGCGTCGCGATCCACTGCGCGTACTGACGATCTAATCTTGTCTCCTAAGACTAACTCGGCAAGCCCTGCAGGTTGCGGAATTGCTTCCCTGGCCTGTCAAGGGCAGATTATTCTAAGTCCAAGTTACACCTTAAGGTGCAAGGGACTGTAGAAACCAAGTTTTCTGGAGGGACTAGCCTTGAACCAGCGCGCTGATGGATTTACTCGCAGAGAGGAAACACCCGCATTCCCGGTTTGCGGCCATTACAACCGTAATACCATGGGAGCGTTATTTAAAATGATGCATTGATGTAATCATATAAGCCTACCTCATGCTCCATCATCAGCTCCGACCCTTTAATTGACCTCTCTGCTTTCCTTCTGCCAGTGTGTGGTTTGCTCCTTTCTTCCTCCCTTCTCCTTGGACGACACTATGTCTGTGCTTTCACCACTTATTGAGGTTTACAGGTTGATTTTGGAGCCGATTGCTCCTTTCGCATGGTTTGGCACACCCATTAGTACTCTGGATGTCGTAGCGACTCTCAGATTATGTATCATATTACGCCAAATTCGTGATATGCAGGCTGCTCAACATAAGGCAACAAAGAAGGTTATTCCCATGGAAGACTACTCCTTCGTAAAGAATCTGGCAACAACTTTGCTTGTCGTTTACGGGGGTGAAGCCATTACAGGTGAGGAAGGGACATGTCGCGTGCAACCTCGTGCTCACCGTAAACGTTTGGTAACACCATTCAACGTGTCAATTTGATGCAGGTCCTTTCTTGGGGTTAACGCCATCCTTTATGCTCTCCGGGGTTGTTCCTGTTCTCTACGCTGTGGGTCAGGCAGTTGCAGATAACCTGCCTTCTGTCCCCGAACCGTCGGCTCAGCTGGAATTCCCCCTCTCTGTCGTTGATGGCTTCACCCGTGCCTACCTCTTGTGCAACCTGATCCCACCATCAGTTACAACGAGCGCATCCCCCATCATTGCGTCCTCTCCATGGACACTGCTTCTGACGTCGCTGGTACGCCGTCCGAACCAGGCTTGATATGGTTATTTATAAATAATCCTAACCTTATCATTAGATCACCGCCAATGCAGGCTTCTTCCTGACGAACCTATTTTCGTTCTTGAACCCAGTATCATTGTCTGTCCAAACCCCTCCCGAATTGCAAGCCTATGGATGGACCACCACCGATTTGTGGTGTGCGCCCTTGACGACCGCACTTTACGCCTTCCTCACCCATGCTCAGCCGTTCTGGGCTGAATTGCACCTTCTGCTGTCGCAGGTCCTTGGTACTACATCACTGAAAGGTGGAGTCGAAGCCCTGGACCCTGAATCCGCCCGTGCTGTTTGCGCTCTGTTCCTTACGACCTTATTTACGACACGTACCGCAAACAATTTTGGACTTCTGAAAAACATTCGCAAGAAAGAGGGTAAGTATTTGCTTTCTGCACAAATTAAACTTCAAATATCTGAACTCAACCTCCCTTCCCGCAGAACCTAAACTCAAGACGCAGTAAATCTCGGCGCATACCCACCTTTTTGACGACTGCTACCCGACTACGACATGTTTACTCTTGCTTGTTTTGTATCTTGCTGTGCCGTCGTACTCATACTGTGTTGTTTTTTCGCAAAGATGTATACACATGCTAGCTACGATTGGATGTACATAGAAATATCCACGATTTCATGAATTTTTGGTACCCGGAAATTTCCACCGAAATTAAGCTTTAAAGTTGGACAGGCATGGTAAGAGGATCTCGGGATCGATAGACCAATCGACGAGAACCAGGATCTTCGCACTCAGTGGGTGGTTCATAACCATCCAACATTTTTACGACCGCAGCACATTGTTCTCGAGTTCCTGCTGTTCGTGACCCAGTCGAAAAAGCGGCTATATATCCACTTGCGACTCCAATTTGTCCTCGACTTTTTTTCCATACCAAAAATCTATTTTTCCAAATGAAAGCGGTACAAAACAAAGTAGGGAGTTACCAAGAAATTAGTATATCTATGTTACATGTTAGACGGTATATCTAGAGAGGAATAAAGGATTTCCAATGTTGTTTCATAGGTTTAGATGGACCAGAAATGGGGGGAATGTCGATGGTAATGATATGGTACATGCGATGAGTTTCTAGGACTGCTGAAAATGACAAGAAAACGGACAAGAAAACGCGACGATAACGAGCAACAAAAATAAGAAACAATGGAAGCAAGAGTTTTTGAAATAGAGATTGCGATGGTAGACTGATGATTTGGTATTTGGACTGGGTCGACGTTGTCGAGCTTAGCGTCTTGAAACCAGGCGCCTCGTTTTCGTGACGATCCTGCGGGGGAATGCTTTGCAGGTTGAAATGACAACGTCGAGGAAAGGCTGTAAAGGTGATGAGCACGCAGCGAAATTGGAGTAGAAAAAAAGACATGCCTTGAGGATCGAGGCGTAAAACGTTGGTTTTATGGGTGGCTGGTGTTGGCCAGACCCCTGCTAGGTAAAAAAAACACGGTTAGTCGTGGTGAAAGTGCTGTCAAAAGAAGAGGTGTACCGTCTCTAAAGTGTAGAGAAAAGCGGGGATAGGCCCCGCTAAATGCTCAGCCTGTTGGTTCATAACATTAAGGAACTGTGTGGAGTGTGTTGAGATTTACGCTCTTACCGTGACATGGGGAGGGATGCGGTGGTCAAATGGGTCATGTATGTTAGGGAGTGGTCGGTTGATGGTGGTGTTCATGGTGTATAGAAGAGATAGAAAATGGAGAAATTAAAAAAGTTGAGCGAAGAACGAGAACGACGAAGATGTGAGGTAGGGATAGTCAAAATGAGAAGTTAAAAAAAGATAATATAGATAAATGGCTGCGTATAGCAAGTAAAAAGGAGAGAAAAAGAGAGGAGAGAAAAAGACTGGAGAGAAAGAGAGGGTGGAAAGGTGGGCTCTTATACCCCAGAAACACGGGTCGCCGAGCGGTGTCTTAAATAACACCTATTACAGAACACCTCGATTTGATTCCCGCAACTCCAAACTCGCCAATTCGCCCGTTATGTCAGGAGGGCCAGTATTTGTCTTGTTGACCGAATACTGTCTCCGTCCAAAATGTCTCCGCATCTCAACATCTCCTGTGCATGCGCCTTCTGTCTGGTGGTCAAGACGTCAATTGATAAATTGACCTCTTGACCGTGAATGACGGTAGCAGTGACGCCTTGAAGCTCTGGGATACCAGACTCGCTCGCGCCCACCATATGCCCCATAAACGGCGCAGCGCCAGGAAGATAGCTGAGCTGACAGAAGTTGATCTTGTGTTGGCAGGTACGCAAAGGATACTCCGTGTTGGTGACTTCTGGGACTCGCACACGTATAGCACACAGTGCTGAAGGGAATATCAGGCAATCGCTGCTTCCTCTGGACCGAATCTTCGAGCTGGGCAATACCTTGGACTGATATGGCTGTTTGAATTCGGAGTTGAGGAAGTCTCGTAGCTTCAGCTGCTCTGTTGATGCACTCTTTTTGATACGGTCGGGGACTGGTTGTCACGGTCGCCATTCTGGTCCTTGTCTTCGCGTTTCGCCCTTGGTTGTTCGTCCTTGTCGTCACACATCGTCTTTAAGCACGCAGGTTCTGGCAGATAGTCGTATCCGCCACAAATCAGGTCGTATTCGTCGTTATTCGTCTTGCTCTGCACATGGTTTGGCTATAACAATGGGTTACAAGGTCGAGGGAGTCACTTCCCTATTTGCGGGATGCACAGCAAGGCGTCACGTGACAGTGCATGAGCGTTAAACGAGGAGAAATCATTCTTGACGTCCTTCATTCTTGACGACCACCAAATGATTTTGTTTTCGACACAACCAGCAGGAGAGTGAACCAGCAAGTAACCCAAGAAGCATTCATCAAGCAGACGAGCAAGAACATCAAGACAAGCAAAAATACAGCAGGAGGCGCAAGGGCAAGCTGTAACCAAGCACCAAGACCCAAGCAGAGAAAGCGACAACACTGGCAACGAGCAGGCCATATATCTGTGTGACTGGAACTGGCAATATCTGTTGACTTGAATGAGATGTATCTGAGGTCTGGCGACGCATCAAGACGAAAATTAACCTCAAGAAACATCGCAACGAAGCAAATGACTCACTGCAATCCGCCATGTATCTCTGCAAATCTGCCTGAGCACCCAGGATCCACTCTCTGAGTGGTTTAAAGCCACCTATATGAATGTCGTTGGGCCCAAATCCCACCCGTTCATACGCTGAGGCTCTGTCCCATTGGTCCTACCGCAAGCATCCAAGACCGACTGCGTGCCTAAAGACTTGAGGCTTACTGCAGACCAGCGATGTCCTCCAAAGAGCGAAGAACCTCCAAGAATCACATCCTAGCGAGCTGCTGGACATTCTGATTGCTCCCCAACACAGCAGATTTTTTGTGTGCCTCAAACTCCTTCATGTGTCTTCTCCTCCTGGATTCAAATGCTACCCAGTCCGAATGAACCCGCGCGTTCGGGCGAGTTTACTGGTGATGTACGTCGATGTTGCGGCCGTCAAACAGAGGAGAAATGTTGGAGGGAATGTGTATGAATTTCCCTGCGCGAATCTCGGTGAACCAACAATGGACCTTCTGGTGTGCCTCAAGCCTCAAGCCTGTATCTGCCTGCTAAGAGGTAGTCCACTGCTTAGGCGCCTGGTATGCGGTAGCTACCACCTAAGAGGTCCTAGCTACCTGTTGCCCATTGTTTGCTACCAATTAAGTAACAGGTAGCTACCAGGTAGCTACACCCCTTAGGTCCCCCTAAACCCACACCAGAATTTCGTCGCAAAAAGACATGTAGGCCTCTCTCTTGACAATCTTCATGGTCATAAAAGTCCAGAGACCTGGCGAAAAGGAATGGGGGATTGGCGTGAATGGTGAGTGTCTGGATTTTCGTTGAAAGGATGGCTGAATGGATCCGGCGCCAGTCGATGTCAAAAATAAAAAGGTAGTTGAATATTATTTTTTTCAATTGAATAACGAGCGTAATATCGCACCCCAATATGCGGTAGAAAATCGAGAACTTATGGAACGCGGATGGAAGTGGGAGGGAGGAGGTTTCAGTTCGCCAGGGCAGACGCAGAGAGTCAGGGGAGTCACGCGCTCACAGCCGTCCTTTCAAGTTGCGTCGCCAACAATGAACAATCGACTTCGACCCGGTTTTTTAACGGCTGCGATTTTTGTTCCGTTCCATTGTCCTCAAATTCATGTACCGCAACGCCTTACAAAATATTTTTGGGACCAAAATCTTTGTTGTCGAGCACCAGGGACGACAAAGCCTGCTGCCGAATTTTCGCAATCAAAACGTCAGGAATTGCTTTTCAAGAGTTGGGATTGTTCCCACCATTTCAACTCCAGCTCAACACGAAAACGCACCATCTGGACGCTAAGAATCGTTTGACATAAACCGTCATATTTACCTCTGAACAACGGCCAAAGTTGACTTTTTTTCCGACCAGAAACGCCTGTATCTGAGCAGTCTTAATCATCTTCATCTTGCCTCACGCAGCTTAGCTTCGTCGATATTGTATTGACCAACTTTAAAAAAGCTGGGGATCTGTGTGACATTGCCCAGACAGCGTTGAAGTAACTTGCGATGGAATAACCGCCTGCATGGACCTACAACCACCCGCCGGACCCGAAGAGTGACTTGCTCACTGATTCTGTGGTTATAGCCACCTCAAACCCTCGAAAACTATAATAAACTCGGTCACCAACCATGCGAAGAATATGCTTTCGTTCAAGCGCCAGCAGATCGGATTGACATGGATTCCACTCATGAACACTGGCGGCTGTATTCCGGGGTGTGTTCACATTCCACCTGCATTGAGTCAGCTGAGGAAAGGGTTTTTCAAAGGTTAGAGGGCAACGAAATGTTTTCAAGGTAACGGTCTAAGGCTCCTTTCCAGAGCTATACTTTGTTTTTTTTTAATACACACCCAGCGTTCCTGTCGACCGAAAAAAGCATTCACACTCTCGCTACCGCCTCAAATTGCACAAGTTATTTGGAGCCCCTACCAAATGAGAACATCCTCTTCATCTTCCCATCCAAGTCCTAGCGCACATCGCCTGTCCGTCGTTAAACCCGTCGTTTTCAATGTTAACTACCATATGGATTGACGATCGATGGTCTTGCTGTCAGCTGTCTGGTACTACAGTCACACCACCCGGGACTCGCAGGGCAATTCCTTGCAATTCAGTAGGACGAAATTTAAGCTCGTTGTCGCATCTTGTAACTCCTATGGGAGCAATCCGCAAATGGAACGAATAGCGAGTTTGATGTCAGGCTTCCCGATGACAGCCAATCTAACAGGCGCTTCATCATAAAGTCTCCCAGCAATGCCACGGGATCACCCCGATCGCCCGCCAATTCACATATTCATAAATTTGCCTCACCCATCTTGAAATAGACAACATTCCCTTCTCTGTCCTACTCCTTGTTCTTGGTTGCAAAATGCATTTGGGGCTGTTGCACGCATGTATGGGTCTGACCTTCCTGTGCCAGTAAAGTGACTCACTCTTGTTCACATGGTTCTCATGCATATCCTCCACGGTGGGCACAGCTGGGAATATTTCCTTGGGCGTTTGGTCGCAGGAGAACATCATTTGGACATTCTGGTATATGTACGACATGTACTATAAACAACTAGGAGATGTTTAGCGCCGTCGTATTTTTGTGCATCACACATCTTGAGCAACCCCTCTGCCTGAGCGAAGACATCAAAATTAAGGTTGATGCTGTGATCATCATCAATTAAATGTTGGCACTCCAGACTGCGCCACCTTGAAATGTATTCAATTAAGCAATTAACAACTTGAGCCTTGAGACCTGGCAATATGTCAGGAAGGGGGCAAAATGACAAATAAGCAACGGTGGAAGAAAATAATGTAGACTCACAAAACCATTGCCAGAGTAAAGCCAGTGCTGCCATGGATGGTTGACTGTCAAAGAGAGTCAAAGTTTAGGGGAAAGTTAAAAGTTCATGTCAAAAGCTTGTGTACTGACTCGAGATGAACCATTGCTCGCAGAGCTTATGACTCCTCAGCAGCTGGCCCATCGATTGGGCCTGTTGATTATCCATACTTAGGCGGAGCTGCAGTCATTTTTGGCAGTCAGCAAGCCAAACGACTGCGCGTTCCGATGCATATACCACAGGGTGAGCTCGTTGCCGGTCAGCAGTCAACGGTCAGTGCTGACCTGCCAGTCTTGCGGCCATTGTCCCCGCTTGTAGAGAGACTCGAAAATGGCAAGCAGTATTGGTGAAATTAGGTACATAGGGTGACAGAACAGCGTCGGAGTGGTGGTTCAAATTCGCCAAACCAGTCAGAGGAATCCTATCCATCGTCGGTGTTTGGCCAAGCTCTTCTCTTGCTCGAACCCCTGACCATGATTTTACAGCTCGTCCGATAATATGATCAGAGTCGAGGGCAACAGGAATTTTGGGAAGAGGGAATGATATTAAATTTGACAGCCGTAGAAAATAACGTTGAAAAAGGTGTTGAGAACGAGAACCAGTGCCATTGTCAAGGGCAAGAAATTGAAAGCCCGCTCTATACGGCTAAGTCAGAGACTCCGCTCAGGTCTTCCCCCAGTTCAGTCACGTTTTCCGCGCCTTCTTCATCGTCCTTGCATCATCCATTATTCAACCCCATTTCGCCCCAATTCACGACGCCCAATTATGGGATGGAAGCCAGCAACGACGATAATTTAATTTGATCGCAATTTTATTCCTCCTTTCCCAACGACTTCCAACCAAATGGATTCAAGCCTTGGTGTGCAGCAAGCAAGTCGGCGTTTGGTATCTTCGAAAAAAGGATTTCAAGAAATAAAACTTCTTTGCTTCTAGGATGCAGGAGCCTAGTAGAACCTGGGAGTGACGAATGGAATAGGCCTGGGGTTTTTATGTGGAGCTTAGGCATGGGGGGTTCACCGGACGGCCGCTTTCAGCATTCCAAGCACCAGCATGTTTCGACGGCAACACGAAGTATGGCATTTATGCAGCACCCATTGGAACCCAAAACAACATGCTGGTGTTGTAGTGCGTCGATGGCCCATGAAGCTTCAACGGGTTTAGCGATCGCGCTACGTTCTCCCTCTGTTGCCCAGAAGGTGGGCTGCAGGTACCACCTTCGAACGAATCCGAATCATTCCACCACCGCCTTGGACATTTGGTTCAAACAACAATTCAAATTCTATCCTCACAGTGCGACAAAAACATGGAAAAGATACAGATTACCAGAAAGCCCGGACGATGAGGTCAGACTCAAAACACTGCACAGTTCTAGGTCGAGGCTAATTTTTTGATGTTCGTTTTTTGTCGCCAGAAATTTATCCAGGAGTCAAAATCAAGTGTCTTTCCCTGGCGCCAAATTATTCTAGTGGACAGCTGCTGGTAGAAACACGCTATTGGCTTCCGTTAATGCTGGGTTTCCGCCTTGTTGCACTGCAAACTTGCAAAGTAGACAGGTTTCTGCGTCTCTGTGTGCGCAAGACGAATTCTGAATGTATTTCCCACAGCATGGGTAGCGTCAGGTCGTTGTAGCCAGGTAGGTGCACTTCATCCACTATGAATTTGTCGACTAGTTCAAATCGCTGAAGCTGTTTATCGACAGTGCCCCAATATATTCAAGAAAACCAGCAGAAGTCCAAGGTTATCCAGTGCACTATTTTCGCGTTCTCGTGCTTGAGCTAGTCGCCTTCCTCTGGTCGTCTCTTGGGACCTCGCGTTCTCCTTGCTTGTGGATAGTCTTGACGGCTGCCTTGAGAGTTTTCTTCTACCTTGGAACACGCACAAAAAGTGGAGGGCCATCTTGATCTCATTTCGCACAAGTCTCGTCAGCCATATTATAATGGGTGGCAAAAAAGGAATAGTGACTCACGTTGAGGCGCGTATTCTGATTCAATTAATTAACCCTCCCGCCCTGTCACGTGACTGGCGCGAGGAACCACCCGCCTTCCGCCAACTGACTCAAGCTTTGCGCCTCCCGCCCTCCGGTGACAGCCATCATGCCCGCAGACAGGGATATTGCTGGAGTCACCTTCGTTTTTGTGGTGCCGAATATTAGTTTGGACCATAACCAACGTGTAAGGATGACAAACAACAAGGATCAGCTCGGCTTCCAAGTTGTCGCGCTTCAACATTAACTAAGACCATGTCCAACGCACCTTTGGAACATTGGAAACTAGATCAAGAAGCCTGGTACACCTCCATCGTGGCGGAATTCGTCGGTGTGTGGGATAACCAGTTTGCAAAGTCGAAATGGGAGAAAAAAGCGAGACGACGGGCAGAACTCACCTCAGCTCATCTACGACAACGACAGGGCTATCTCCCAATATCAGGAACGGTCCATAGGGTTTTGAAGACCTAGCGACGGCGTCGGGACGGTCGTAATGTGGTACAGGGAGGTTGGCAGTTTGGAAGTTGGAATATCGCGGAGAATCAAATCGAGAGCCCCAGATTTAGCGTAAATTCGATGCTCTCCCACAAACCTTGTTTGCTGGGGGTTAAAATACGACCCTTCCGGGCATCCCTCGTCTTCATTACCCTTTCACCTCCCCGCATCCCCCTCTTTTGTTCTTCTACCCTTCCTCGACGTTGGCTGGTTGTTCAAGTTTGCTATAACCAGCGTTACCCAGAACCAATACATTGCCCTTCACGTTCTTTCTTGTTACCCCGTCACAATCCAAATATGAATTCCAATGCCGAAACTAATGGCCTTGCCTATTTCTGCCAACATTTCCCCGTTCAACAAGGCCACTCCAACTTTCCTCCTCCTTTGGACGTCCCTCTTCATCCTCGAGGACCCTTTGGAGAACGTGTATCTGTTCATCTCTCGGTAATTCCTCGTCTTTTCGCTGTCTTTTTGGTCGACTCTCACACTGTCATGCCATCTTTCACAGCTTCATGAGGAAGATCCCAGGTCTTCCCCGTCCTTTTCATATGTTTTGGGTAACCGAAATGAGGTGGGCGCCTGTCGCTTGTATTGCGTCCGACGCGCAGCTAACTCAACCTTAGGGTTCCAATACTGGGTCGCAAGTGGTAAATGCAGGGTTATACGGTTCTTTGGTGAAGGTATGTCTCTCCAATTCATTATTCCACATGTTTCGCTGAAACTTCGGATTTTCCAGCCTTTGGTTGTAAACACTGTGCAGAATTGCGTTGAACTGGGCCGTCGCATTGTCATCAAGACTCGGATCTGGTTTTTCAAACGTGCTTCTTGATCCATGGGCTTTTTTTGGCCCATACATAGACTCCTTCTAGACTTTACGTGCTATTCTTGTTTTTTGAACAACTCAAATACTTGTTGGCCAGGTTGCGCCAGGCGACTCCTCAAAAACACAAATTCCTATTTAATAACTATTGGATAAAACAAAATTAGATCATGCATTCACTATATATTATTAATCACACACAGTTCGTCAATCTCAAAAAAATAATTTCTTGAATGGATTACCGTCCTCGGAGGGTTGAAGTTACAATGTAGAATCATAGGCGACATGAATACACTTTAAACCATCAACTTTCGTGAGCGCACTTGCCCACCTGTTGTAGCGTCTGCGCTTCAGAAGGTAACATCGGTGGATCGCCTTTCTGTCCACCTTCCGCCTAAACGTTCGACGGGAATGATCCCCACAAGGACAAAGCACCAACGGGTGTAGCGAAGATGCTCAAAGGCTTGCCGCGACGGCACAATTTCTTTGCATGCAAACCTAAGACAGGTCATCACCTTACACACGAAGTCACCACAAATTTGTGAGAGGCCATTGGCCCTGACCGGTGTGGTGCAAAGTCATAGCTTTAAAGGATATCTGTGTTCTACAAGCGTAGTGCATATACACATCCGCCATCCATAAGACGCAGCGGATAGTCGATTCTCAATCACTCCCTGCAAAGGATGTGGCCACATCCGGGAATAGCATGGCATAAAGGGTTTACCTGGACGACCACCATGTGTCGTGATGTGATGATGCAGCACAGATCTTCTTGGTACATTTTCCTAGGTACTTTGATTTTGTCTTAAAAATTTCAGAGTGACTATATTATGCAAGGGGATGATTTGATCGGCTTTCCTACATGTAAAAGTGTCATCAGGCTGAACAAGAGTTTGAGTCCCATGACTAAGCGATGGGCGCTTGATGCATCGTGGCGTTTAGTTCGAACTCCTAGCCTTGAACAGAGCATTATAACCACCAGTGCCTCTTTTGGTCGTTTATCATATCTCGACGACTCGCGTTCCTTTCGATAAACAGCCAAAGTTTGTCAATTTAAAAAAATATTTCAGTGATCTTTTGCAGGGTCCTGATAATAACACAACAGGTATGTGCTTATGGTACATAGCTATTTCAATAGTTACAGAATACGCCTGGCTACGGTGCCTACCCAGCGATTTGGGGTCAAAAATTATATTATCCTATAGGGGAATAAAAATAAGACGCCAATAAGAGACCTAATAGACGCGTTTTGGAATGGCGAGTGTACTCCATGCTTCGCACGCAGCTATGATGTAGAGTTGTAAATGTATTTTGTAGGAGAATGATCTAGAGCGGTCTTGGGATGGTCGAAAATACGAAGTTCAACGGGATTGGGGCATAAAGTAGTTGCGATGCAGGTAGTAAAGATGCGGGTTGGGACTAGTCGGGCGGAGAAGCACCTGGAACTGGAATATGAAGTGTATTTGACAAGAATAATGGAATTATGATTCTGAATAACTAGAACGGTGGAGGAATATGATTGAGGCAATCTCAATAGTCATGAAGTTTGAAGGAAAGCGACCATGAGACAAAGGAAGTCACTTTCTAGGTGTCGAGTGGCGAGGGCAGTAAATAAACTGCGTGTTTGCGGTCTGAGTGATTCAGTGAGCTTAATACCAATGAAAGGCTACAGTGTCCAGGTCAAATTTTCTCATCGGATGTCAGTTTAAAAGTAAATCTGACCGTTGACAGATAGAAATCATTGAGAAATCACACAATGGTAGGATCGTCTGTCGCACGTTGCGGGAGAGTTGTCCCATTGGTGTTCAGTCCACATCGCCGAACGGATGGGGGCGTCTGAGTGAGGCGGTTGGGCGTATTCTAGGATGTTGATAAAGGTGTTGTTTTAGTGAGCTGATTAATATTGTGGTGGGCGTTGTGAGAGATGCTGCGTCGTTGGAAGTGGGGGAGCCAGAACCAAGTGAACACACGCTCTACACCATTGTCCTTTCTTCTCCATCGTCCTCTAATTTTCTCCAAGAGTAAGAACAGCTTCTCCATGATCGTCTGTAGGGTGTGAGGTGTTGGAGTGCTGCTTTGAGTCAACGGTTCGGCGAAGTACCGCTCTGACTAGAGTTTGAAACCGTGTGTTAGGAATTTATTTCAGTCATTTTGAAGCATTTTGAAGAAATTTCGAGCTGGCTGGTTCTGAAAAATTTTGAGCGAAGAAATACGACGGTGAAAAGATGAGAATAGTTGGAAATTTCATTGTGGGAGGGTTTTGGAAGACTGTCTGACAATGAATTTGACTCCAGCCGCTCTACCATTGTCACGACTCACGGTACGGGTCAGCCGGACTCAAAACAGTCGCGGCTCTTCAAGTTGCCTTCCACCACAATATTTTTTTTATCCTTTACGACCTCTTGCTGCACACACCTTGAATAAATTTTCTGGGGAGTGGTTTATTTCTCGTTGACGAATCTTGGCGCTTGAGGCTTCTTGAGGAGCTAGGTCTTGATAGTTCCAATCCGGCTCAGAGGACCAAAACCTCGAGCCTTGTTCAGCAGATTTGAAGCACACCAGTAAACAGTCGCAACAGAGGCATTTGTCAATTCAAGAAGGAGGAAAGGCGGTTCAAGTGTCCCCAACACTATGATTTACAGACGACATGAAGGGTCGCAGTTATTTTTGTTCCAATGAAAACATTCGGGCAGCAAACATCTTCTCTTGGGTTCAGAAGTGTTGCAAGGGGACCAAAGGTAAGATCGATCCTTTCGAGGTCTTCTGGCCAGCGCTGACGACATTTGCAGACTGCAGAGTACTTTGCTCTTGATGCTTTGATATCAGAAAAAAAAAATTGGAACCATCGGGCGGCATCCTTCGCCTTGCGTACATATTCCCGATGGTTTCTCATTTTACAAATGTTCAGATGCGACAAGATACAAAGCACAATTTACGTTGACCATCTTAGTGGAGTTCTCTTGAGTTTTTGGACGCCATTGCGGTGGAGGTTCGGGCAGTTTGAGGGTCTTCTTGAAGCTTGATGTACGTCCTTCTTGATTGGCTTCTTGTCCACGCAGCAGTCAATCTTTTTTGCAGCAGTCGTCGTCATTGAAAAGGTCAAGTCATTCCAGGTGTTGCCCACAGCTAGCTCGGAAAACTTGTTCAGCACATCGAAAATACATCTTCGGGTCGTTGGACCGCTAGCTCTTGTGCCATTTTCTTCTCTTGACGTGGATTGAGGATCACACCGCACAGGAAATCAAGCCCAACATGCAAACATGTATCATGAGTGGAGGAACGAAGGAACAATATCCAGGATGGACTGACTCACCAGTCGGCTCTCGCGTGACGTGACGTAACGCAACGCGTTGCTGCCTGGAGGTGGCAATGGATTGCCACCGATCGAGTCAAGTTCAAATCTTTATCCGTTCTCGAATGCATCACAGCGTGTCCAAACGAGTGAAAGAAAAACCGGCTATGTAGAAGATCCCGATTCAAGCTTCTCGCTCCCGAGAATTGAGGCAGGCAAAGGCAAGCAAGCTCCGACCATCTGGTGAAGAATGTGGTATTATCAAGAATCCAAGAAGAATATCGAGGTTCAAGTCCGAAAACGCCAAGCACACGTCAAGTTGAACTATCAAGACTGCGTGCACCAACTCTTCCACGTCTCTCGTGGACGTCGTTCTGCTTCAAGCGGCCTTCATATCTGTGAAGGTCATTACCCGTCAACCTCTAGAAGTGCTTGATGAAAGCGTCATCGCAAGACTCGGCAGTATTCTCAGCTCCGGACGTCATTACAGAAGTTCTATCTTCGAACATGCCTTTTCAAGATCCATGTCATGAAACAGGGTTCAGGCCCTCCTGCAACGTTCCAAGTTTACGCGAGACGCGTCCAGAATATCAAAAAAGAAGAGTTCGCCAGAAGGATCGTACCAGACGATTTTGGGGGTGCCATTCACTGGAGTTTCGGCCATAGCATGAGGCAAGCAAGCCAGAACTGAGAACACGTTGTCGAGGGGCACCATTCTTGTCTTATTCCGTCCTGTGGATACCGCGAAATCATGAAGCGCAGAGTGCGTTTTTTCAGAGTTTCACTGTGAGCGGATAATTTATGTGATGTGTGTTTGATTGGGTGACAGGGGAGGCGGCGCGATGTTTGGATCCCCGACAACTTAAATTGGTGGGAGTTCCTATTAGGTTCCTTTCCTCCTTCCACATCCAAGTGGACGCGAGTTTTGACACCTCCCCACAACGACATTCCCTCCTTTACATTCTTTTCTTCTTTGTTCAGCATTGGATCCCACTTTCACTCTTTTCTTGAATCCTTCAAAACCTCATTGACTAATGGCCGCTAGTGTCAGCACTTCATTTGCATCTGTTGGACCCTCAGTCGTTGCACAAAATAAAGTCGTGAGCGTCACCCGTAACCTCTCATATCCTACCCGCCCTACCCTCTATCCGAGTTGGAGTAACGACGAGAAGCCCCTCCGACTATTCGTGAGCGTCTTCCCCTATTTTGCCTCATTTTTGCTCACCTGAGTTGACGCATTCGCATTTGCACGTTACAGATTCATGAAGAGTGTCGGATTAGCGAACGTTTTCATCATATCGATATTGCACCTCCCGTACGTGAACCGTATCCTTTTCGTGGCGACTTTCCAGTTTTTTTCATGCTCGTTCTTACCGAACTTCCGTTTTTTTAGCCTGCGACAAGCGTCCCTACTCCTACTGCTGTTCCAACTAATGGAAACGCTGCACAAAACAGCATTCAACACACCATTCTTGGCCCATCTTGGGTACGTAGGCATTTAACCCTCGACCATTGCATCTGCTGATATTCTTTTTCGCATTACATAGTGCCTAGCCATCTTAAAAAAGTTGCGCAACTTCGGTCATCGGATGTTCTCCCAACTTACTACCCAACCCTAAACTTAACAACGATGCATTTCGTCATTCATTCCCCCGCTCCTCATATTTTTGCTCATCCAGACCCTAAGCACACCCCAAAAATCTTCTTCTTGTCGCCCCCAGCCCATTCCAACTAGGTGCTCTATGCATTCATCCCATTTATAACTTCGTCTTCTAATTTTGGTTCATTCATATCGCTATCCTTATCCGCAGCTCTTACAGCATGCTTCGCTTAATCGTTCTCAGCTAAATCTACATAAACCCACTACTCTATGTACATTATACCACACTTCGATTTGCTTTCGGTGTTATTCTTGGTCGTCTATGCATCTATCCCCTTCACTCCTGTATCATTACGTTCGCCAACTGATGCGCTTTGACAGAAAAAACAATATATTTTTTTCTCTTGGAAACCGTGGAGGATCTCGAGGAGAAGAACGAGGAAATTTCACAACACCAAGCGTGGTTATTTCCGCCCTTGATTATTCGTCCGCTGTTTTTTTTTCTCCGCTATGGTGTCCTAAAGGGTCCAGATTGACGTTTCAGCGATATAATTGCGCGTTCTGACAGGAGATATGGAAGGTTATCATATCAAAAATAACCAATTGGCGAGGGAGCTAGCCCCAGGGCGTTCTATGACTCTGCTCGGCAACACCCTGAATAGGACTCCTCCCCGAGAGTGCTTCCCCTGGTTTGATTTCCCATGCCGATAGGGTGGAACGGACACGTCTACGGGTGAGTTTACTATTTTGAAAAATTGACTCAAAGCTGATTTTCTTATGCAATAGATTGTCAGTTGAATGAAATTGAGTGGATTAGCGCGGACTGGCTGGATCGACGTTACGACAGTAGTTTATCGCTGCGTGATACCTTCCTCACTGCCTTCGTCAGGCCGTTTAAAACGGGTGGACTTGGCTCGTCGGGTAGGATCAATTAAGCGCTGAAGCTAGTGCGTCCGACGTATATTACTGTGTGAGTCGATGGAGAGGTTGCCAAGGATGAATTCAACAGGGTCGTCTCCGAATTTTTGGGACTGCAATTAACAGGGTCATATTGAATTACTCTTAAATCTCGCTTGATTTTTTTCTGCGATGCATCCGAAAGGGAGAAAAAATTGATACGCCAAGCTGGCCTCCGACAACAATGCGATACGAAGAAGAGAAGATAACACCGAACATCTAGCAGGGTCCTGATTCAGGACTCGCTGCGGTTGTGATGAAACATCCGGGCAGGGGTTGGCTGAAGTTTGGTTTACCTGTGATGCACCCTTTACATGGCACGGATGTGTAGAGCAGGTCTCTACGCTCAATTTATGAAACCGCTGGCAACTCGGACCTTGTAAAGGCTCGTTCACAAGATGACAAGGGAAGGCTGAGCAGACTACCTCGACGCTGGCTGATCAGAGTACCAATATGAAAGGTCCTTTGACTGGCTCTCAGTTCAAGTTTCAGAGATCGATCGTGTTGAAATCACTTGAGCTTGTGTCCCTGTGCCTTCAAAAATTCGTTGGTGATGGGGTGAGCAACAGACATGCTTTTTTTAAAGCCACAATCCTGAGCTTGATGAGTGCAATTGGTAAATTGCGAATATCCGACCAGTATACGTCATGCAGAAAAATAGCATCTGTTACCCGAATGACATGGAAAGCTCCTGTACCCTTTTCGTCGATCGGCGCAGCCCACTCCTACGATGTGCAAGTAATGTGACAATTGGATGGCTGCTCCATAGAACGATAGAATCACACCACCACCTAAAGACCTTTTGACCGCTGCGCTGGTAGTAAAACTGGAAACGAGTTGCTCAATCTGGGAGCTTCCAGAGAGGGAATTTGCGCTTGGGTAGCGCCTGCGTTGTAGCTTTCTTTTCATAACGTTGTAGTAGCCGGTTGAACTGGAAAACGAGTGGTTATATGTATAGATCCGCAAGTCGTAGGCCCAGTATATGTGTTTTACATGTGGGAATCTATAAATTCTAGGGCTTGGTGGCAAGTAAAGCAGCACTTGCAATGATTAGGGTGCCCGGGCTCGAGCTGAGTGGGGGTCGTTGGGAATTAATGATACATTGCTTCTAGTTAGGTGGGTGTTGGAAGTATGTGAAAGGAGACGAGGAGGTGGCGCTTCCAAGGCGTTTAGACCTTGAATCCGAGGCTACGCATGCATGCAAGGTGAGCCTGCAGTTCTGTTTTGCATTTGCCGTCCGCTTCCGAAGGATCGTACTTCAGGAAGCAGTCATCTCGGGCTCGTTTTGTTTCTGGACAAGCGCAGCATCTTTAATGAAGACCTAGTGAGTATCTGTCGTGCTATGCGTAGAAAATATACCTACGGCTTCAGGCCCTTTGGGTTCAAAGTGTTCTGCTTCGGGTCGGTTGGGTCATAAGGACATTTGTCAGCTGCAACTGGTGCAGCTTTACTTGAGCCGGACCACCATTCAGAGATCTATAATGCCAGTAAGTTATTGACCAACACAGATGTTGAAGTTGTATCACCTTTCCGAACATTGTATGAAGAATAAAGTTGGTTCAAAGGAAGGAAGGTTAAGAAATAAATTACACCACAACCTCGGTCGCGACTCGGTCAACGGATAATAAAAGCACATGATCGAAACATATTCGGCAACACCCAGACGTACCAGGACATTGCCGATTTGGTGCTGAGTGTGGTGGACTTGTATTTCTGGCTAACAGTATCCGTCATCGTACCATCCTTCCTTTACCCATATCTATACCCTTCGTTTATCAGTCGGCTCAGTAACATCAATTCTGGGCGCTTTTTACAACTTTATGTCCTTGTAATCGACAATTTCAACGAGGAGGCTTTACTCGACATTCACATCTAGCCGCAGCATGCTTCACAAAGGCGTGTGGTTATCGCTTCTGCTCGCTCTTAGTGCGCAGGCACAAAGTTGCGAAAATTATGGGACACCGAACGGGTCAGATTGCGCTTGTCCAGTAGGCTTTGGTGGTTCAACATGTTCACAACCGGCTTGCGGAGGGACAATATTCCAGGGCTCGCAACGATCTCTCGCGCCACCAATCGGCCAGTTCTCAAATTTGACGGCTTCAGGATGTAATTGTGCGGACGGTTGGACAGGTACGGGATGCAACGTTTGCACCTCTAGCAACGCTTGTACTGCAGGCCTCAACTCTGTTTCAAACGGTGGAGACTCGTCAACGGTGCCTGGTTTGTCTGGAGGACTTTCAAACCTAGTTTGCAACCAGCAAGCACGCGTCTACGCATCCAGCCAAATGAGTTGTCGCGTCGAGGTAAGACTTCTCCTCAGTTACGCTTTGAATGTTCTCTCATCCTTTCTGGTTACAGAATCCAACCCTTCAAGCCATCTACCCAGGAATGTCAACCTTGAACATCATGCGTACCATTAACCCCTCCCGCTCGCCTCTTCCTGGAAAGACCACTTTTGGACAAAACGGCACCATCTTTGCTCAACTATTCTTTAACGGTGTCGAGCAGTTTTATTGCCAGGCGAACAGTTGTACCCAAGAGCTCAATTCAGAGGGTACTGGTAGCGCAAACTGGGAGTGTCAGAATTTACAATGCACCTGTCGTGCAGGGACGACGTTTTGCGGCGCTGTAGCAGCCAGCGACCTCACTAAACCCATCAATGGACTCACTGGTACACTTGGGATCAAATGTGGGGCAGTCGACGGTTCAACAAACTCTGCTAGCTGCACTTTCGTACAAAGCACACTGCAAGGCTTGTTCGGCCCACAAGGACTTCCTCTTAACGGATGTACATTTGGCGAATGTGTTAGCCAACAAGTTATCGATACGGACGACCCGGGCAGCAGTCTTGCTTCAAAGCACCATAAGTCAAAACCACTCAGTGGAGGCGTCATCGCTGGGCTGGCAGTCATTGGAGCGTTGATCCTTATTGCCCTGCTAACTCTGCTTCTGGGCTTGAGGAGCCAGCGTACAGCGAGGCGGGCTGACCCTTCGTCCAATGAGCGCTCCAAGGTTTCTGTTATGTGGTCCAATTTGACCTATATCATTGCAGCTACTGGGGGAAGGCCGCTTGTTCGCATGCGACACAAACTTGTAGGAGGCTCGACGCCTTTGGAGACAACTGACAAGGTTATCCTTGATCAAGTGAATGGAAGCGTCCGTCGAGGTCAGATGATGGCTATTCTTGGCCCTAGTGGTAATTACTCTATTATCTGCTCAGCCGGCAAGTAGCTCAAGTCATTATCTCGCTTAGGTGCTGGAAAGACGACCCTTGTCGAAATTCTAGCTGGAAAAGGCAAGACAGGCACGATTCATGGCGGTGTCAGTTTCCCATCGGACGACATGAATAGCACGAAACCACCTCGAATTGGATTCGTAGCACAGCAGGACGTCCTACCAGCGACGTTGACAGTTTACGAGACTCTATTATTTGCTGCTCGGCTCAGACTCCCAGAAAGCATCACGGACCAGGAGAAGCAGCAGCGTGTCGAAGTGCTCCTCAGTAAGCTTGGCATTGCTTCTATCCGAAACTCGAGGATCGGTGATGCGACAGGGAGCAAGGCAAGAGGGATTAGTGGTGGAGAGATGAGGAGAGTCAGTATTGGGATGGAGTTGATTGCTGACCCTGATGTGTTGTTGCTTGATGAGCCGACTTCGGGATTAGATTCGGTGTCTGCTGCGAGGATCGCGAATGTGCTCTATGATATTGCCCATGATCCAGTTAACCCAACACCGATTATTGCTTCTATTCATCAACCGAGGTATTTTGTTTCTTTCAATAACACTATCCCTCGTCTAATTAATTGCACGATTACAGCTCCCAACTATACCACAAATTTGACCTCGTCATGGTCCTTGCGCATGGTCGTTCACTATACGCAGGACCAGGAGGGTTTGCTCCAGCGCAGCATTTCGCCAACACGGGATTAGTCCCTCCTTGTCAGCAAGGCTACAACGTTGCTGAATACCTCCTCGAAGTCGCCAATGACCCGCCTGTCAGTCTCTTCCAATTCCAAAACTACCACACACAACCATCCTTCATCACATCCGCGACGACACCCGACCCCAACGTCACGCAAGAAACGCATTCTGAGAAGACCGATGTTGCATCTCCAGAACCTGAGACATCGGGGACGAAACCGGAGACGGAAAATATTGAATATCCACCGATGAATGGAAATGGAAATGGCCATGGTGTTGTTTTCCAGGGTGGTACGACGAAGAGGAGAGGCAGGACTCAGTACGCTGCTACGTTTTTGACGCAGCTGCAGTATTTGTGCGGAAGGGAGTGGAAGATCCTCAAGCGCGACCGATCGTTGTTCCTCACCCATTTGGTTGTTTCTGCGATTCTGGGTGTATTTTGTGGTATGTTTAAGCCTTTGGTGTGGTCGGTTAAATCGGAGGTACTCATGGACTGCCATTTTAGGTGGCCTCTACTTTGATACGGATATTACTATTGCTGGTTTCCAATCTCGTGTCGGGTGTTTGTTCTTCCTGGTATGTTGTATTCCTTGATTTCTTGATTTCGCCTATCTAATTTTACTGTTAGGGTGCTCTCATCGCTTTTTCATCACTCAGTGCCCTTTACAACATGGTCGACATCCGACCTCTCTTTTTGCGCGAGCGGGCAAGCTCATATTATAGCCCAACTGCCTGGCTGCTGTCTCGTTTCTTCTTCGACATGATACCCCTTCGTCTCATACCCACTATTATTGTGTCCACAATGTCAGTCCTCCCTTTTTTTTTATACCTATTTATACGGCACTATTCTGACGCTTATTATTAGCACCTACTGGATGGCAGGCCTTGCACCCGAAGCTACCAACTTCTTCAAATTCCTGCTTATTCTCGTGCTCTACAGTTTAGCCATGACGCTATTTGTGAGTGCTAACTATAGATGACCCCCAAAATGACCTTTCTAATCTAATTTCTCTTTCCTTTCCTTCTCTTCCTACAGAACTTCCTCCTGGGCACATTATTCCAGAATGGCGGGATCGCCATCCTCCTCTCCGCCCTCTCTGCGTTGTTCCAAATGACATTCGCAGGCTTCTTTGTGCACCTCAATGATATCCCGCCTGTTCTCAGATGGCTGCAGTGGATTTGTCCGCTAAAATATACCCTGGAAGCGTTGTCTGTGAACGAGGTAGCTTCAGGGCTCATGATCAAGGATACACTGCAGGGCGTGCCTGTAGATATTTCAGCTGCGTTGATTATGGAATTGGTATGTCTTTTTTTGCGTTTCCTTTCATATTTAAATTTGTGGTTGTTAATCATGGATTGTAATTTAGCTTTTCGGGTTTGGTTTGGACAATTATTACCGAGACGTCCTAATTTTGGTCGGGTTTATTCTTGGATTTGGGATTGCCGTTATTGGGTTTGTGTGGTTGAATGTGAGGGAGAGGCGGTAGTTTTGTTGCCACTGACGGACAATTTGACACTGTACGAGTAGTAGTATTTTATATACCCTGTTGTTACCTATATGCAAACACTGTTGGCTCTTTTCTGGTAGCACATGTAGATTATACACAGGTTAATTGGTGTTGCATTGGGTTCGAGTTACATTGACATTGACATGTTGACATTTCAAACTGGTTGAACTAGCTAAGACGAAAGAAAATATGATAAAAGGGCTACGGGCGAAGGTGTTAAGTGGCCTCTGAACTGACGTCGGCCTCCTCGCCTTGGGATTCCGTCATCTCTGCCGTGTCCAGTAATTCGTCGTCTTTGGCATCGTCGGTTTTCTTGCCCTTTGAAGGCTTGCTGCCCAAGACGGTGGCATTGATACTAAGAATAAGAAATGAATTTTCAACCCAATAACAGAGACATTTGACACATACCTCAACATAACCTGCACTTTCTCCCTCTCTCCTCCCTCACCTGCGCCACCCAAAAGCTCAACCACAATCCGCTTACCTCCCTTCCACCCATAGCTCCCAGTTGAGAATGTGCTAGGCACGAGAGTGAGGCTCCCGATGTGCCCTGAATCCCCTGTGGTGGAGTCAGTGGTTAAGCTTGTGTCAGAGCCCTCGGAGCTTGGACTGGCTCCCAGAGGCAGAACGGCTTCGGATTCTGCTTGCCCGTCGGCGAGGACGTTGATAGCGTCGTGTGGGGTTGTGGGGGGCTTGATGGATGGTGGGGTGTGGGAGATGGTGATGTGAAGTGGGAGAGCGTTGGCTTTGAATTGGGCTATGGTAGGTAGCTGTAATGGGGTTTTGGTAATTAGGTGTTGGAGAAGGATAGAGACGACAGAAATACGCACTTTAGAGCTGGTGGCTTTTGCCGTACTCCCATTCTTGGGTTTCTCAGTTTTAGCGCTCTTTGATGAGCGTCTTGAGGTTGATTCAGCAGAATCTTCTGCGGCACGTTTAGCTCCTACTATGATGAGAGTCACAGAGAGTGATTTAGTGTCTTTATCCGAGGTATTGCTATTTAACGAAAACAACTTACCTGGCATGATGCTGCTGCTGGTTTCAGAGAATACAAGTTCGAAGATGGGTTGGGTTCGTTAAGAAGATGGACGAGCGTTAGGAAGGAATGGAGCTAGAACGGATTTGTTTGGCTCTTATAGGTAAGCGGCGCGTTGTTGAGCGGGGGCCAATGGACCATGGCGACCAATGACGTCACGCGTCGTCAATTGTAACGACGCGTGTCATAGCCGAAGACAGGGGCTAACCGTGTTTTGCGAGTTCTTCATCATCATTGAATATGCTACCCATGGGGCATTATATCACTCTGCATAAATTTATAGAGCTATATTACAATGCGGTCGTAAGCTGCCTGCTCATGCCAAACCAAGGCCGCTTCTTAGCTTCTCCAGGACAATCTGCACACCCAGCCCATTTCTGCGCATTTATAGCTGCTTTGATACCATGGAGAACGCTGCCCGATGGCCGTACATACTCAGACTGGGATCAACAAAAAACAAGCAAGTCCACATCGAAAGGAAAGAAACCAAATGAGATGCGTGGGAACTTGTGGAAGAAAGACAAACATAAGTCTGAATTGCTTCATTCTGTGTTTGCATCCAACATGATGCATGAACCTCTGTGTCAATAAAACGCTGGATTTGTTTTTCGAGCTACTTGATATATTGCAAATACATATTTGCGCCTTATAGAATTGTCAAGCTCACGCCTGCTTTGCCTCTTTGGCGACAGTTGATGAATGGCAGACCACTGTAGGCTCGCTCTTGTATGTCTTGCTCGAAGATGATTATCAGAAGACGCGCCTTGGCGAATTTAGAAAAGTTTAACTCGCCGTCCACTCAAATGGGGGTGTTTTCGGATGGAGAGTGGGAAGGTAACGTTTACCTAGTTATGAGGAGGATAGCTTGACCAAATATAGCTGAATGACTTGGGCAGAGGCTCGAAGCAGGAATCGTACGGTATGGTGGTCTTAGGGTTTCTTCTTTATCTCGAGGTGAGTCACATTACTCGAATGGGAACATCTAATTAAACCTTAATCTATTTGATGTCAACTGAAACTCGCCAGTCAGGGATCTATAAATTCGCCATTGCCTTTCGTTCCTTCTTCTTATCCTCTTCCACTTGAACCACCACAAGAATGAGTGGTCAACCTGGAAACGGCCAAGTAGTCTTCTCTGCTACTACAAACTCTTTCCCAATCTTAAACATCCCCGATGAACGGTACTATCAGTACACGATTGATATCGCGACATCGAGTTCATCCAGCAAGAAAACCGCGTTGAGCCGCCAAAAAAATATTCAACTTCTTCATCATTTACAGCACACAGTTTGCCCAAGGATATTCAATCCGCGTATTATTTACGATGGTGAGGCGTTGGGCTATTGTGCAGCTCGCCTTGACTTCAGTGGTCGCCCATCTGCTTCTGTACGCGCCGACACGACCATTTTCAACTGAATTCCTCTAATCGTCTCACTTCTTAACAGTTTACCATATCGCTTAACTCCTCTGAAATTGTTACTCGTGGTGTCACGATAACCATTGCTAGGACCGCTGGTGAACCCATCAATCCTCGGTAGGTGTATACTTGGGACAACGTTATCGTCTTGCCAAATTTAATTATACCTGACTCTTCTCTCTTCTTCTCGATTTCATTTAGTGAGGCACTTAGCACAGTGGCCAGGAAGGGGATTACCCCTGAGGCACAGGTTGCCTTGAATTTGATCCAAAATATCATCAGGCAATGGCCCAATATGTAAGTAATCCCAGGCTTTATATTCAACACTCGACATGTTGTTCATCGCGCATATAATTGCGATTTACTAGGCAACACGCAAACAACGGGCGGGCTTATTACCCTCTTCCTCGCAGCGGTAAAGGCGAACCCATTGGTGCAGGATTGGAGCTCCTTCGAGGAATTTTCCAGTGCGTTGATTTCCTTGTGACAAGGCGGGCGAGTTTTATTCATTGTTCCATGTTCAGATCTGTTCGACCTTGCAGTAATCCCAGAACACCGTTGGTTCTCCAGATCGACACTTGCACAGCAGCTGTGTAAGTTTGATCCTTATATATGCGCATATATCTACTTCTGGCTCTGCTGACCTGTCATTTTATCTCCAGGTATCAGTCAGGGCCGCTCATAAACCTTTGCATGGATTTTTTGAAGTGCAGAGATGTCGCAAACTTGAGTTTGGCAGAACACAGCTCTGGGTTTAGGGCCTTAGAGAAACACCTCAAGAAACTGAAAGTCAAATACAGCCCTAACGGCAGATTCGACAATCCACGTCAACTGAAGACCAAAGTCATATTCGGACTGGTGGCAGCGGCAGGCCGATATGAATTCGTGCGAGACGATCATCGCGTGACTGTTGCGGTATCTTGACTCCTTTGTACCCTCTGAGAACATGCCCTGCTAACTTTTTATGCCTTCTACTTCTAGGAATTTTTCCATCGTTTGCATGGACTCCCTGTGAAGCACGTCGATATTATAGGTGTTCGTTTCACACCTCGGGAATCTGAGCGCCCTGTCATTGTCCCGCTTCAGTGCTGTTTCGTTGAACCCGGCCAGCTCTTCAAGAAGAAAATACCGGATAACCTTGTCCACAAGGTTGTAGACTTCGCAACTCTGAAACCGCGGGACAAGAAATATGCTATACTAGACGCAGTACGTTGTTTTTCCATTGGCCAAGCACAATGTATTTATCCACTCTCTCAGGTTAAGAACTACACTCGATCCGAGTTCGTTCACGAATCACGGATCAACATTGACAGTCAACCAATGGTGGCTCCAGCGAGGCAAATTTCACCTCCAGGGATCCTTTACACACAACCGGGGCAACCTGGCCAAAAGCCAAAATTGACCACTGCCGTAAGCTCAACGTCCATTCAAGAGATGTTTATTCAAATTATTGAATATGTTCTATTTTCTTCTTCAGGCTGTCAGGGATGGCGCTTGGAATGTGGCTGGTTCCGGGATGCTACTGCAGGACCCTCAGGCAATGGAACATTGGGGCTACATTAACCTCCGTCCAGACCAGATCTCTATGGAAGAATTTCAAGCCAAAATGATGGAACTCTGCAACCGCTGTGGTGGTTTAGGTGCGTGCGATTCAACCGAGTCTGGTACCAAATTCCTTTTAACCCGGGAGGGCAGGCATGAAGGTACAGCCGCCGTTGTTTCAACTGCAAGGCAATCCCCAGTACCCCACTGGTGTGAGGTCTCTTCCTGACATTGCTTTGCTTCCTTGGTAAAGCTAACCTCAACGACCAACTAGCAACTCGACGCAGCTACGCAGGCGATTATGCAAAAGTATGGCACTCAGAGTGTTCCGTTTGTAGTCGTTGTCGGCCTCCCCGACAATTCTGCGGAGATCCGTCACCTTGTTAAGCATTGGGGGGACATTCGTAACGGTCAGTAGTATCCCCTACCATTCCAAGATAACATGCTTGCTTACCACTTTTGTTTGGTAGGGTACATCACCCAATGCCTACGCATTTCGAAAGTCAGAAGTGCGAGGGAGCAATATTGGAGCAACGTTGTTCTAAAGTAAGATAGCCTCTCTTTGAATGGCAAATTTCGATATCCTCTGACAAATGACCATCATGAAGATTAAACGCACGGCTTGGAGGTCGTAACAATATTGTGGACTCTCATGCGCTTCGACAAGCACTAATGGGACCCAGTAACATGGAGATTACCGTTGTTATGGGTAAGTAGCTCTTGTTGCGCTCTAGGTTTTTTTAACCCTGTGTAATGTGTAGGTGCAGATGCAAGCCACCCCGCGCCTGGAGTACAAAAACCGACCGTAACGAGTCTCGTATTTTCCAAAGACCAGTTCGCAACGGCATACAGCGCAATCACATCGATTCAGGAACCACGAACTGAAATAATAGCCAACATGAAAACGCTTGTCTATACTGCCTTGAAGATTTTCACAGAACAGATTAAGAAGCCCTTGACGCGTATTCTGTTCTTTAGAGATGGTGTCAGTGAAGGCGAATATGACGAGGTTCGAAAGAGAGAATTGACAGCGATTGAGGGTGCATATTCGTTCCAACTGCTTTTTTTTCCTGCTTCTGGATGCTTATGATGGCATTTGCGATTTTATGTAGATGCGATCCAGATGGTATGGGCGAAGTACAAATTTACAGCACCCAAACCGAAGATACTTTTCATAATCGTTGGGAAACGGTGCGTTCACACACTTACCCAGGGGTTAATGGGATGCTGACGTTTTACAGTCATCACTCGGCCTTCTTCAACGGTGATATGTTAGCGCTATCGCTCTATTCGAACGGTCGAGGTGATTGACCATTAGTCTTTCTAGGAACTGCTCGGCCGGTACCGTCATTGATCAAGGGGTTACACTGCCGAATGAGCTGAATTTCTATCTCCAAAGTCACTCCGCCATCCGGGGTAGTAAGTGCATCTGAATTTGAACTTCCTAGCTGCGTCTTATTCATTCGAAAGCTGCACGTTCTGGACACTATGTTGTGCTTCGGAATGACATCTTCGACAACATCCAACAGTGAGTGTTGGAAACCTTCGAAATTGTGCAAGTCTCTGACCTGCATGCAAATTATGATAGAATCGAAGAGGTTGCTTATTCGTTATGCTACGTATATGCGAAGGCGACCCGTTCAGTTTCTATTCCCGCACCGGTTTATTGTACGTTTCGTTGCTTGCTCGTTCTGTTGTGTCGTTGCTGAAGGGTTTGATTCAACTATAGATGCTGATGTACGCACTGGAAACTGTGATTGATTCAGTCTTATCTTTAACTGAATTTCTTTTTAGCTCGCTTGCGCACGCGGCGACTTCCACCTCGACCCTCGATCCCGTTTGCTCAGCGACAGCGGTTCCGTGAGCAGCGGTTCCAATAATGGCTTCGATATGGACGCATGGAGGCAAGCTTTCCAGTCCGCTCACAACGATCAGAGATATAGGATGTACTTCTTATGATTGCTATGCTGGTCCATGTTTTTGTTGCACAGCTATGCGGTTCGTTCCCCAGGCAGTTACATCATGATTTCGCGCAGTTTATTATTATCTCGTAACTAAACTTTCGATAGTTGATTGCTGGCAGCAGCTCATTTTAAAGTAGTTTGACATCTGTTGTTGTCATTTTTGTTCGTTATTTGTTGTTGTCCTTTAGTTTGTCAAGTCGATTTGCAGGTGTATATTTTATCGCTTTTATTATGTTGTCCATGCCTCATGGTAGACTGAGACTATCTTCCTCCGAGAAGCCCACCCCTCATGGTTACTTCTAGGCGCAGTGAAAACGGTAGACGAGGGAGAACAAGGCCGTAAGGTCATGATCGCGAATTCAAGTTGCTCGACTCTGTGTGCACGGCCTTCAGACCACGATGCGATCTGATGACCTGCCAAATAGGGGCTACGCGAAACTCCGACTCTCACAGTGCACAGTGCTTAATGAGATGATGATGACTCTCCATTACTTTGAGCTGCACCGTGACACAGCCTACAATCATATTTACATGGAGACAGGAGACAGCTGAGTCACTTGAATTCTTTCCAAGCTGCCTTTAGCATAACCACCTTGAATTTGGGTGAGTGGATTTAGTGTCTCCCTTTGGAGTCCTCTCAGGCTAGTGTGCTAACCAGTCTAGGGATTTGAACTACAGTCACAACCATGGTGCTGAGACCTGCTGTAGCTTCAGGTCACCCTTTCGGAGAACGTTGGAGCAAATTTGACGCACTTTTGTCGCCCTACATAGCGCACAATGACCTTCCTCCAGAGGACGTAATCTCCGATCTCAAAGTTGCATTGGTGCAGCCCCGACAAGACCTTCAGCAAGTTAAGCAGACGATCAAGGTGCTCAGTCTGACCTTGGATGCTCTGAAGAGAAGATGCGAGGATTTGGAAGATGGGATCGCAACCTACGAGCCTATTCTTTCGCCCATGCGACGATTACCAGACGACATGTTAGAGGAGATATTCTATCATTGTCTTCCTGCCCATCGCAATCCCATCCCTTTGACTACAGAATGCCCACTCGTGTTGACCATGGTGTGTCGCAAGTGGCGAGCTGTTTCGTTGGCTGCTCCACGACTTTGGTCGAGGCTGCATATCTCGTTTGAGGTGGAGCCGCGATACTATAATTTGACGGACGACTTTGTGTGGCCCATTCGTGTCGCGGGGTTGCACCAGTGGCTCAACAGATCCGGTGCTCTTCCGTTATCCCTCTCCCTCTATTGCAACGACTCTGTATATGGGGACATGTTTGACCCTTCGTTTGCGAGAGAGGTGCTGATGGTTGTCAGACAACACGCCCACCGATGCGCCTCTCTCGAGATGCGTCTTTCGCAGGATATCCTCAATATGATGCACACCATCATCGACATTCGCCCGGAGGTTTTCCCGGTGTTGACAACTATGCGACATTGTCCGAGTTATGGGTCGGCAACAACAGCAGACGCTGCTCAGACGTTGTTTTCGCATTGGCTTGCTCTTCCTACGTTACGGGAGATACACCTTGCCACATACAGTGCCCCACCTCATTTGACGGATGCCAGCTCCCTCTTCCGCTGGCCATTATCGCTGACCCGCCTTTCGCTTCATATGGGGAGCAATCGGTACATCCTCCTCAATATCCTCAGGCAATGCACTCTCCTTGAAGAGTGCGCACTGATCGTAGATAACTTTGACCTTCAGCTGACTGATCCTGAGGAATCGGAGCCCATTTGCGCTGATAAGATCACACTGCCACATCTCAAGACCCTCAGTATCGATGGAGAGCAGGATGGACAGGAGAGTATATGTGGGCAGCTGGACGCCCCTGCGTTGACCCACTTTTTGTTCTTCCCGCCTTGTTATGGTACCCGATATCAGACGATCAATAGGGAGTTGGATCATGTACCACGGCCAGCGCACTCTCCCCTGTTGACATTCCTTTCTAGCTGCCGCTCCCTCGAGATCCTGACTCTTAACTCTGCACGCATCATCGGGGCCGATTTCCAGGCTATATTGGAAGCGACACCAACTGTGACTACGCTAATCCTCGACCATCGTCTGAGCAGCTTCCACCGCTCATCCTTTACGGAAAACACACGCCCCGAGTGGTGTAATTTCGACTACAATCTCTACCCGCTACTTAATCAGGAGTTTAGGTCTAAAACCCTCGACACGGCGGTTCCGTTGGAGCAACCTCTACTACCTAATCTTAAATCATTCACATTATTCAGCCACCTCCAACATAGTGACGCCCATATGTATCATGACCTGCTGATCGATTTCTGCAACAACCGCATTCGTGGCGCTGGACACCCTTCTGCGAGCACGGATACCCCTTCCCTTGCTAACACCGACGCGACAACTGACATTGTCAAGCCTGCTCCTGCCGTTGCTTCTCTCGAGTACATCAAGATCACACTTGATGGACTCATTGACTCAAACACGGCAGAACCGGGGCTCGAGCTCATCGAGGTGGATATTGAAGCAGATATTGCGAAACACGCAGAGTCGGTGGGCAAGGTGGTGGGCAAGGATCTGAATTTGGATATCTCGTACCCGTGGGTGGATGCGCCTCAGCATATTCCCTTGAAGACAGGACCTATCTCTGTGAAGGAGGGGCTGGATTATCAGACGGATTATACGTGGCCTTATGTTGATTGATGCGTTGGGCTGGTATGTTTCTCGAGAGCTTCTTCTCAGAGCGATGAGAGGGAATTTGTATCTTTCTAGCATAGTTAGTGCGTATGTTTTACTTACACATCTTGGGACACTCTTTTTCTTCTGTTTTCTGTAATAATTAGCAATTTCTTGGGATAACAGCCATTCACGAGTTGTGTAGAAAATCGAATAATTAGTGTTATATGTATATTAGCCATAGACATGCGTTTACATATCGAATTCAAAATCAGAATCAGAGTCATTTTTTGAGCGAATGTTTTGGGGGGCACGGGCGTTGGTGGAAGTGGCAGCAGAGCGCATTCGCGATGAAGGCTCGTCAAATTTGTAGTCGTCGTCGCTGTCTTCGTCCCGTTTTGAGCTTCCGGGTTGGTCACTTGGTCCTAGCTGTTCTGGGAGGTCAAGAGCGCCTGTGACGAGCAGTATCGCCTCGAGTTCTAGAGGTTGGTCATGTTATTTACTGGACCCACAAACGCACTCCTTGTTTTTGTCTCACCTTCTTGCTTCCTTTCCCGGTCGGCGCCCCAAGCTACGATCTGATGTCGGATTTCACCTTTGCGATAGACGATGATCATGGGTATTCGAGAGTCGGGGAGGTTGGCGATGCATTTGTCGCCGACTATCGAGACGAATTTAGTTCGTGAGTATCGCTCGGCGAGGTTGCGGATGTGTTTGAAGGTGATATCACTTCTGGGAATACTATGTCCCCGTTGAATGTTAGTTCATGGGTGAAGGTGTGGGTGGATAGAAAGCGTACCCGTCTTTGTATAGGAAGGCGACGACTCCTGTTCCCCTCTCGTTGTCATCGTCCTCTTCGTCGATCTTACTTGCTTCTGTGATCTCCCTTGTGTAGTCTTCCCGACCAATGGGATATACACGTCCAAATCTCGCCCTCTTTTGCTCCTTCCGATCATGCTCCAGTCTTTGTTGTCTATACTCCAAAACCAGACGCTCAGTTTCGTCGTCGTGTGCGTCTTCTCCTAGTTCTTCCAGTTCTTTGGGTGTGAACTCGGCCAAGACATCATCAAGGGTAGGAGATGGGGGTGGTGAAGGTGAAGGCGGTGCCTCTTCTTTTGGTGGTATGATACCGTACTTCCTCAGTGCATCATTGCTAATTATTATCTGTCAGTGCAGGTTAAACCACGAAAATGGATAACAACTCACAATTCTGTGTCCTCATTTGGATTTACAGCCATGATGGTTAGAAGCAAGTGATCAGGTCGATTGAAGTAGGAGCCACGGATCGTCAGATGATGGATCACAACCTTGTCGATGTTCAACGTCTTGAATTCTTCGACTTTAAACTGTGTAAATGTCTGCGGACGAGTATTATGAGGAACATTTTTGCTGATTAGCAGCTCGAAAGCTATGCTACTCAAATCGCAGCCGCAGTCCGCAATCAGATATGGACAACGGGCATTTAGCACGTCCAGCCAATCGGATCACTTGGTTCTCTCGGTACCCATGACTGCCAGTTTCTCAGACTCGACCATGTTCAACTCTTCAAACCATTGTTACTGATCATCACCTTCACGAGGAGGACAGCTTGTTTGTGTCCTACAAATAACTCATTGTAAACGTGTTATCATCACTTCGTTTTCTACCAACAACCATGACACAAACGGATATACCCCGCAAGTACCAAGAGGAAATCTTCTTGCGAGCTCGGAAAGGTGCGGGTTCGACGCGTCGAAATCGTGATAACTAGTCTTACATGAGCTGCAGAGAATATAATCGCAGCTATGAACACTGGTTCTGGGAAGACGCTTATTAGTCTACTTCTGATTAAATGGATTGCGAGCCAGGAGGCGCACAAAGGCAAGGTCATCATATTCCTTGTGCCGAAGGTTACCCTTGTCAAGCAACAAGCAACATACCTACAACAAAGATTGCCATCCGAATTCAAGGTTACAATGCTATACGGTGCATTGGAGACGGATCTCACAGATAGGAAGGGTTGGAAGAAGAGAATGGATGGATCAGGTGTGCTGGTCATGACTGGTATGCCCAATTAGCGCCCGAGCGATGGCTGCGCCTGATATCCCACTCAAGCCCAAATCTTCCTCAACCTTTTGACACACTCCCTCTGGGGTCTCAACAAAGTTTCTTTGTTGATTTTTGACGAGTGTCACCATGCTCGCAAGAATCATCCCTACAATGTTATTATGCGTGAGTATTTCCACTCGAAACCAGGCTCTGATGTGCCAAAGGTGTTTGGGATGACGGCGTCGCCGACTTGGGACGTAAAGGACCCTCAGAGGTCGATGGAGGAACTCGAACAGAATTTAGATGCGAAGATTATCGGAGTACGCGAACATGTGCAAGAGATGGAGGAGCATTCGGCAACCCCCACAGAGGTATTGTGCATTTACCAAATTGCGTACAATACCCCTAACATACATATCCAACAGATCATCAAGCTATACCCCTATCCTCCCGAAAGCTATGATTACCCATACCCAACCATATATCAAGCTCTGGCAGTCATTGATATCCAAACCTGGGACAAACTCGCTATACCCTGGATGATGATCCATAATCGATACCAAGGGACGCTTTATAATCTTGGCCTGATTCCTGCGAGCATGTTCCTCTTCCAGGAGATCCAATACCATGTGTCTACCTTCGTTCAAGAGAACCGACATCGCGTCCTTCGAGCTATGGAAGCAGACCATGATGCCATGAATACAGACACACAAGACGGACAAGGCCAACCAATCTCAACGGCGAAATCTAGCCTTCCAGAGGAACTTTTCCTCGTCATTGACATTCTTGTCGACTACCAATCTGTTTTCTTTCCTGATGACCCTTCACTTTCCCTGGAACAGGATCTTATGAACTGGAGCACACCCAAAGTTCAGACCCTTGTCGATCTGTTGCTGGAATACCATACGCCTACGTTCCAGTGTATTGTTTTTGTGGAACAACGTCAAACTGCATCCACGCTGGCTAGGATGCTGGACTTGACACCTCGCATTCGCGGAAAAATTAGATGTGGTCATCTAGTCGGGATTGGAGTGGGTGCCGATGGGTTGTCGAGGCAGAACGATGTCTCGACTCGTGATGTGGTCCAAGAATTTCGTGATGGCAAGATAAATACGCGTAAGTGCCACGTTTTACTGATGTTATATAACAAAGCTCAACTTCGTTCTGTTTGTTTACTTTAGTGATCGCGACTTCAGTTGCGGAAGAAGGCCTGGATTTCAAAGAGTGCGATTTGGTCATCCGGTTTGATGGTTTACCGCACAACGTAGCCTACGTCCAATCACGCGGAAGAGCGCGCAAGCGGTCGTCTACATTCGTCGTCCTGGTCGCAGAAGGGGACGTAGCGCAGATCGCTAGATACGAGTCCCTTCGCGATAAAGAGCCGGTCCTCAAAATAGCGTATCAAACCCGCCATTTGCAGATTGAGGAAGGAATACGTTCTGAGGATGCCGACGCGGGATCGGACGAAGAAGATATGGACGACACTCACCCTGCAGACCTGGCTGATCGTGAACGTCATGTTGAGGCCTCTGGTGCTATCCTTACCTACGATAACTGCCTGAGCTTGCTCAACAATCTCTGCTCGCTCATCCCCCGTGATCAATACACCGCAGTTCACGTCCCAGTCTACACCTATAACTATATCACCCTATCTACAACGATGATCGCCGATCCATCTTTCGACCCGTATGCAGTTGGTTACACCGTCACTTTGTCGCTACCTGGTGCACTTAGCCTTCCACGCAGTGAGCTCATCTATGAAGGCCCTCCAAAACGAACCAAGAGGGAGGCAAAGCGAGCTGCTGCATGGAAGGCAGTCCGACGGCTGAGAGAATTAGACGTGTTTGATGAACACCTGTATGCCGTGCCGGTAGATGAAGATGACGACCAAGATGGCACTGTAGGGAGACTGAAGGCGGCGAACGCGGATGCTCGGAAAGCGGTCAAAGATGCAGGTCCTATTATGAACGTAGAGGTTGTCGATCCTTGGGTCATTGGGCAGAAGTTATGGATACATCTTGTCCTTATCGATGAAGAGGTTGTTGGTGGCTTGGTTTGCAGTACAGCGTTCCCTCCTCTCGACATTTTCTCGGGTAGTCAGAGGGTGCGCACTCTGAAACCGAGAGTGTTGCCGTTGATCAATGGGAAGGCGGAGAAAATGACGGTCATGAACGAATTTACTCGACAGTCTGTGTGGATGGCGAATACTGGTAAGAAGCTGGCGCCTCAGGTGGGCTTCTATTTTGTGCCTGTGACGGAGGAGGGTCAGCCGGATTTTCAAACGATGAATGTTGTCTTGGAGAACCCTAGAGGTTGCAGCGACTGGTCATCGATCAATGAAGCACACAATGATAACCTGTTGGTTCATTGTCGACATTTAATGGGGTCTGTGTACCTCCTGCGCAGGATACGCCACGATCTCTCGCCGCTATCTACGCCCCTTCCTGGCTCGCGCGAAGACAAGCATGCCACATATCAAGCCTTTTGGAATGCCGAATGGTCACGAAAGACAAAGCAAATTGATGCTCCTGCCGATGGTCCTCTTATCGAGGTCATTCGAATCGTTCGCAACAATTCATCAAGTACTTCGTTGGACCCGACTACGAAAACCCCTCCGGTTCACACTGTCGAGAATGGACGCATCTTTCCCCTTAAATCCTGCACCTGGTATCCCTATCCCGTTGCTCTGCGAAATGCATACATTCTCCTTCCTGAACTGGCCTATCGACTTACGGTTCGTTATCGAGCACACCGTATACATACTGCGCTTGCTCTTCCACCCATGCCTTCTCCTTTGCTCTTCGAGGCCTTGACCATTCCATCTGCACATAGGGAATACAACAACCAACGCCTCGAGACGCTTGGAGATGCAGTACTTCAAGTTCTTACAACTATACACCTCTTTATGCATTACCCTAATCGACACGAAGGCCAGCTTACAAGGCTTCGCCAGCGCTGCGTCGCCAATCGCTGTCTCTTCCAACGAGCACATGATGTGGGCCTTGAAAGGTATATCAATACCGAGACACCCCATCAACCAAAGTGGCGGTATGGCCTGCCAGTGGACGCGAAGCCGTACAATGAACAGGACAGGAGGCTTCGGAAAGAAGCGAGGAGGGCAGTACCTAGGAGAAGTTTGCAGGATTGCATGGAGGCGCTTCTGGGTGCTTCGTATCTTCTTGGAGGGGTAGACATCGCGATGAGAACGGCCTCTGTGTTGGGGTTGGAAGTGGGCGCACCTGTGCCATGGTTCATGAGGAGCACGGAGACGAAGGCGGTCTATGAAGGGGATGAGCTGCCATTGATGTTCCAAGGACTGGAGAACAACCTGGGGTATAGATTCAAGAATACCGACGTTTTGCGTGAGGCATTGTCTCATCCTTCGTTTGCCACTGATGGATCTTCGTACCAACGCCTTGAATTTCTCGGAGATGGTAAGTTGTTTCTTTTGTCGAGAAGCATAAAAACCTTCTAACCAAGACATTTTAAATAGCTATTCTGGACCTTGTCGTCACCGACTATCTCTTCCAGAAGTTTCCTTTAGCGACGTCGCATCAGCTTAGCCATGCCAAGTCACGAGCTATCTGCTCACCCACACTTGCTCTTGTCGTCGTTCGAAAACTAAAGCTACACAATCTACTCCTCATCAACAGTGTCGATCTCAATTTCGCCATTGAACAATACATTCCTATCCTCGAATCACTCTCTGCTCAAGATGTCTTGCGCAATGGGTGGCGCTATGATCCGCCGAAAGCGATCAGCGATGTGTTTGAAAGTGTCATGGGTGCGGTGTTCGTTGACACTGGATATGACTACGAGAAAACGGCCCAAGTGATGCGCGTCGCAATGGAAGAAATACTCGATTATGTTTCTCCAGATTTAGCACTCGACCCTATGAGCGAGCTGACGAAGTGGGTGGCAGCGAATGGGTGCCAGGCAAATGTGAGGCTCAAGTAAGTTGGCACTTTAATATTTATCTATTCTTGGACAGCACTGATACGTCGCAAATCACCAGTAAAAAGGTCAAGAATCAAGCATTTGGAAAGGATGATATCTCCATCCTCCTGCATGACACTGTCGTTGTCGGACCAGTCGCTTCGACGAGCCTTCAAGTGGCCAAATTTATGGCAGCTGAGAAGGCTTTGGCTATTCTCCAGAACGAGAATTCGGACAAGTCTCTGAAGAAGGTCTGCGTTTGTTCGCAAATCAACGATGCAGCCGACGCCCTTGCTCTCAGTACCGTATCTGACCCTGTCACGGAAGAAGATGGAGATGGGTCTGAGCTTGGTTATGCTTCGTCTTCTGAGGGGGAGAAAGAGGTCGAATCGGTGTTGTTGGTGACGAAGAAAGAGGAAGAAGCCGCACCGTCGATCGATGACATTGGTAGGTCGGATGCCGATATGATGGTGGTATGATGTCATATTCGCTTGGGTTTGCTTTCTGCTCTCTTCAGCAGAGGTTCTGTTGACTGGCTCGATGACTTTAATCCTGAATTAAAATTTTCTGGTCAGTCAACGGGTCCTAAGCTGAATATGTTTTCTGGTTCTTATAAATGCATTTGTGGCTTGCTTGCTTTTTAAAATTTCTCTGATCGAAACCTGTAGGTTAATCATCACCGTTAATGTAGTGCTAGACTTAAGCCGTGTCGGACCTGTGGGTATTTGCGGCACTTACGTTGTAGGTTGATGTTTCTTTGAGACATTATTACCGTATTTTCATACTAGGACACTGAGAAAAGGCAGGAACCGGTAAGGTGTGTGGGCAGCCACTGACTAGCGGGTCCAAGGCTTGAATTTTTGCATATCGGCTTATCTCAACTCCATTGTAATGCACGGACTCTCAAAACTTGCCAGTCAATCAATGTCATCACTTCGCAGACTTAGTTCCAGCGATACTGATAAATTACTGGAATATGGTTGAGGCATTAGCAAGGGAAGAGAATCAAATAGATCACCCCTGGTACATATATTAAATCTCAGGAGTATTAAGATAAATTCTGAGTAAACGCTGAGTAAATACTGGTGTATATGCCTGTTTGATTATCTGTTACCATCACCCCAGGTATGTTCCCAAGGTCTGACCGTGATAATAGGTTGTTTTTCATCCTTTCCATGAACACTCAGGAGTCATAGCGGCTCATCCACATCCTTCTATCATATCATCATACTTTGTCTCACTCCTTACTCGACGCGACGGATTGTCACTTGACTCAGTATTCGTCATCTTCTGTTCCCGCTATCCTCTGGCCCCACCGCCGCCTCAGGGATTGCAGACTCACCCTAATACTTTTTGCCTAGAACCCTGTTTCAGACATTGTTTCATCGAAATGGATGAATCGGAGTCAACACTGAACATGTGATGGGCCCAAGCATGCGATCACTGACAGTGACCGACTTTCGGGGGTTCATATTGCGTGGCGTATCCACACAAGTATGGTCCCTGTCGACATATAAGATTGTCTCGTCTGTCTTTGAACCCGCGAAGCAACCTACTCAGCCGGTATGCTTAGTGAGTAGCCTCTAGGTATATTTTTATTGAGCGTCTATGTGCTTATGCTGTCATCTGGTTAGATCATAGCATTGAGAATCCCAGGGAGATTGAAGAGTATGTCAAAACAGAGGAATTTGACGAGTTTTGTTTATGGGAAAGTGAAGCTCGGAAAGCAGCCCGCAGTATCGCCCCTAACGAAGAAAGTCATGACTCGGACGAGGAATGCGTGCAGTCCAACGGTAGCAAATTTGAAGCTCGCTACTACTACGCTGGTGTTGGTCCAAAGTATCAGTGGCCGACCCTCATCTATCGTACCTCCGAAGATGTATATCGGATGCGATTCCTACCACCGCCACTTAAGAACGCTCTCGTCGTTTCAGAAACCCACGAGTTTGCCCAGGATGGCTTGTGGGATAGGGTTCGCAATAAGGTGCGTAGCTTTTTAATTATGTGAATTAACTTTATTGACGGTCAAGATTAAATATGTCACAAGGTGGTGGAGCTTCTTGATATGAGAAATATCAGGTTTACATCTGTAGACTTTGTTCGTTTTCGGTCGAGAGCTACTAGTATGGGCTACCCAGAAGTCATTTCCAACCCAACTATCTGGATAGGCATCGTGCCCAACACTCTCAACGCTGCGGGTGCCCGAGAGTCAGCCTCGGATATCCGTGCATACCTTGATGAACTCAAGGTTCAAAACATCGACATTGCGTATCGTGAGTCCATTGCCAAGTTCTTAAGCAGTCACGGGCCACCTCTTCTCTATCCCGTTAAACACGACCACCCGCTCAAATCCATGATCGACCCTTTCTGTGTCGCCCTCGGCATTCCGGTATCGGGGCGAAATATCTCTACGCAGGGAACACTTGGGCCTTATTTTCAAGCTGGTGACAAGCTGTATGCTATCACCACGCGCCACAATTTGTTCCCTCTCTACGAAGGAAACGCAGAATACAGGCACAGTGGTCAGAATTTACTCCTCCATTTCTTGGACCCCCGTTTGCTGACGTTTCCTGCGCCCCAGACTCGTCTCTGAAGAGGGATGTTTTTGTCATGAGTGACTGCATATTCAAATCGTACCTAGAGTCCATCCGGATCCACATTGTCCGACGTATCTGGGATAGTCGGCGTGGTCAACAACGCGTCGACGAGTATAAAACCAAGGTACAGACAGGAGTCGACCTCCCGAAGTCTCGATTCACATTAGAGGAGGCGGAAGCAAACCTCGTCAAGTCGCGCGCACAGCTCAATCGCGTCAAGGAGTTCTATGCTGACATTGTCAAGAACTGGAGCTCACGCAAGAATCGCACGATTGGCTTCGTCACTTGGTCCCCGCCTCTCGGGCTCGGTGCTGCTCCTCATTGTTTCACTCGCGATCTCTGTGTGGTCGAGTTGTATGAAGACAAGTTCAGGAACATGATGGGCAACTTTTTAATGGCCAGTGCGTAATACCCTAACCTGCCCTCAGATGTGCGTTAAGCTTGGCCCGTTATTAATGTGCACACCTTTCCAGGTCGAGAGGACTCTTTGGTTGGCAACTGGGTGGGTGGTGTTATTGCACTCCCCTCTTATGGTTTGGATGGGCTGGTCGCGCTCGGAGGCATACTCACCATGGACCAGCTCAACGACCCCACCACCATCAAACGTTTCATTTTTGACTATGTGCACAAAGACTCTGATGAGTCGGAACACCCACCGCGACGTGTGGTGAAACGGGGCTCCAAATCCAACACCACATTCGGCACACTCTCAAGATACATGTCGCACGTCCGCAAGTACACCCTGCTCGGCGACCACATGGACTCGATCGAGCTGCCTATTCTGAATTTTGAAGGTAGGCGCGATTCGGAGTTCTGTCACCCCTTTTGCGAAGAAGGTAACTCGGGGTCGGCAGTGGTCACCTCCAAGGGCGAGTTTGTGGGCTTGCTGAATGGGGGGACGAGCATGGGGTTCAGGGAGTGCGATATTGGTTATGCGACACCATTTGAGTGGGTTTGGGAGCAGGTGTCAAAGGAGTTTCCTGGCGCTAATTTAGATTTTGATAACCCTGAATTAGAGCCTCCTTGTCCTGAGTGGCTCTTACGGCTTGGTTGGACTTCTTATGACAGTGGGCAATTGTAACACTATGCGCACGCTTACCACAATTTGTACTGAGATTTTAATTGGCATGTATGACTGGACATATTTGTGTATGCATTCAACCGTCCGAACACCTCCCGTAGTTAGCGAAAAGCCAATGTCCATTTCGTTGTTCACCCCCCGCTTCAGAGCTTAGGGGTAATCGAACCATATCTAGAAATAAATTCCAAAATGGGCTTCCTTCGACGCGTCTCTGGCAGCTGCGCGTCGTCAACACCGAGTTAGAAGTCTGCTTCAACCACAACGATAGCTCTCTCTATCATGTATCCTACCTCCCAGCACTTTTATTTCTTCTACACTAATATTACCCTTGACAAGTCACAAAATCCGCAGTTCCTACCCTCATTGTCAACGTCATTGCCACATTCGTGCAGAACAAGCGTTTTTGAAGCTCTCAGACCCGGCGGAGTTGAAAGAATGGGGGTATCAACCAATTGTGGAGGAGTACACCTGCTCGATACATGTTTATAATTTTATTCTGCTCACAGAAGTCAAATCCTCAAATCATGCCTTTCATATATGGTGTGCCATATTTGAAACATGGGCACCATCATGATAGTACCATCACAAGTTTCTGCCAGTAGATGGGGACGACATCCTTGCCCACCCCCCGTAAGTCCTAGCCTACCCCCTACTTACTTCATCACTTGATACAGTGTCTGCGCTGAAGAAAGGGAGAATCATCGTAGATCCCGAAGAGCATGAAGGACGTTCAAACTTCAAAGACCAGGGCGGCTCCAAGGAAATAAGAGAGCAGAGATAATTTGGGAAAACGGGTCTGAGCTTGGTTATGCTTCATCATCTGAGGGGGAGAAAGAGGTCGAATCGGTGTTGTTGGTGACGAAGAAAGAGGAAGAAGCAGCACCGTTGTTCGATGACATTGGTACTTGACCTTTGATACTCTTAACTTGCAGAATTCAATCTCCTGTTTTACTATGACTGCGTGTCGTCAAATAATAGGGACTGCGAATGCTAATCCATATCTCAAACGCCTCTAACACAACTATTGCGAGCGGTGACGGAGAATTATGAAGATCCGGGGTCTGGAACTGTACACGCAATCTATGACGGTGTCAGCTGCAGTCAGGGGTGTATCATCGGTGTATGTAAGTCCAGAACCTGCATGCAGGGACGACGGGTTGTTCCCAACCATCAATGCCCTAACGAGACCCTGGGCTATTTAACCCCTTGCCACCTACACAGTAAGCTGATCACATAAGTACCTGCTCATTGCTAACACCCTCAGCGCTTGCTAGCATGCCACCTAAGACCAAAACACAGAAGGCTCATACGAAGGCCGTGAGTAAAGCAAGAGAGGCTTTGCAGCGCAAGAAACGACAAGAGTCTATAGCACCGGTGGTTACTAATGTGAGTACTATTTGCTTCGAAGTGCTGTGGGACATGGGATGTTGATGCTGTTTGGGTTGGGTAGGATTCTCAGTCTATTTCTACACCTGGTGCTGTGAAAAAGACCAGCAGACGAAAGACAACAGCTGCGAACCCCGGCTCTAGCGCTAGTGAACCAAATGCGGCGTCAACGCCGGCCCCCTTGCGCGCTTTCGTTGCGAACGGCCAAACACCAACTTACTATGACCCAAGCCCCGTGCAGGTGTGTTCTAATTACGAATATGTGAGCGTCAAGCCAGAGTTAACTCATGACTTCACCACTTGTAGGTCATTCAACCACAACCAGTACCCCTTCAAGACCCCGCAACCTTTGTAATCTTAGACTCTGATGCTACGGCGGTTGACCGTAGTGCACTCATCACCGTCCTGCGAGCCTGTCAAGCCGAGTTGGGATTTTGGAGGAGACAACATCCAGATGCTGTGACGAAGGTGATGACTCTTGAGCTGGAGAACAGGCGCTTACGCACAGAGCTTGAGGTTGAAAAGCAGAAGTGCGCTAATATGATGAATGGTTTCCGTGGCTTGGACATGATGGTAAAGAATGCGGCAAGGGAGTATTCTCAATTGTTAATTCCACGAGAAAAGTAGAGATATAAAACGGGTTTCGAAGTGTTTATTCAAGGACTGGGCATAGGTTACTTTTTATTCTTAAATACCTAAATATGTAGTGTAGAGAACTTTTTAATATTCAGTTTATGATAGGTGGTTTAACCCTCACTTTATGTAACTAATACTGTGACCAGGGTCGTTAATTATTCGCGTTATTAAGGTCCAGGGGTTGTCAGCAACTCGAAGTGACCACCAACTCATACACTCCCAACCGTGACTCTTCAATTTCAGCCAACTTCGAAAGTGCCAGTATGCCACGCAAGAGCAATTCCACCAAGTCGCGGCTTTTAAACCTGCAAAAAGGTAAAGGGGCACGCAACAAGCTCGAAAAGGCCAAAGGCGACACGGAAGGCTCGGATGGATCAAGGGATGTTGAATCTGAAGACGAGGACGTTGTCGAGGTTGAGGTGAGTTGGTAAACAGATCCGCAATGCCATACCTCGATTAACCTGGAGACACTGGCCCAGCCGGAACCTTTGCCGTCGAAACGTGTCCGTAAAAAGCCCAAGCCATTCACCAACGAGAACGCTAGCCCAATGGAAAAACCGCGTCAAGGCATGAAAAAAACTTTGAAACCTAGTTCAAAGCCTCCAAACGCATCATCTTCACGCGTTGAAGATGAGCTTCAGCACGGACGCGTCGTAAGTGTGCCAAGGTTTGTTTGCGGTGTTGAAGCGACTTACATGTGTATACTACTCAGGTTTTTCGTACCGTACCGCAACCAAGCGCTCCTCACCCTATTCAGACTATCATGACTCCGGCAATCGATTCGAGTACATTTCAGGTTACGTCTACAGAGGGGATTGTCCTTCTAGCTGCCCTGCGAGAACAAGCTGCGCGTACCCGAATGCTGGAACAACGCAATCTCGAGCTTCTAGCTTCTAGCATTGTGCATGAGACGCATAACAAGCAGCTTCGTGCACAGCTCGAACATCAGCAAAAGAAGATCGCTGCGTATGAGCAGTTCTTGATGAGTTCGACGCTACCTGTTTCGGTAGGTGGGGTAATGACCGCCAACCCATCTGATTTATGAGCCCGAGAAGTGTTCTGTTCTTGACACAAGGCACCAAATTCCTTTGCTTCTATTTTCTTCCGTCCCCTTTGAATGTTATTTTATTTTATTTTATTCTTTATCATAAAACTTCCTCTTTGTTAGTAATCAAAAGCCAAGTATTTGTTGTTTCGATGAAATGCTGGCAACAGAGGGCGTTGTAGTTTTCTTGGTCATTGTAATGGCGGGTGGCTGTGTGAGTTTCCCGATTTGTCAAGATTGTGGAAAGTTATGGATGCTTATGGAACGATCGCGGGCTTTATATTTATCGAGAACGCTGTAGACAACTGCAATTCTTGTCACTCTCTCTCATCCTTCTCCCTCAAACTCAACATCATGCCACGCTCAGTCAGGGAAACGTCCGACTCGTTTCTTTAAGTTTTTTAGAAAATAAAGCTGACTTTTTACTCCAGGAAATTTTACGATCTCCTCGAAGTTGCACCAGATGCATCAGAATCTGAATTGAAAAAGGCCTATCGTAAAAAGTAGGCTTCGTTGGCACAGGTTTTGCTGGTTTTACCATCTAACATCACTTCTTAGAGCTCTTCGATTGCACCCAGACAAGGGCGGAGACCCAGAGCTTTTCAAGGAAGTTACACATGCGTATGCCACGTTTCTTTGCATTCGTTGACACTTGGCCTGATAATTTGTCTCTAGCTACGAAGTTCTATCGGATCCCGACAAACGCTCAGTCTATGACGCAAGAGGAGAAGCAGGCTTGTCAGAGCAGGGTGGAATGGGCGGAATGGATCCCCAGGTGCGTTTGCTGTAATCAAATCATTTTGAGGGTTTTAGGTGCTGACACGTCGTTTCAGGATCTTTTCAGCCAGCTATTTGGCGGAGGTGGAGGTTTCTTTGGCGGAGGAGGAGGCCGAAGCCAGGGACCTCGCAAAACAAAAGATCTCGTTCATCGCGTGAACGTTACTCTCGAGGATCTGTACAAGGGCAAAACTACCAAGCTCGCTTTGACCCGCAACGTAATCTGCTCGAAGTGTAAAGGCAAGGGTGGTAAAGAAGGTGCCGTCCGAACCTGCACACCGTGTAATGGAAGAGGTGTGCGCGTCACCCTCCGCCAGATGGGCCCTATGATCCAGCAAATTCAGTCACCTTGTGACGAATGCTCTGGAAGTGGTGAAATGATCAACCTCAAGGACCGCTGTAACAATTGTAAGGGCAAGAAGGTCCTCCCCGAGAAGAAGTTCCTGGAAGTCCACATCGACAAGGGCATGAAGGGCGGCCAGACCATTCAATTCAGAGGCGAAAGCGACCAGTCACCAACCGCAGAATCTGGCGATGTGATTATCGTCATCGAAGAGAAGCCTCATGATCGTTTCAAGCGTCAAGACAACGACCTCGTCACAGAAGTCGAGATCGGGCTATTGACTGCCCTAGCTGGTGGCCAGTTTGCTATCAAGCATCTGGACGACCGGGCGCTTATCGTCAACGTTCTTCCAGGAGAGATCCGCAAGCATGGTGCGTCCTTTTTACAAAGATTAGTCGCTTTTTTTCTAAACCTCCACTACAGGTGAAATGAAAATCATCACTGGACAGGGTATGCCCTCACAGCGTCACCACGAGCCCGGGAACCTCTACATCAAGATCAACATCAAATTCCCTGAATCCATTCCCGAGGCCTCGATTCCTCTACTCGAGAGCGCTCTCCCCCCTAGACAGCCTCTTGACAAGTTCGACAAGAACGTCATTCTTGAGGAAGTTGTGCTAGAGGAGCCTGATTCGTCTCATCGCGCCCACCGCGGTATGCACGATGAGGATATGGATGAGGACGGCGATGGTGACGGTGAACCACGCGTGCAGTGCGCCAACCAGTAGATTTCATTTCTTTGCCCTCTTGTATATCTCATGACCGTGTCTGCTTTGGCGTTACTACACATTACATCTTTTTCATTGACTCATTGTGGTAGATGTTGATATTGTGATACAATCATATAATATAATACCTGGTATCGTTTATACAGCCCCCCAAATTGTCATCATGAGTCCCAAGCGATCTAGGCGATTGATAAGATTTTGAGCTCGAATAGTCAGGTTAGTGAAAGTACCCACCTCTGGATTGGCTTTGAAGTTCTCATAGTCGCCCTTGTTGAAAAAGCTTACTTCGGTTTCGTTGGCTACAAGAAAATATTCGTTAGTGCAGAGTAAGAAATTGGCAGATAAGAATGACTCACCGAATCCTAGTTCAGCAAGGATTTGGTCGTCGTTTGACAGAATCCAATCGTCGTTGTCGAGATTGATAATGAGATTTGAAGTCTAAGGGGCAAAGTAAGCACTCAGAGGGCTTGAGACATTTATTTCTGTTACAAACCTTAGATCCGTGTGCCTGTGTATACAGCTTCATCGTATCTAAAATATGGCAGTTTAACGCCCCACAATCAAACAAATCAAAGTTAAATAACATACCAAGCTGCACCGTACGATACGGCTTCCATCCTGGCTGCGTCGCCACAGCTGAGAGGCTTTCAAATTGGGTCATGAACCTGGGATTAATGTCAAAAATGGATCCATACCCTGCTTTGACAGTTCCTTGAGCTGTCCGACGGTTGTCTGCTCGAGGTTAATGTGATGAAGCACGAGATTACGTTCTGTTCTGAATCTGAAGGATTTGATGATTCGAATGGTGAGCGTTGCGTCTGTTTTGGGGCGTATGGTGCTGGTGAGTTGATCTGCCATTGTAAGGATTTGTGTCGGTGATGTCTCCTTTTTTTTTTGGAACGAGCAAGATTTTTTGATGATGATGTAGGATTGAGAGGATAGAGGAAATAGAAATAGGACCGGAAGCCAATTTAAGACCCTGATTGAGCCAAATATAGCTTTGGCGGCATCCACCATCTGACCATCGTCCCCGATGTTTTTCCGTATGTTACACTTAAATACGGTACTTTCGTACCCTTCGTAGGTTTGTCCTTTCCCTTTAGTTCATATGTCTGATCCTTTTCTCACTGCTTCAATTCCAGAGCTTGTAAAAAAGCTTCGCGTTGAGGAGAAAATCTCTCTCCTGGGTGCGCCAAACTGGTGGAATACCTCTGCAATTCCTAGACTTGGAATCCCCTCTGTTCGAATGAGCGATGGCCCTAATGTATATAATTACCTAGCTATCTAGGAAATTTTTGGGCTTACTTATCACTCACAGGGAGTTCGAGGATCTTCCCATTTTGTTCCGACACCTGCTCAATGTCTACCTGTACGCGTCGGCCCACACTTTTTAGTGTTTCTAGCACGCTAACACGACTACCTTGATTGATAGTGTGCCACCGCTCTAGCGTCCACATTCAATCCAGAGCTCATTGTGAAGCTTGGTAAATTCTTGGGTCAAGAGGCTAAGATCAAGTCCTCGGTGATTTTGCTCGCCCCGACTTGTAATATCCAGCGTACTCCATTGGGAGGCAGAGCCTTCGAGTCATTCTCGGAAGACCCTCACTTGTCAGGTGAGCATGTTATTGGAGCACCTGGTGTTTTTTGATCCTCAATGTTTGATGAATAATTTGCTTAGGTACGATTGCTGCTGCGTATGTCGAAGGATTACAGTCCGAAGGAGTTGCTGCATGTGGGTTAAGAGCACTACTAAGTCCACTGAAGAACCGTGATGCTGATTGATAACGTAGGTATCAAGCATTTCGTGGGCAATGACCAAGAAGACCAGAGGACTGCTGCAGATTCTGTTATGACGGAACGCGCTTTGCGCGAGATTTACTTGTACCCGTAAGCAACTGAATTCTCTTCTCGAAGATTGCATGGTGTTGAGGCGTGTGGCAGATTTATGTGGGCACAGAAGCATGCTCAACCCTGGGCTTACATGACTTCGTATGTCCCACCTTCATTGCCTCGAGACAAGCTTTCAACGGGGTTATAGCTATGGCCGTATCGACGGCATCCACTGCTCTGAAAATCCACGTCTCTTGAAGGGTATCCTCCGGAACGAGTGGAAATTCGACGGAATTGTCATCTCGGATTGGTATTGGTCATATCACTTCTTATCCTCAATAATGACCTAACGAGGCGGCTTAGGCATGGTACTTACAGCGTCGATCAAGCGCTGAACGCTGGTCTGGACCTAGAAATGCCAGGCCCTCCCAAATGGCGAAACACCACACTCGTGATGCAGACTTTATCTGCTCAGAAGCTTTCTTTCCCGACTCTTGAAGAAAGAGTTACCAAGATGCTTACCTTCGTGCAGAAGCAGGCGAGGAGAAACCCCAAAGTCGTCTTTGGCGATCACATTGAACGTTCCCGAGAGGGACCTGAGCTCAGAGAGTTTTGTCGGGAGGTTGCAACCGAGGGAATTGTTTTACTCAAGAATAAAGACAGCCTTCTACCTCTGGATCCGCGTAAGACACAGAAGATCGCGGTTATTGGTCCTAATGCAAAGGGATATGTCATCTCTGGCGGTGGATCCGCTGCGTTGAAGGCTACTTACATTGTTACTCCCTTTGACGGGATTCAAGCTGCTCTCGGTGACAGTACCACACTTTCTTATCATATTGGCTGTTATGGTGTGTTACCTTTAGTCTTGCAGATGCTTCAACTCACTATTTTAATATAGCCCACAAATACCTTCCGACTCTGGAGAATCAGCTTAAGACGCCTGAAGGGAAGACTGGCTGGCTCTGCACATTTTACACACACGACAGCGAACAAAACCCCGACAAGCCTGTTCAGAGCTTCCATCTGAACGATACTCGCGTCAAGCTTAATGATTTCCTTCCTCAAGGCTTGGGTGAAGAATGGTCGATCAAGCTTGAAGGAACCCTCCAGCTCGATCAGAGTGCTGAATTTGAATTTGGTCTTGCTGTTGCTGGTCAGTGGTTAGGATAACTGTAGGGTGGATACATCGTTTTCTGACTTGACCCTTTAGGAAGAGCCAAGCTCTGGGTGAACGACAAGCTTTTGATTGATAACTGGACAAAACAGACGCCCGGTGACTTCTTCTATGGGTAAGAGAATATTCATTCCTTCATATTTTATGGGTCCTAACTTCCACCCCAGGCAGGGAACAGTGGAGGAGAAAGGCTCCATCCAGCTTGATGCCGGCAAACCCGCCTCGATCTTAGTCTGGTATACCAACAAGTCACCCCCTGTCAGTGATTCAGAGCGTGATATTTCGCAGCCGGCCCTCATGCGTGGTGTGGTAAGCATAAGGTTTATTTCTCAATATATGATCGCTAAGTCATGTAACAAATAGCGCCTTGGCGGTTGCGAGAAAATCGACGAGGATCAAGCCATCGTTGAGGCGGTTGAGCATGCGAAATCGTCGGACGCCGTCATTTTCATCGCTGGATTGACTCCTGAGTGGGAGAGTGAAGGCTTTGATAGGCCTGACCTTGAACTTCCTGGCAGACAGGATGAGGTTATTGCTCGGGTTGCCGAAGCTAATCCTAAGACGATCGTCTGTGTTCAAGCTGTAAGTTCCTCTAATTATCTAGTGACTTTCGGCACAATCTAAGCGTGCACTTGTAGGGCTCTGCCGTGTCCATGCCATGGGTAGACAAAGTTGGAGGTCTCGTTCAAGCTTGGTACCTGGGCAACGAAACAGGAAACGCTATCGCGGATATCATTTTTGGCAAGGTTAATCCTAGTGGCCGTCTTCCTCTCACCTTCCCGGTTCGAGAACAGGACATCCCAGCATACCTCAGTGACAAGTGTGAGAATGGGAAGATTTAGTGAGTGCTTTAAATTTGATTTAATTGGTTGATTCTTATGTTGGTAGTTATCGCGAGGACCTTTTCGTGGGCTATAAATTCTATCAGGCGAGAGGTATCAATCCGCTCTTCCCATTCGGGTACGCACTTGGTTTACCTTATAGTATTTGCTCTATTTAACATCTATCTATCTCAGCTTCGGTCTATCCTACACGACATTCCAACTCGAAGGCCGTGGTATCACGTCTGCTGCTTCACTTTATGCAACAGACGGCGTATGGGCACACGTCAAAGTACGCGTAAGCAATATCGGAAAGGTTGCTGGCGCCGAGGTGGTCCAGGTCTACATTTCTGGAGTGCAGACTCATGCAGCATCTCCCAAGGTGCAGTTGAGGGGTTACGCCAAAACCAAAACTCTCGCACCTGGAGCGTCAGAAGAAGTGACAGTTGCTTTGGATAAATACGCGTTTGCTTCGTGGGATGAAGTCCGCCATGCATGGGTTGTTCCTCCTGGAACGTACACCATCCGAGTGGGCAGAAGCAGCGACAAGTTGGAAACTCAAGATGAGTTTGTCATTGGGCGCGAAGTCACTTGGGTTGGGCTTTGAAAAGGATGAGTTGACGAGGAAAACAGAAAATGTACTGAGTAATTATGTGACTTATTTGTAAAATTAAGGCTTCGATTGTGATATATTCTCGAAATTTGAAATTGAATGTTGATGTATTGGAGGTGCGAACGCTCACAGAGCCAAAGTCAGCTTCTGTAGTGCCAACCTGAAATCAATGCCTGTAGGCTGTAAGTACATATGATGAGTACTTAGCCGACGCGAGTTAGATTTACGATCACTCGCTTTCCCTCTTCCCCTCATCTCATCAGAGTCGACCATGCTAAATTCCAACAATGGCCCACGCAAACTAACCAACCTTTCTGAAATTCTATCAGCGCTCTCGTCTCTGGAAACCGAAGAAGCCGAACTATCTCGTAGTCTCGCAGACCTACTAAAAGCAAAGGAGCCAATTGAGAAATCACTGGAAAGATTGGAACAGCTGGTACCACATCTGGATGTCTTGGAGGCGGATTCGCGGGGCCTTGTAGAGCAGGTTTCGAGCACGGCCGAGACGGCGGAGAGGATAGGGAGTAAAGTGCGTTCGTTGGATGAGGAGATGAGTAGGGTACGCGAAAGTGCGGATAGGGTGGGGCAGGTTATGGATCTCAAGGTTTGTTGTACTTGCATCGCACACCTAAGCACGTATATTTCTGACAAGCAAATTAGACATCACTATCAGAGCTCCAAAGGGCCATTGACGAGAAGGATTGGGAGTCTGCGACGCGGCATTGCGCGCGTGCTATGAGTCTTCCTCCTGACGTCGTCACAGGCCCATTTGCAGAGTTCACCGTGGTAAGTCTACGTCGCCTGCATCTACCACAAGTTATGTTAAGTTCACTATCAAGCCTACGTCAGAGTACCCGGCGCCGCCGTCTCAAACGCTCCAGGCGTCGAGAGACCAGCTGCTTGCGATCTTCAAACATCATTTCGAGGAGGCGTCGAGGAGTCGGGATTCGAGTACGACGAGTCGGTTCTTCAAGCTGTTCCCGACTATTGGATGGGAAAAGGAAGGTCTCGATTTATATGCGAACTTTGTCGTGGAGTTGGTGAAAGGAAGATCGCCGACGGCTGTTAAAGGTTCCTGAGCGTTTTTGCTGCTCTTGCAGGTACATTTTGACTGATATTTTCTCCTAGCATCATCCCCGCTATTTTATATCGCCGGGTTGACCTCCCTATTCGAAAGTATTGCCATGATTGTGGACCAACATCAGCCTGTAGTGGAGAAATATTACGGATCTGGGAAAATGTTAAGCGTCCTTGTGCGTCTGTTGGAGGAATGCGACAAGGTTACCAAGTCCATCAAGTCGTCTTGGGAGGAAGACCGCGGCATGCAACGTAAGGTACATTGCATTTTTGAAATCGGAATGCATCCATTTTGACAGCGTGTTCTTCTAGCTCGTCGACATCGCAAACAATCCACCTATGTTCACGACGAGAAAGGTTCAGCAGCTGCAGGCGCAGGATGACACAGGACTTGATCCCAGAGATATCGATAAAGTGCTATCTGAACTTGCAGGCATTATTGGCCGTTGGTATCTATTCAAGAAATATCTTTTGGAGAACTTTAAGGTATGACCTTATCTGTGCGATGGCCGTCTATTGTTTATATGGCATTTTTAATCTAGGGTGACGAAGAGGAGGACGAAGAGGAAACGCAGAAGACTAAAGATCAACGCACAGAGCTAGAGAGTCTCATAAACCGCACAGCGTCGAACCGTTTATTCGAAGACTTAATTTCTGTGTACTATGTACCTCTTGAGACGTGGTATACCCGGACGATTGTCGAGAAGGTAAATCAAGTCGCCCTCTTTATGGTGCTTCCAATGCTAAATCCTTTTAAAGGCACATCGCATGGCGAGCTCGGATATGACATCAAGCCCACTGTGCACAACGACTCCCGATGATGTCTTCTACATTTTGAAGTCCATTTTAACTCGTGTTTTGACCACAGGGTCGTTCTTCAATGTCGAGCAAACTCTGGCGCAGCTGCGGGATATTCTTGATCGTGATTATATTGGAACGATAAAAAGAAAGCTCGATGAAGTTTACAAAAATCCGAATCAGACATCGGGTGTTCGACCAGAGAGGGTTGAGAGGGAGAACAGGATGACTTTTATTGTAAACTTGCTTTTCTTTTTCTGTGTGTCGTTATTGGTTTGACACCCTGAGCAGATGCATCTCAATGACTTGAGCATTTCTAGTTCACACTTGGAAATGCTTGTACCAGATGTGACGGAGAGTCCTCTCATTCCTCAACATTTCTCAGAGATAGAAGTTGCACCGGTCAAGGATGAAATTAGAACACTTATGAACTCATCACGCAAAATGAAATCTTCTCTAGCAGTAAGCGCCTTCAGTCTTGCATTCCATTCTCGTGATTCACGGTTTTGTAGGCTGGGATTGAGCAACTGCTCAACCAACTGTTGCGGCCCAAACTACGCACTTTCATCTCCGATGTCTATAAGGACATTTCGTATGTGCTAGACGAAGATGGGTATGCCAATGCAGAGTATCAGAATTTGACACGGAAACGCTTTGTCAAAGGTTGGGAATCTATTCTGGACGGATATAAGGTTAGTTGTCTGTTAAATCTCAAGTCGTTCTTTGAAAGCTTACTCCAAGTAGGATACATTTTCAGAAGAAAACTACCGGACATTGATTGGGCTGATCCTTGATCTGCTGATTCGCCCTTGGGAAAAGCTAGTTACGACCATAAAGTACACAGAGGTGCGTGAATATGACAAGTCGAATGGTCTTGTTCTCATTGTCCATTTTTGTTTAGCTGGGGGCGGTGAGGTTTGACCGGGACTTGCGCTCAATCATTGCCTATCTGTCATCTCAGACCATGTTCGGGGATTTGAGGGAGAAATTCGTGAGACTACAGCAAATTTCGACGTTGCTAAACTTGGACGGGGTAGGTGTTAATAGCACTCGATGGCGATATCCACTGACGTAGCATCCTAGGATGAAGATGTGGATGAATTCTACAATGGATCTGGTATATCTTGGAAAGTTGGCCCTCACGAGGCTCGCGCCATTGCAAACTTGAAGATATAAACCTCCTTGATGCATTATACTATACACTACTCTGCCCCCTCTTCTCCTACTATAGTCTCAAAAGCCTATCCTCTCCGGAGGGCGTCTAGACGAGCCTGCAGAGCATCTTCATCGGACAACTTGTTACTCGAAGTGTTATTATTTGCTGGTCCAGAATCAGCACGGGCAAGAGGTGAAGGACTTGATAGCTCGCCGATAGCAACAGGCTGCTTGTTTGCGAGAGTAGATGCTGTCGCTAGACCCGTTGGAGCATCAGTTAACTGTAAAATAGGGTAAATTGAGAGGAGCTATTGGATATAAAGCATAATGATATACCTTCTGGGATAGATCAACACCTATCTCATCTAGCACTTCCTTTAGGATCTTATCTTCTTCCTCTTCTTCGTCTTCCTCCTCATCCATAACATCATCAATTGCATCAGACATCATATTCTCCTTCATGTCCATCATCGAACTCTCCCGCTCAAAATCGTTCATGATTTTTTGAATTGATGGTAGATTGAGACCTCGGTTCATGCCCGCCATTGCCTGCATGACGAGTTATAAGCTATGTTGAGACCTAAGAAACAGAAGGCAATTACCCTTGTGGCACCACGCATAGCTTCTGCCATTTGCTGGTTGCTTCTGAGAGTTTGTATCCTCAAGCCAACAGCCTGCAGTTGCGTACGCATTTGATGGAATTTCTGAACGTATCGCCGGGTGCGAACGAGATCCTTCGCCATGACTTTGCAAGCATTCTAGCATGGCATCAACTCAATCCGTCCGCGACGAAAGATGATGACGCCGGCTCACCATTTGTCCCGCTTTAGCAGACTTCTTGATATCCATGACGAGCTTCTTCTCGCTCTGCTCAAGTTTGGAGCGTTCTCTGTCCAGTTCGCGCTGGGCCTTTGTCAACGAGCGTTGGTGTTGACGTAGCCGCTCAGCTGGCGTAACAGTTCGACCAAATAGTGATTCCTGATTAACATTGTTAGGAATGTAGTCAAACAGAGCATTCTGGACATACGATGATGTTCATGATGGGGGAGGTAAGTAGAGTAAGGAGTGGCCTAAAGGGGCCGCAGTAGTGATCAAAATCCAAGTCGAGTCGCCGTGACGCGAACCTCTTGAAATGGAACTCCCACCCATCGGTGCTCACTGCACCTTGCCATCGTGCAATGTTCTTGATTTCTTGCCAATAACATGTGCTTGTCAACAAACATTTTGTTCAGATCATATACAACCAGATCGTCATGAATGCCCTGCTATTGCTGGGAACTCTCACTCGTCTCGTTTCGCAGACCAGTTAACTCGGTGCTCTCTCAGTGCTTGTCGAAATCCGGGTTTGCCAGATGGAAAGTGTGCATCTTGTGAGAGCGTGTTCTGTGCTGAGTACGTCTACTGTTTATTGTATGTTGCGATACTCCTTAATTAAGAGGGTAGGCATCGGTTCGCGGACACTCACGATTGTGCTTCATTAAAGACTGCTCAACCAGAGGCTAAAGCATCCACAAGTACACAACGAGTAAAAACGGCCGCATTTTCCACAGCAAAGGTTCGAAAGAACAAACCGCCAAAAGATCCAGTCAAATTTGCGCAATGGCAGAAGTTAGAGTTAATGAAGATGAGGCATAAAGCTGTTGCTGGAGATCCTAAGGATCGAACTGCTTCAGTGCCCATGGATGGACGAGTACATGTCAGGGTTTCCTACGAGAAAGCCGAGAAGGTGTTGTGGTTTCGCAAGGTCACTCGAAACAATATTCTATCTGTGCGTATGTTTCTGACGTCGGGGGATAGCATCTTGTCACTGGCAGGGTTCTGGACTTTGTGGTCGCAGAATTCAAGGTTCCTTCCAATCAACATCAAGTAAGGGATCCTAAATTCTTATCATTCAAGATCTGAATCTAAGATCATGCAATTAGCTTTTGCGACTATACAAACCTTCAAAAGAAGATGACGAAGACGATATTCTTCTTGACAATTCAAAGCCACTTGCAGAGCAGATTGACGACGGCATTACCATTAATCTCCTCTCCACAGAGCCCAAAGATGTTGAATAAAGGAATTCAAGATAGTAGGAAAGAAAAGTGTAACAAACAATTACCGAAGGTATATTAAAGAAAGGGCGATAGAAGACATCATCTTATAAACTTCCGAAGGTATCATCATCATCATCATACTCGTCATCGTCATCATGCAACCAGTGCAGCCAGGCGTCGTAAATGAGAAACGTTCAGATATGCGGGGACGTATGTCTCCAGTCCTGAGACTTCTCGTGGTAGAGGAATTTCGTAAGACCCGACCTCTTCCGTTTCTGGTGGAAGAAGTAGGTGGTCATTTTTATCGTTTGCTTGCACTCGTGAAGCAACAACCCTCAGGATTTCAGGTGAAATAGGGTTCTGAAAACGAGAAATGAGACAGGGAGCACATCAGCATAGCAAGAAGCATACCTCGTAGTCAGCCACGTAGTAGTTGGTACACATGCGTTGAATTTGCATGGGGGTGAGCATCCAGCAGACATCATAAATGATCTCAATATCAGCAGGCGTTGCCTAAAGCAAGGATTAGAACAACAGTTACTTGTAATAGGAATTCACGAACCTTCTTCAATTGCAGAAGTTTTGTTGCTTGCATCAAGTGCTCGAGTTGAAGAGCACCCTCGGGCATGTCACGCGACTTGCACCATTCCTCAATACGAGTGATGTTGTATTGAATTTGCATGGCTATCGACTAAGGTGAGCTCCTTGATCTATTCTTGATAAGTGGAAAAACATACCTCGCTTCCATGAGGAGAAGTTGCGACGCATCAACAAGTCATTGAAGCTCGTAACACCAATCAGCTTCAGCAATTCAGTGATGACCTGATGAACCACTGATTCCTCCATGAAGTAGCTCTTCAAGCTCTTCCAAACCTTGTTGAGGAGGTTTAGAATATCGTCCATGCTATGTGCTGGCTGGCTGTTGGTGTTTAAGAGGCGGTTGAACAGACGGGTGCCTTCGCTGGTCGTGAATCCGGGCAGCGACTGGCTCTCAATCAAGGCGGGGATAACCATCTTTGCGAGTCTCTTCTTGGTCTCCAGCATCCAGGTGTGGTAGATGTTGTACTCCAAGCTGTCGAGATCGTGTTTCACAACAGAGACCAGCCTCTCATAGTCGTTCCAGTCGAAAGGTCGGACGGCGTTGTCCTCACCGGGACCAATGCCCTGAAGCATATCGCTCTCAGCGACGCAGATGAATGAGAGCATTTCGTGGACGTTGGAGAGCCAGAAAATTCCTGGAACAATCGCATCCTCTCCAGTGAAGGACTAAAGTGGGAGTTAGAGAAACGAAGGTCGAATAGTACAATAATTCCGTACCATGACGTGTGCCTGGATTGTCTGCATAACGTTGGCGAGGAATCGCTCACTCTCAGGAATCAATCCATATTTCCACATCTCATTCGTCACCAAGCTAATAAGATTAGCAGGGAACAGGATCTCCTTGACGGCAGAAGGATTGGTCAAGCTGGGTGCGGGGATCTTCAAGCCTCGGATCAGGCCATCAAGAACATCCTCGTCCAGGCGCTTAACGTCTTGCATGAGACGAATCTTCTCCTCTGCAGGGTCATCATAGTCACGGATATCGGGAAGACCGCTGTTCCTGAAGCGGAGGTAGTTGTCCTCTCCATTGTATGCGACAGACACCGCACGGTTGGCACCATGGTTCTTCTTCACCTCGTTCATGAGTTCGTCGACAGAGTTCCTGTTCTCAAGGCCAGCCAATGAGAAGACGCCAGCAGAGCTGTGCCTGCGCTGGTGACCACGGGCTTGATTTGACGAGATGGAACCATTGCCATTGACATGACCATTGGCCTCGGCGAGACGAAGAGCAGGTGCGAAAGAGGGAGAAAGAGGGGGTTCCATGCGAGGTCCACCTCTGGTTAAAGCGTTCAAAGCATTGGAGCGGTTCAACTGCTCGCGGAGACTGCTGACTTCGTTCTTGAGCGTCATGATGACAGAGCTATCTTCATGATTACGGGATGGTGCTGCGTCGAGGGCGCGTTGTTGAGCCTCAAGCGTCGTGGACTGCTTAATAACGTCTTCTGTCAACTTGGTGATGATGGCCTCCTTCTCAGCCAGTTTAGCAAGAGCGTCGTCAAGCTTCTTCTCTAAGTCAGCCTTGCTAGCTAGCAACTCATCGCGCTGAGAAAGCTCTGCTTCCATGGCTTGCATATTTCCCTGAAGCTGCTTGGCTCGAGAATCGGCCTCTTCGTGACGATTGATCCATTGCTGGAGCTGTTGTTCCACTTCGAGTAACTGTGCCTGAATTTTCTTCTTCTCCGCATTTCGCTCTTGTAAAGATTGAGTGAGTTCGACGACCTTATTCTCGAGACGGTATGAAATCTCCTTGAACTTGGAGACGGATCGGGCCTCTGCCTTGAGGACCTTGAGTTGCTTCTTAGCCAGACGACGCCTGATGCATGACTGAATAAAGACGACGTGATGAACGTCCTTTCGGAAGTTTCGGCGAGATATACTAATATTTATCGTTAGTTGCGGTAGCTTGAAATAAAATAAAGACATACACCCCGCGGGAAAGGGACTGCAAATGGGTGGCAGCGCTTGTGACTCTGTCCTGTTTGTAACGTTGTCGTGCTTGCACGCCACGAATACCTATGCGAAGCGGTGGGGCTTAATAAAAAAAGAACAGCATCATTATTTTAGTCGACTCACGATTCTGCACAAGAATAACACTGTGTCTGACGGCCAAGAAGTGTTTGCGTTGGAGGAATGCCCTGACTGCCGTCTGGATGCGAATCGCTGACACCTCACGACGAATGCTCTCAACCAGCCTCTTCGCCATGATTCCTCGCCACCATGTCTGAATCTTGATAGTAGCCTTCCGTAGCTTTTGATACCTCTTCATAGCCAGCTGTCTTCTGACGTTCTTCTGCACCACCGTTACCATCTTGTTGAGACGCTCTGAACGCAATGACTCCAGCGCAGCCAGCATACCAGCTCGGAAGAAGATCTTGGTCAAACCGTTTTGGTACATATCGGTGTCGGCAATCGTCTTCTCCAGCACTGAGGAACAGAGAGTCCGGAGATCCATAGACTGGATCAATGGTTGCCAGACAGCTGATGGGACGAGCATGTAGTATCTGGATGACATACAGGTCAGAATAATTCGCTAAATAAATGTAATGTACTAACCTCTCTGCAAACTCTTCATACGTCCAACGAGTAGGATAACCAGCACAACTGATACGGATTGTCTCCAAGACACCACAAGCTCTCAGCTGACCCAAAACCTGCTGGGGGTGGAACTCAAACGGCCTCTTCTGCTCGTTAGGCTTAATACAACGGATGTAGTGCACGTTGGTTGTACTGAGCGTCTCCATGAGGGTGATAAGAGATGCCTTGAAGATAGAACCCTGAGTAGGCTTCTTGTTGGCTGCACCAGGTCGCTTAGCACCTCCAGTCGCCGTGCTCTGAGCCACGAAGGATGTACGACCAGGATCTGGAATGACAGATGATCGTCGTGATCCACCGCTGCCAGAATCTGAAATAGCAGGTGATGAGGGCGTGGCAGGCTCAACGCCTCTTGTCGAGTTGAGGGCAGCGTCAAGGACCTCCTTGAGGAAGGTGTTCTTGGTTGCGGCAAGCAGTGCCATGTGCTCATCAGGCACGGTATCTCTGTTCTTCTCCAGGAACCCTTCAACTTCATACGTGACGTCCAAAGCGTAGTGAGCAATAGTGAAGGAGCTGTTTCCGAATCGAGGCTTCTTGAAAACGTCTTTGTACTCGGGTTTGCCAAGGATCTGTGCATTGAGTTTCTGGAGGAATGAAGGGTCGGTTCCGGACGGCATGCGAGATTCTTCGTCAAGCAGAGCGAGTACACCAAGCTTTCCTTCGATGACATCGATACAAAGCTGATTGTCGGAGAAATCGATGAACTTCCACTTAATTTCTTCCTTGACATATTCCTCTTGTTCCAGTTTGAAGACGTGTGAGTTGAACTAATAAAGCGCGGGATAAGATACATTGGGTTATGTAGATTATGGAAGCATATGCCTACCTCTTGTTGAAGTTTTTCGTTGGCGTAGTTGATGCTGAATTGCTCGAAGGAGTTCTAAAAGGTCCGGTAAGCGCCCGAAAATAAAACAAAGAAAAAGATATATGGTACCTTCTGGAAGTGCTCGAAACCGTAAATATCGAGCACACCAATGAACATCTCCGCCTTCTCTGCGGCATCTCCGTTCTCTCCGGCCAAACTCTCGTTGACTATTGCCACAAGCCACTCGAACATGCAAGCATACACGAATTTAGCCACACTGTCACGAACGACTGTCGCCTGCGTAGCGTTGAGCGACGTTACGATCTTCTCTGAGCGGGTTTGGATCTGCTTCTTGACTGTCCACTTCTTGAAATCTGCCAGGTTGACACCAAGGAACCGTGTAGCGAGCAGCAGAGCTGGATCATTGTCGTCGATGGACGCATCACTTCGCCCAGCAATGATTTTGACATTGCCAAGATGGAGGAGAGCGGCTAGCAGACGGAAGACAGCCCACTGCTTCTCCACACTGATACCGACGGTTGACAGGGCTTGCTGTGTTGAACGGAATTCTTCAGCATCATCGACGCCATTGATGGGCGTCGATGTTGGACCCCCCTGTTTCAAATAGAAGAATTTGTTGATGTCGGGATCTAAGCCAAGATCCTTTCGTTCCTTTAGTGGAGCGCCTGCACATAGTTGGTAGAAGATGTGGTAGTTTCGTTCTGTTAGGGGTTGGAAAACAATTCTGGAACGCTCCAATAGATAAGTGCGAATACGTGCACCAACAATCTCTTGTTTTCCGTCGAAAAGAATCTAGGTCCAAGCGATTAATAGAGATTCACGAGTAAAAGGAATGTCCCAAACTTGTATGTACTTCCCAAAGCGGGATGAATTGTCGTTACGGGTCGTCTTAGCGTTACCGAACGCCTCAAGGATAGGGTTAGTCGCCAGAATCTGACGTTCTATTTCACTTGACTCGTCTAGGGTGAATTTCGGTTTGGCCGACTTGGAATTTGAATCTGGGGGGTTGACCGATGCGAGATAACGCATGATGAATTTGGCCTGTAAAAAGGGCGGGTTGAAAATTGACATTTTATCAAGCGCGAAAGGTATCTTACTGATTCAGTTTTTCCCGCACCACTGAAAAAATTAAAAACGTTGTAAATAGAGGGGCGTGCACATTGCAACAGGGACGAACCTTTCACCGGAAACGATAATCGTTTGACCCGTGCCATCCTTCCTCATGGCAGTGTATGCATCCTCAGCGATGGCGAACAAATGCGGTTCTAGCTCCCCTCTCTTACGACCGCTGTAAGCAGCGATGATTTCAGGACCGTAGAGGGTGACGCGTTGGAAGGGGTTAACAGCAATAAGGACAATGCCGCTGTATGTGTAGATACTATGCTGAATATATCGATTACGGATGGCGTGAAGGACTATTCAAGAGTCAGAATAGATTGCAATGTGGATTAAAAGGTCGTACCTGAGGGTTCATTAAGATGGGATAGTGTAGCAAGATCATCTGCCGTTTCTAGCAATGGAGGATTACGCAGAGGTGGTAGACCCTCTTTCCCTTCCTTGATCTCTTTACCCGTGGTGTTGATGACTGTTTCCTTTATACGAGAATAAAGCGTGTTAGAGAGCTATAGAGCATTCTGAAATGGATTATAACCTTGCCGCGCTCGTCTAGGAAGACGAGTTTGATGGAATCATCGTTTCCCTTTGTAACTGACGATACTTCTGCAGGTATCCAGGCCTGATCCTTGTCTTCGAACCAGACCTTTGTACCCTTGCTGTAGATATTTTCGGCCATAGTGAATGGACAACGACTTGCCCAGCAAGAGTTGCGTGAACCTAAGTAGAAGTTGGAAGGAAAGCAAGTTGTTGGTCCTTGTTATTTTCTCACTTGACAATATTAAAATACAGCTGACCACCAAGATCACCACATAATCAAACACAACTTCCAGGTATTTTTCATTGATAAAATAAATTCATAAAATCCTGATTATATAGAACATGAAGCTATAGAATATGTTTACAGGTTGAAGAAATAATAAATTACCCCTGGCGGTATTATTGTGGAGGATTCTAAAGGTGGGCAGTGTTGTTTACATTTATTTATCACTATTTCCATTTTGATCTAGTGAGTGCAGCGACGGTTGAGAGAGTCAAGGGGCACACAGGCAAGTTCATTCCATCAACCGTCGCCGTCGCCGACAACGCCCAGCTCGCCTTTTCCCCTTCCCCCTCACATCATGAACATATTCTTTATCTAGTTCAACGACTTATTATCATTCAAAAGCTTTTTATTACCGTTAAACGATACTAATACCAAACGCCCGCACCATTGATCTAGGTTTGCTTACCTTTAGCACACCACCATGTCGACCTTGTTAAATCGTATGAAAGGTCGACAGCGACAATCATCGGTATCGGCTCAGGATCTCAATGAACGCTCAATACCATACGACAAACTGTCTTCACCCATTCGCTCTCCTCCACTGGTTGGAACTCTGTCTCAGGGCATCAAGGGTATCTCCGCGCCCAACACAAATCCTGATCTCACAGCCAATGGCACTGAATTCAACAAGTTTTCTATGCAGCAAAGATCGAGAATAGAGAGAGAAAGAGGATCAGAACAATTCTTTCCGAGACAAAATTCCCCGAATCCTTCAATATCAACAGACTCGACTTTGTACGAGGATGCCGGTCGCAGTATTGTGTCACCCTCGAAACCAACGATGCGCCAACCCGCTTCCGCAAGACTGACTCGACAAGAGGTTTCTTCTTCCTCTCCCAGCCGTCAGAATATGGATTTTGGTCAGTACGCCACCCAGGGTAACCGCTCCTCCACTCGGCCCAATTCTGCTGTGACTTTTCGGTCGGAATCTAACAGAACTTCAGCATACGCCATGTCACTATCCAACTCCGAAAGCGGGTCCCATCTACCCCACTCGCCCTTTTCTATTCATCATCGACACCACGCCGAAGCCTTTAACTTTCCAAGACCAAAAGATGAAGCAGAGATCGAAGTTCTCTTTGAGAATGTGAAGCGAGAGCGCGGACTTGCCGATCTTTCTATGCTCAATATCGATCAGAAGTGGCATATCGTTTACAACGACGAACAAATACGATGGAACGAGGAACGTCACCGCGAAGAGCAATCTCGGAAACAACATGAATCAGGTCACGCTGGGGCCATTACAGATACACCAGAATGGTATATCCGCAAGTTCGTAGACAAGACTATAACCGCCAAACAAGTGGGGAGTCTTGCTGTATCTCTGCGGACGAAAGAAGTGACGTGAGCATTGTAGCTGTCGGCAGTTTTATCGTGCACTAACTAGCAGCTCCTCAGCTGGTTCGCCAAGTTCATTTCTACTCAAGGAACTCTTGTACTCGCCCAAACGCTCCAGAATCTGAGTAGAAAGGGTTCTGCCAGGTAAGCTCCCCCCCATAAAGTTTATTTATATCCCGTTGACGTTTTGATTGATCAGGTCTAATGCTGAAGCTACACTGGAATACGAGATTGCGAAATGTTTGCGACTCATAACTAACTCTGCGGTAAATAAATAGATAAATCTGTGGCATACCCTCTCTGAAGCTGACCGATTTTCAGGGACAGTTTTCAGATGCCTTCAGCCACGCAAGCATGCCCACGCTTATCGCCTCTTCCCTCAATAGCCCCTACCTTCCCACCCGTAAAATTATCTTGGAGATCCTCATTTATCTCGCAGTATTTCGAAACGGCGAGGCACATCCCCAAGTCCTAGCAGCCCTTGAAACCTTGAGTATAGCCAATAATGATACTCATGGAAGCTTTGATTATTGGTTCAGGTCTATGGAGCAGAGTCTTTCTGGTCGTGGAAAAATGGGCAGCCTCGTAGGCGCCAGTGAGGAGGTTCGCAAAGCTGGCGCCGATGGAAGTTTAAACGACTACGCTGTATGATACTTTGCTGGCCATACTTTTCGGACTTACTAACCACACCCATAGCTCACAAATTTATACCTCATATCTGCCATCCTCAAAGTCGATGACTTCGATCTACGGCTACATTACCGTTCCCAAATGGAATCGGCTGGGCTCAGACGGATATTCGACCTATGTTCAGCATTCTCCGTTGCGACCATCGACCAACAGATTGAGAATATCGAGAGAATCTTCCGGGAGGACGAGCAGGCTCTTCGAGAACGCCTAGATCAAGATATCCTCAAAGATTTGGGCAACCCTCAGGATGTATATAACGCTATTTTCAGTAAGACACAAGGCACCATGGCCCACCAGTATTTCCTGTCGATCATGCAACACCTGCTTCTCATTAGAGAGGAGGGTCCTTCGTTGGTGCATTATTATCAGTTGCTCGACTCTATGGTTACAGATGTCGTTCTTAACAAGAAATTGGCCGGAGCCGAACAGCGGGTTGGTCTTTCAGTGGAAAGACTGATTGCCCAGTTCAATGAGTCGGAGAGGTTGCAGAACGTCGAGAGCGAGACTACGGAGCTTCGAGCACTCGTTGGGCGCCTAAAGCTTGAGAAGGAAGGCTTGGAGACCGAAGTCGCGCAGGGACAAGAAGGTCTGGTTGGTAAACTGAAAGATCAGATCGCGTCGTTGGAACAGAAGCTTGCGGTCTCACGAGAGAATTCCACCAGACTACAATGCCAGATGGATGCACAGAAAGCTTCGTATGAGGAGAAGATCGCCCAGCTGGAAGCGCAGATCATGGAATTGTTCCGCATGCTGAAGGAAGTTGGCAAGGGAGTGGAGACCATTCTGGATGGGGGAGCTATGGATCGTAAGGCTCTCGTCCAAACTTTGGAAAAGGACTTCCAGAGACACAAGACACGGAGCATTTTGGAAGGCAAGGAGAGCATGAAGCGGAGGAGGAAAGAGGCTGCCGCAGCTGCAGGTAGTCAATTTGAAGACGACGAGGATCCTGAAGCTACACCAAGAAAGGCGATTCCTGGCGCGAAGGGCGTCAATAAACCTGCAGCCATGAAGCTTGTCGACGAAAATGGGCGTGTTTCGCAATTCATGGATGCTGATGATGATGACGCAAGGGATCAAGTCCAGCAGCAGTTGGCGGTTGGTGCTAAGATGGTGCGAATTTATTTTATGTTCATACACAATATTTTATATTCATCCGATATTTTAGTACTCTCCCCAGATGGGCTCATTGCAGAGTGCGAGGAGTATTCGTGGATCACCTAGACGCACAGATCGTCCCCCCTTGGGCAGTGATGTTTTCAAGGGCGGAAGCTTGCTCGCTCCCAGGACAGAAGATGCCACGTCTATCGCGTCCACTGAGCTCAGTCGCTCTTCATCACCGACAAATGAGGATGAGAGCGACTTCGGCAGGTCGACAACTCGCAGCGGTCTTACTGATGATACTGTTGTCACTTCAATTGATGGAGAGGTACTCATGGGCCAAAGTGCACCACCAGGATCATTTGCAGATCAGCTACAAAAGCACTTCCTTGCTCGCACGGCATCTCAACGGGAGAGACAGAAGGCGCGTAAACAAGGACAGGAAGCTAAGGATCTCCCTCCTGTGCCAGGCCTACCGTCGAGCATACCTGGCAGTGCCATGAGTAATGCTGACATTCCTTCGAGTAAAGCCGGCAATGATCACGACCACGATCACGACCACGACCACGACAGCCCTTCAAGCAATCCTGACGACTCTTTAGCGCCAGAAGTGCCCGGAGCACCTCCGCCGCCTCCGCCGCCACCACCACCACCACCACCCCCTCCTCCCCCTCCACCCCCGCCGCCGCCACCTCCACCTGGTATGGGTCTGGCAGCCATCATGGCAGGAAGGCTCCCTACTGCCAATGGCGCCCCCCCACCCCCGCCACCGCCCCCTCTGCCCGGTATGAAATTCGGCTCTGGCAGTTCTGCAGGCTCCCTACCCAGCACTGCACCCAATTCTGCCCGCGCATCCATGCTTGGCTCTAATCTCAACATGTTGGCACTGCGTAAAGAGATGCCATTTACGCCGAGCACGAAGATGAAGCAGCTGCAGTGGGATAAGCTTGCACATCAGCAAGTTGGGAAGACTCTGTGGAATGAGGATCAGCCGCAGAAGGAGCAGGAGATGATGAAGACGTTGCAGATGCATAGTGTGTGGTTGGAGATGGAGGAGGACTTTAAGGCTAAGCAATTGGTGATTAATCTTATGGGTGTGTTTTTCTTTTGAGAGTAGAAAGAAGTGTTCAAAAGCTGATGTCTTGTTTGTAGCTAAACACAGGCAGGCCGAGCTTCGCAGTGTTTTGGATCCTCAGACTAAGAAACGAGTCGGTATGTATTCTAATCTAATCTTTAGGTCGCACCCTCCACTTATTTTTTTTCTCGCACAGAAATTTTGATCCAGCTCATTCGCAAGCTGCTCGTCCGCAAGGTCGAACCAGAAGAGATTGCATTCAACATCCAGCAATTCGACGTCGATATGTGCACGCAAGTCATTCTTGGAGAACTCAAGGCCGTGCTGCCCTCACCTGAACAGGTTGGAAAGCTAAATGTGTATAGGAATGCTCCACCAGAAGAAATTGCTGGCTTGCACCCTTCAGATAGGTTGATGGTACAGCTGATCAAGATCAACCGCCTGGGTCCTCGTATTGAAAGCATGCTTTACAAAGTCGCCTTTGATGATACATGGTCTCTGTTGGATGAAGGCGCTAAGAAGCTGTACGAAGCTGGAAACGACCTGCTCAATGCAAGGAACTTCAAGCAGCTACTTTCGGTAAGCTCTGCGTTAAGACTCCTTTGAACTGACTGCTAACCCTCGTGCTAGCTGATCTTGCTCATTGGTAACTACATGAATGGCACTGGTATCAAGGGAGGAGCCTTCGGTTTCCGTGTGAGCAGTATCAACAAGGTACGTCCCTTGTTCTGTTTTGGGAAGTAAGATGCTAAAGAAGGTACCTTAGTTGGTGGATACCAAATCCGTTCACAATACCACCTTGCTTCATTTCCTGGAACGAACTGTCGCCAAACATTTCCCTGAAATGGAAGACTTCCTTGACGAATTGGAGAGGCCGGCAGAGACCTACAGAGTCAATCTCCAGGAAATCCGCAAGGGCCTTTCAGAACTACGGGAAGGCTTGAAGCGTATCCACCAAGAACTTGTCGACTACTACACCGAACTTGAGGATCAAGACAGGTTTGGTACCCAGATGTGGGCATTCTATAAGAAAGCCAACTCACAGCTGGAGGACCTCGTTGACGATGTGAAACGTGCGGATACAATCTTCACCGATGCCATCAGCTACTATGGAGAGGAGGACAAGAACGTATCCTCATCAGAGTTCTTTGGCTTCTTTAAGACTTTCGTAACTTCTTACAAGGTATGTGTAACCAGTTTGTAGATAACTAAAACGTCACTGATATCGTCTACAGAAATGCAAGACGGAGAATCAGACCGCAGCTGAAGAGAAAATGCAAGCCGAGAGGCGCCTGCTGGCAATGGAGGACGCTAGAGTCAATAGACAGAAGGCGAAGGAGGAGCAGGAGAACAACCCTGATTCAGATGTCCTAGAGGAGATTCTCAGGGGTCTACAAAAAGGAGATACAAGAAGAAGTAAGAAACGACGCAACCCTCAAGACCTCGACGCCGGAAATACCACTATTAGCGCTGATGACCCATCTTTCATGGCTCTTGATATGTTGGCTCAGCTTCAATCCGACGGATTTGAGTTAGCAGCCCCGAATCCGAATCCTGTACCAAACCGTCGATCCAGACGTAGGCGCACGGATCGTGCTGGGGAGAATGATCGGGAGCTGCCAAGTTCACCGTTAGCGACTGAGATTACGGACATGGGAGAGTTCTCAACAGATTCGTATTATGACAATGATTCACGGTCATGATTATACCACCTGCTCTTTACGACTGCCAGGACATTTTTTCTTTCACTACATAGCTAGATTATTATTTTCTCCCCCACACATTTGTATTTTATAATGATATTTTGCATACCATCCGCCAAGGCGGCCAAGAGATCTTATGTAACGATGGATGTCTACATATACAACTGTCACTGTTATGGAGCAAGCCAGTTTCCATCCCTCATTTTTCTTCTCTAACCATCATGTTTTCTCGTTCTTCAGTCCTTTCTCTCCTCGCCCTTTCCATCAGCTCAGTCGTAGCTCAGGATGCCGCTACTGGTATCAAGGCCATCCAGGCTCACTTCACTCAGTCCCACTTGGTCCCCGACCTCTTCGAGTCTTTCACCCCCAGTGCTCTCCTGAACTTGAACTACCCAGGTTTATAAAACTTATTGAGCGTCGCGAGATTTATGGCTTATATGAGTGTATTTCTAGGTGTCGGAGATGTTACTCCTGGACAAAAGTTTGCCAAAGAGCGTCAGTCGCCTCCAATTATCATTTATCGCGCTGGCGTCATCCTGACAACTATTTCGCTCTACAGAGGTTGGCCCTACCCCAGCTGTCACCATCACCCCAGGCAACGCCTCAGTGACCCTCACCGGCACGTACACCCTTGCCATGGTCGATGCTGACATCGTCGGCGCCGAGCTCCCAGACGGTCAAACCCGTCACTGGCTCGTGAACGGTGTCAAAGTTGAGAATGGTGCTATTACCAACTCCTCAGCTTTAGGCGTTACCCCCTACGCTGGTCCCTGGCCTGCTGCGGGAAGCGGTCCTCATCGGTAAGATCAATTTCTCCCAAGTTCTGACATCGTAAGAATCTGATCTTTGCTTTTTTTCTTCTTTCAGTTACGTTGTTGTCCTGTACGAGCAACCTTCGACTTTCACTCCCCCCGCTGGTTTGTCCACGCCCAACGTCCCAGTTGCCACCTTCAACTGGCCTGCCTACGTCAAGGTGAGTTTTTCCGATCCTTCCATGCTCCTGACCTCCTGACAAACACCGTGCCTGCAGGACACTGGCCTCGGACCTTTGATCGCTGTATGTGACTGATCTATCGTTCAAAATGTGAACTCCTGTTCTAACGCCATCTTCTTGCAGGCTAACTACATCCAAGTCGAGGAAGGCACTGCCACTGTCAGCCTTGTGCCCACCTCTGCTGTTGTCAGCTCTACCTTGGCTCCAGCTTCCACTGGTAGCAGCGGCACTGGCACTGGCACTGGCACCCCCAAGCCTACCGGTTCCGCCCCCGCCGGTGGCAACGGAAACAACACTGGCAATGCTTTCCGCTCCATGCCTGCAGTCGCATCTTTCACCCTGTTGGTTGGTGGCCTTGCTGCCCTCCTTCTCTAAATACATAATGTTGTTGTGAACCACATTGTTACACTCACTTGACAAAACGCACTCATTTAATACCATAATTTGCATTATTTATAATGCTAATTTCAACCATAACATGACCGACGTGCAAGAATTAAAGATGTACCGGAATGAAGGCAAGACGAATTAGTAAAATAAAAGGCGCGACATAGGTGTATAAATCGAATGTCTGGGAAAGACGAAAGCAAGAAAGTGGCAAAAAAATCAGAAACAAATTAAGAAATAATTATGAGGCATTGTATCTTTCTCGTGCCTATTGAAACTGTCAACCGTCGAGTTCAAGCGTACTTTGAGCTGATGGACATACCGCATTCTGAGCCATGCCAACATAGCTAGTAAGCCCTTCTGTGTACTTGCCGATATCCTTGCCTTTGCTGGCACCAAGTCCAACACCCTGTGCATAGACAGCCGTCTCGCTGCAGAGCAAAAAGGGTCAATACCGTATCACTACCAACAAAAAGGAACACCAACATAGGGTCAACTCTCCCTTCACCCTCAGTACCCAATCCAGAACCCTCTTTCCAGCCCATCATCTTCAACAGCTTGTTCCCCACATTGGATTCATCTTTCCCAGGATTGACAGGCGGGGGCGGAGGTGGTGGTGGAGGCGTAGGTTGCTTCTTCCTTGCACTGCTACTCGAAGAGGCGTCCTTCTCAGGCATAGGCGTATCAGGTTGGTTGAACAACGTCCTGCGCTCAGAGGCTCGATCGCGGTACTTGGGCTGCTCTGTAGCCTTACGAGCAGCCATCTTCTGACGAGCGACCTCACGAAGACTTGCGTCTTGGTAATTTTTCTAAGACTTGTGTGAGACGAAACTTAACGAAGAGGGAAAAACGAATCAAAGCACCTTATGTAATTCTGACTCTTTGTTGTGACGCTTCAATACGTCCAGGGTCTTGAACTGCCTTGAGCAGAGGATGCACATCAACGCTGTCGAATCAGAAAATTCAAGTTCATCCGCTTCAGGTGCTGTTTCACTTGGTGCCCTGCTGGTTGATGCAACAGGTGCAGCTAGAGATTTGGCAGGAACGGGTTGTACAGGAGGTGCAACGGGTTCTGCGACGTCATGGGCAAGTTCCTCTTGGACTTGGTTCCATTTGTGGATGTTGTTGACCGTCTGCAAAAGCAACTTTAATGAATAGGGCCCAAGGAGAAATGGTGTTCGACCTTACCTTCTTGCTTGAAATTAAAGGGGCGACCTTTTTCACCACCAAGGCTATGTAACGTGCAATTAACTAAGTAGATGTTTGATGAAGAGAACGATAGCATCATACGTTTATTAGGATCATTAGCTGGTTCATCTTTATTTTCTTCTGGCGGTGCATCATCCAATGAAACACCAAGGATGGGTATTTTAGTAACAGCTGGTTGCAAAGTTTTAATGCGAATTTTCAGAGACAATTGAAGAAAACATACCCGCTTTAGCGCCTTTGTTAAAGCTCAATGTAACAGGCTTATCGAGCACCGGTAGAGCAGACGGAGCAGCCACGGCAGCTTTGTGTGCATCATCGCCTGGGTCCAGAAGT